>JBBBDQ010000690.1:1542500-1897500 GCA_037127315.1 Ascarosepion bandense | reverse complement strand
TTGCCCGGATTTATTAGTTGACAACGTGATGACGTCATCAGTGTCATCCGTTTCCAGAAACTGATTTTTGCGGATTTTTTCGGCTATTTCAATGGGAGTTAGGCACAAAACGTGAACGAAAGCAGGAAATCGGGTTCGGGCTTTTTGAGTATAATCAGTTTTTTCTCCCCAAAACAGATTTTTACTGCGTTCATTCGGGTGTTTTCTTTCTAAGACATTTTTCTTTGCCCGGATTTTCACTATGATTGCAGGGATCGACCCGGACTTGGGCCCGGTAGTCAGATACGGCCATGGAGAGGACTGTATCGAGATATGCCAAGCTATTCCCATGCTAAATGGGGAAAAACCCGGATGTAATTGGTGCTTATAGACAAGTTCGCACGTGATCCGGAGCCTATTAGGCGCCTGCAGTGATACGCATTCGCTACCCTTTTAACATCAGTAATCACGCTCACAAAACGCTTGTTCCCGTTTGATTACCGAAGTTAAGCAACATCCATCTCTGCTAATACTGAGAAGACCGCTTGGAAACACATTACCCTAAGCTGTTTCTTACAATCCGAAATATGTTTCGGTAGATACCTCCACTCGAAATTTTGGATGCCTCAATTTAAATTGAATTTTTAGAAATAAAGTTTTCTAGAAGTTTTAATTTTAGCTTTAATTAAAAGCCAAGAGATTAAATTTACTAATTAGAGTAAGCAAAATACCCTGGTGTATTTCAAACCGAAATTGTTGATCAGAGTCAAAAGATTTTAGATTTAAATTTTTTTTTTTTAATTTCAAATTTTCCATTTTTCATCGATTGTAAACAGAAACCAATTCTCGGTTTTTAAAAATCTTGCAAAAATAAAATACATCTCGCTAACACATTTTATTCAAATTACCGAATTTAAACTTACCTGAAGTCCCCTTGAAACAAGAATTACTTGCTTACTGTCTGAAATCTTTCAAAAAAGCGTTTTTCAATTACGGTAGCCTTGTTATCACAACTGTCCTCAACTTATCAGAGGCGTTAATGGATGATTTACACTAGCTGGTCAAAAGTATGAAAGTTGAATTTGGTATAAAAAGGTTTATATACGGATTTTTTTTTATGTAAGGGAGGACAATCCTTGAATCACGTGACCTTTTAATGACAAAGATCGCGTACGGCCACCCGTACAAACAAAATACGGGTAATCAACATGCAGAAAATTCCAGTGTTTTAATTATTTAACAAAAATGAGCACCTTTTAGAGTAAGCGTTTAAATTTTTCGATTAGTAAATATATTCGCCACACAATTTTTAAAAATCTGGAAGACCCATGAGTAGAACATTTTTTAAAAATTTGAAACTTTGTAAAAATTACTTAATAAAAATTAAAACAATTCTTGTAAAAATTCATTATTAATCGAAATTTTTTTTTCTATTCAGACTGATATTTTAATTTATGTTTATAGAAGCAATTAAAAGTTTATCGAAATAAAAAATGGCATAGTTTTATTGCATTTTTGTTTTCGCAATTCGGAGCAGATTTTCTAAAAATGAGCAGGTTTTGAAGAAAAAAAGACAGTTGATTACCTCAATGACTCTTGAATTTAATTAAAATTATATGTTGAGACCTAGTCGCATTTTCGACATTTCTGGAAATTAATTGGTGGTGGAGGAATATATGTAAAAAAAACAAAACAAAGGTTTTTACCAATAATTTTTAAAAATAACTATTTCGAAAAGGATTTTAGTCAATTATGAATAAGTTCTGAAATTTTCATCAAAATCCGACCGTTATCTGATTTTTGTAAGAATTTCCAAATTAATGTCTTTCACAGTCAAAAATGGCTTTGCGTAATAAACTTTGGCGTCAATTTATACTTCGCACTGACGAGAGAAAAAAAAAGTTTCTACCACTAAATGAACCTGTTAGAAACAATCAAAATATTTTTTAAATAATTAAAAAAATACCTTGATCTATCCTATTCATGATAAGATAAACATTTTGCCGAGAAAATTTGCTTTTTATTTAATTTGAGGCCTTTTCCTTCATACTATGCTGTTTTCTTTCAGTGATATTTTTTCCTATACGAATGTTTCAGCTTTAAAAAACCCGCAGATAGTTTGACTCCCGTCCACATAACGTCGAGCCTTACCGTACCTAAATGGGTGACGATTTGTCAATCAGAGAGCAGAGTTCCAATTCCAGTCGGGTTCGTTATATTCACTTACGCTCAATTACCCTTGGGAAAGGCAGGGATCCGCAACTTCTCTCTCCTCTATGAGTAAGCAAAACTAATTAAATTAAATCACTAACATCTTAAATACCGTAGTAAGCGAATTGATCAATATAAAAACAAATCCATCAATATAAAAACAAATCCATCAATATAGACATCGCTACCCACTTTTTTTAGGTTCCCTTGTGACTATATGGTATTATGGTATACGTAGGACCGTATGATGATGGATGAGTTATTGTGGTAAATGAAGAAATTGTAATGAGCGATTGGGTCGTGCATGTGATTAGCAAGATACAGAATTGTTAACGACAGACCACCGTCTACTCACCCACCCCATTTCGGCCATGTGCCAGATTTTTGGATTTTTACGAAATAAATAAACCATCAATATAGGCATCGCTTAGTCGATTTTAAATTTTTGGCTAGTCTATTGCTTTCACTTTTGCACAATAGCCCTAGAGGAAAATATAAAGCATTTCCTCTTCCTCCAGTTATAGGTTAAATATCATAGTAAACTGGGTGATCTAGCCTTGGGTGGCAACTATTGAATTTTTTCCCAAGTATGTATGATTCTGTGGAGAGCTATGATCTCCTCGGCTCTAAAGGAAGGCAGTCGTTTGTTTCGTTTAGTGTTTTTTGTCGTCTTGTGTTTGTTGTTGCCGTCGTCTTGTGTTTGTTGTTGTCGTCGCCGTCGTCTTGTGGTTGTTGTTGTCGTCGCCGTCGTCTTGTGGTTGTTGTTGTTGTCGTCGCCGTCGTCTTGTGGTTGTTGTTGTTGTCGTCGCCGTCGCCGTCGTCTTGTTGTTGTTGTTGTCGTCGCCGTCGTCTTGTGGTTGTTGTTGTCGTCGCCGTCGTCTTGTGGTTGTTGTTGTTGTTGTCGTCGTCGTCGCCGTCGTCTTGTGGTTGTTGTTGTTGTTGTTGTCGTCGCCGTCGTCTTGTGGTTGTTGTTGTTGTTGTCGTCGCCGTCGTCTTGTGGTTGTTGTTGTTGTCGTCGCCGTCGTCTTGTGGTGGTTGTCGTCGTCGTCGCCGTCGTCTTGTGGTTGTTGTCGTCGTCGTCGCCGTCGTCTTGTGGTTGTTGTTGTTGTCGTCGTCGTCGCCGTCGTCTTGTGGTTGTTGTTGTTGTTGTCGCCGTCGTCTTGTGGTTGTTGTTGTTGTCGTCGCCGTCGTCTTGTGGTTGTTGTTGTTGTTGTCGTCGCCGTCGTCTTGTGGTTGTTGTTGTTGTTGTCGTCGCCGTCGTCGTCGTCTTGTGGCGGTTGTTGTCGTCGCCGTCGTCGTCGTCTTGTGGCGGTTGTTGTCGTCGCCGTCGTCGTCGTCTTGTGGCGGTTGTTGTCGTCGCCGTCGTCTTGTGGCGGTTGTTGTCGTCGTCGTCGTCTTGTGGCGGTTGTTGTCGTTGTCGTCGTCTTGTGGCGGTTGTTGTCGTTGTCGTCGTCTTGTGGCGGTTGTTGTCGTTGTCGTCGTCGTCGTCTTGTGGCGGTTGTTGTCGTTGTCGTCGTCGTCGTCTTGTGGCGGTTGTTGTCGTCGTCGTCGTCTTGTGGCGGTTGTTGTTAGGAGTGTCTTTGAAGTCTTCGCTCAGTCTTACGGTCAGTTAATAAGTGGATTGATGAACAGTGAAGAAAAGATGAGAAAGAAAGGCAATAATAATACGATTGCTTGACGTTAGTCAAGGAACCTGCTAATTATGCTCGTATTTTCTCTACAGCGATTGTTTACTTGTTTTGTTCTTTTCTTATTTTGTTTTCTGGAGTTCCAAACAAGTCATGAATTCATACCCGGATATAATTCTTGGCTTCCCTTTGGACGATGAATAAATTTCGCGTCGGCTCGTGAAAAGGCTCTGTAAAAGAAATTTGATATTGAATTTTTTTTTATATACTTGTTTGCTATTTGTCAAAAAAGATTTCACACCCAGGTGTGAAATTTCGCAAAATTAATGTGCAAAGTTTGTACATTCCAGGAAATTTTTTTTTCTAACAAAATCAACGAGTCAGATTTGAATTTTTACAATTTCTGTTCACTACAATAATATCCTTAATATATTCAATTTATAAAATCAATTGAAAGTTTATCTAAATTAAATATAGCGCAGTTTTAATGCATTTTTTTAATATTCTGGGCAGATTTTTTCTGAAAAGTGGTTCCGTAGAAACAAAATACATGATTTACATTTCCCAAAGAGTCCTACATTTAACTAATAAAACAAAGCTTGGGATCAGTACTGAATTTCTGGATGTGCGTTGTGGTGCAAGGGATATCGGCTCGGAACGCGATATCGTGGAGCAGAGTTCGAATTCCAGCTGAATTGCATTTTACTTACGTGCAAATACCCTTGAGAAAGGTATTAATCTGTCTCTTCCTTCCAGTTATGGGTTAAATAACAGGACAAATTGGGTTCTATATCCTTGGATGGCAACCAGTTTACCACAGAAAGCAATGACAACTTACTGCGGGATAATCTTCTGCCCAGTCAGTCATGTCTCTTTACAGACATGATCGCCCAAGCGTGTATCACGTTTCTAAAATTTTCATTAAATTAATTGGGATGGGGTAACAGATGTAACAAAAAAAAACTTTTCTAAAAATAATATTTTCATAAATAACTTCATTCATTTGTGAATAAGTTCTGACAGTTTCATAAAATCTGACATAAAATTGATTTTTTGCAAGAATTTCCAAATTCCAAAGATTTTGAACAAGTTAGGATTAAAAACTTAAAAAAATAACCAACTTTGATCTTTTCTCTTAATGATGATAAAATTTTTTTTTATTAAGTTTGAATCTTTAACATCATGCTATGCGGTTTTTTTTGTTGTTTTTTTTTTTGTTGTTTTTTTTGTTGTTGTTTTTTTTGTTGTTGTTTTTTTTTTTGTTGTTGTTTTTTTTTTTGTTGTGGTTGTTTTTTTTTGTTGTGGTTGTTGTTTTTTTTGTTGTGGTGGTTGTTTTTTTTTGTTGTGGTTGTTGTTTTTTTTGTTGTGGTTGTTGTTTTTTTTGTTGTGGTTGTTGTTTTTTTTGTTGTGGTTGTTGTTTTTTTTGTTGTGGTTGTTGTTTTTTTTGTTGTGGTTGTTGTTTTTTTTGTTGTGGTTGTTGTTTTTTTTTGTTGTGGTTGTTGTTTTTTTTGTTGTGGTTGTTGTTTTTTTTGTTGTGGTTGTTGTTTTTTTTGTTGTGGTTGTTGTTTTTTTTTGTTGTGGTTGTTGTTTTTTTTTGTTGTGGTTGTTGTTTCTTTTTTTGTGGTTGTTGTTTCTTTTTTTGTGGTTGTTGTTGTTTTTTTGTGGTTGTTGTTGTTTTTTTGTGGTTGTTGTTGTTTTTTTGTGGTTGTTGTTGTTTTTTTGTGGTTGTTGGGTTTTTTTGTTGTTGTTGTTGTTGTTGTTGGGTTTTTTTGTTGTTGTTGGGTTTTTTGTTGTTGTTGTTGTTGGGGGGTTTTTTGTTGTTTTTTTTTTGTTTTGTTGTGTGGGTTTTTTTGGGGTTTTTTTTTTGTTACGGTGAATGTGTAGAGGTAACTACTTTTCAGATTTACTTATAACCTATTTAACTAGTAATTTATTTTGATAGAATTAGAAGCGATTTTTTTTTTTGTAACTCGTTTGAAATATTTATTTTCGTGACTGGACTATTTTTTCCTTAAAAAAAGAAAAACACTTGTTCTACCCTTTGTGTAGCGCTCATTAAAATAGTAAGGCTCTATTGGGATTTTTTCTTTCGAATTATCTAGATTTTTTTTCTTTCCAATTAATCCGATTCTGTCTGTAAACGATATACGACCAACACGTTCCATTTCAAACACCTACGCAAAACAAATTAGATTTGTGTACTTAATATGCCCCATGAATAGAATTAATTTTCCTACAGATTATTTGACATATAATTACGTTGACCACGTTCTAAATGTTATGTTTATGATGAAAAAGACGCCCTAAAACTCAATGCATAACGAGCACGAAGCGTTCATCCGTTGGTCATTGTACTGCGACTGTCACGAGATACTTGACAAAATTCAAAGAGGTTTCTGAGATGTAACAGGTCTTGATCTGGCACCTCTACTTAAATCCCTTCTTCACACTGACGTAACGAAGTTGTTTTTGTTGTTTTTTTTTTGTCTTTTCTACAAATATATTCATAGCAATTTTTATGAGATTTACAAGATTTTTGTAAACATTCGTCTTAAAAAAATTTAAAAAAAAACTCTGATGATTGAAGTGTAACATGTTAAAGACACTTTTTATTCCTACCGGTTCAGTTATTCTATTCATATATATATATATATATATATTAAGTCACGCTCATAGACAGACAGTAGCGAGGTAGTGTCGGCTTCGTACATTCTTTTCCTACCATTTATTAAAGCACTTTCCGCGTGTTTGCTCTTGATTAGCTTTTTTTTTTTTGTAATGAAGTCGAGTAGTGAAGAAAATTTTATATATATATATATGTCATCCGCAAACAGATCTGCTTCGCTGTATCACAGCTCATCATTTCGGTTAGACATCCGATTGTTTTTAATCAGTCCCCTACTATACTAAAGACCGTTGTGTGTGTAATATATATATATATATATATATATATATATATAACAACTCTCAGAGATACGGGTGAATTATTCTTTTATTATTCTGCCTTAGTATGATATACACAATATCGTGTGTATATATATCCCCTGTATAACCTTCCCTTTCTCTCCACCTATGTATCTGTCATCGCACCTACTTTCTCAGCTTTCTATTGTTCCTTTCTAACTAGTTTGTACTCCTCACTCTTTTCTAATTAATCTTTTTACATTTATGTAACCCCCTGCACATCGGTGGCGTTTCCGCCTTGCTCGGGGTGAAATGATTAAAATATATATATATATATATAATCAACATATATGTTGCAGTCATTTTATATACGTTCACAATACGAGGTGTTACTTATATCAAGCGAAAATATTAAAATAAGATCTTGCTCGGCAGCCTTGACATATTTGAGAAAGACTTAAGAGTAATCAAGAATCTTTTCTGGCAGCAAACCGCTTGTATACGGACAGGTAATAAATTCAGCAGATATACAAAGATAGAAAGGGGCGTAAGACAAGGATGAGTCTTTTCACCGAATCTGTTCAACTTGTACAGCGAGAATATTTTGAGGACCAGAGAAGTTATGCTTGGATTCGTCATCAGAGGCCACAATTTGAACAATATAAGGTATGCAGATGATACTGTGCTGATAGCAAACACAGAAAGGAAACTACAAGACCTCCTACAGAAGGTAGCTGAAGAGAGTGATAAGAAAGGTCTACAAATAAACTGCAAGAAAAGCGAATGCATGGTCATCAGTAAAAAGGGCAGCTCAATATGCCAAATATAGGCCGGGGATACTAGAATCAAGCAGGTACAAAAAGTAAAATACCTGGGAATTTATAACAGAAAACGGAAAGTGCGACACAGAGATCCGAAGGCGAATTGGCATGACGAATGAAGCATTCCAGAAGTTGAGTAAAGTATTAACAGGACAATTTCGATAGAAACAAAGACAATACGGGATTGATATGTGTTATCAGTTCTTCAATATGGCAGTGAATGCTGGACAATATCATCAAAGATGAAAGAAAAACTTGAAGCAACTGAAATGTGGTTCTACAGAAGAATGCTGCGAATATCATGGATCGAGCATGTGAGCAATGATAAGTTCCTAGAAATGATGGAAACAAAAAGGAAATTAATAAGAGGCAGCTGAAGTTCCTGGGACATACAATGAGGAAGGAAGGCTTGGAGAATCTGATACTAACAGGCCAGAGAGAGGGGGAAAAGAGACAGGGAAAGCACCAGATAACATATTTGAAGGACCTCCTCAGGTGGATGATGGAATGAGGGTTGCATGGTGTAACAGAAGGTGTGGTAAGAGCCACCCGAGATAGGGAGACGTAGAAAGACATGATAGCCTACGTCCTGAATGGACAGGGCACATAGAAGACAGGTTCGCCAATCGTCTGGCTCACATTTTTTCCATTTTTTTTTGTTTTGTTTTGTTTTTTTTTGTTTCGTTCTTTTTTTTTTTTTTTTACCAAGATTACAAATCTATCCCTTGCTTTGGGTTGCGTTTCTTCCGACTGAACTTCTGAAAATATATTTACTAACTTTACATAATTACTTTTTTTTTCTTCCTAATTTGTGAAGATAGGTTCATACTCTTCCCTCGTCTTTTGAACAGAAATAGGTTTATCCCTTGTTCTTTCTAAAGACTTTTTTATTCTATTTCCCTCCTAGTGGCCTCTTAAGTCGGAGTGACATTATCACCTTGCTTAGGGTGAAATTATTAAAATAATAATGCATGTTCGAATATTTAATTTACTGAAGTCTTATTTTCCATGGCATACCGAAATAACCAATATGGAAAACCCTTGTGTCTTAAATAATGGACAAGGTGTGTGGCCATTGAAAGTGGACAGAGAAGTCGGCTAGATGACGTCTGACACTTGAAAAGATTGAAGTTGTAGTGATCGCGGAAGCATCTTCTCTGATAGTTATTCGATAGCAGTACGAATAGAGCATCCACTTTGCTAACGGAATACAATGGGAATGGCTTGTCGAAGTGTACGTGTCATAGCGGGTTTTAGCTGTGAAGGGCTAAACTAGTGGAACTAAGGAGTGTAGCTTGACAGAATATTTTGCCATGAAAATCTTCTCTGCGAAAAAGTTGGAAAACGAGGCCGGAAAGAAAGGATTCTGCAGCTCCAGCCTAGCTATTTTTTTTTATAATCATATCGCCTCAAGCAAGGCATTTTACTGCCACTGTTTTGCAGGGGGTTACATAGAAGGAAAGTTATGAGAAAGTGACAGGTTATAGGGGGTGTCAGGAAGTGGGTAAGAGAAAGATGAATGTGGGGGATCAATTTATATATTGACTGTAATATAAAATTGATCCCCCATTTTATATACACTATATATATATATATATATATATATATATATATATATATAAAAGAAAGGACTGATTTTTTTTTCTTTTATATAATCATTTTCATAATCATATCGCCCAAAGCAAGTCATTTTACTGCCACTGTTTTGCAGGGGGTTACCTAGAAGGAAAGTTTTGAGAAAGAGCAACAGGTTTTATGGGGTGTCAGGAAGTGGGTAAGAGAAGGATAAGAATACTGATGAGGCTGGATTGGACGGAGAAAGGAGCATGTGAGAGAGGGTGTAGGTTCGTGTGATAGGTGATGACTATTGACTTTACATTTAAATTCTTGGAAATTGTAGCTGTCGGGGAAACAAGTAAACGGAAGGGAATTCTATAGGTGAGAAGTGTGAGAAAAGAAGCGACTGGAGTAGAATTTGCAATTGTTGGTCTGATCTGATTCTTGTGAATATAGAGCATGACTTGAGAAGTAAATTTATTTCTTGGTTGACACATGGAGCCGACCATTGTTTGCAGTTTGAGTTCATTTTTGACCTTTCCGCTGAATTTGAGTCTCAATCGACGTTCAAAGTAAGGATCCTCACACATGATATATTGTCTTCATGGATGTAACGATTCAAAACAAAAAAAAATTAACGATGCCTAATGAATTTTTTTTTGAACGAAAAAGCTATTTTTTCTTTTTTTTGCTTGTTTTTTGTTGTTTCTTTTTTTTGTTTGTTTTTTGTTGCTTGTTTGTTTGTTTGTTTGTTTGTTTTTTTGTTGCTTGTTTTTTTGTTTGTTTCTTTGTTGCTTGTTTTTTTTTGTTGCTTGTTTTTTTTTGTTGCTTGTTTTTTTTTGTTGCTTGTTTTTTTTTTGTTGCTTGTTTTTTTTTGTTGCTTGTTTTTTTTTTGTTGCTTGTTTTTTTTTTGCTTGTTTTTTTTTTTTGCTTGTTTTTTTTTGTTGCTTGTTTTTTTGTTGCTTGTTTTTTTTTGTTGCTTGTTTTTTTTTGTTGCTTGTTTTTTTTTTGTTGCTTGTTTTTTTTGTTGCTTGTTTTTTTTTTGTTGCTTGTTTTTTTTTTGTTGCTTGTTTTTTTTTGTTGCTTGTTTTTTTTTTGTTGCTTGTTTTTTTTTTGTTGCTTGTTTTTTTTTGTTGCTTGTTTTTTTTTTGTTGCTTGTTTTTTTTTTGTTGCTTGTTTTTTTTTTGTTGCTTGTTTTTTTTTGTTGCTTGTTTTTTTTTTGTTGCTTGTTTTTTTTTTGTTGCTTGTTTTTTTTTTGTTGCTTGTTTTTTTTTTTGTTGCTTGTTTTTTTTTTTGTTGTTTGTTTGGTTGCTTGTTTGTTTGGTTGCTTGTTTGTTTTTTTGGTTGGTTGTTTTTGTTTTTTTTGGTTGGTTGTTTGTTTTTGTTTTTTTTTTGGTTGGTTGTTTGTTTTTGTTTTTTTTTTTGGTTGGTTGTTTGTTTTTGTTTTTTTTTGGTTGGTTGTTTGTTTTTGTTTTTTTTGGTTGGTTGTTTGTTTTTGTTTTTTTTTGGTTGGTTGTTTGTTTTTGGTTTTTTTGGTTGGTTGTTTGTTTTTGGTTTTTTTGGTTGGTTGTTTGTTTTTGGTTTTTTTGGTTGGTTGTTTGTTTTTGGTTTTTTTGGTTGCTTGTTTGTTTTTGGTTTTTTTTGGTTGCTTGTTTGTTTTTGGTTTTTTTGGTTGTTTGTTTTTGTTTTTTTTGGTTGCTTGTTTGTTTTTGTTTTTTTTGGTTGCTTGTTTGTTTTTGTTTTTTTTGGTTGCTTGTTTGTTTGTTTTTTGGTTGCTTATTTGTATTTTTTTTTGGTTGCTTTTGTGTATTTTTTTTTTTTTTGGTTGCTTGTTTTGTGTATTTTTTTTTTTTGTGGTTGCTTGTTTTGTGTATTTTTTTTTTTTTTGTGGTTGCTTGTTTTGTGTATTTTTTTTTTTTTTTGTGGTTGCTTGTTTTGTGTATTTTTTTTTTGTGGTTGCTTGTTTTGTGTATTTTTTTTTTTTGTGGTTGCTTGTTTTGTGTATTTTTTTGGTTTCTTGTGTTTTTTTGTTTTTTGGTTTCTTGTGTTTTTTTGGTTTTTGTTTTTTGGTTTCTTGTTTTTTTTTGTTTTTTGGTTTCTTGTTTTTTTTTGTTTTTTGGTTTCTTGTTTTTTTTTGTTTTTTGGTTTCTTGTTTTTTTTTGTTTTTTGGTTTCTTGTTTTTTTTTGTTTTTTGGTTTCTTGTTTTTTTTTGTTTTTTGGTTTCTTGTTTTTTTTTGTTTTTTGGTTTCTTGTTTTTTTTTGTTTTTTGGTTTCTTGTTTTTTTTTGTTTTTTGGTTTCTTGTTTTTTTTTGTTTTTTGGTTTCTTGTTTTTTTTTGTTTTTTGGTTTCTTGTTTTTTTTTGTTTTTTGGTTTCTTGTTTTTTGGTTTCTTGTTTTGTTGCTTGTTTTTTTTGTTTTTTGGTTTCTTTTGTTGCTTGTTTGTTTTTTGTTTTGTTGCTTGTTTGTTTTTTGTTTTGTTGCTTGTTTGTTTTTTGTTTTGTTTTTTGTTTTTTTTTGTTTTTTGTTTTGTTGCTTGTTTGTTTTTTTACGGGGTATTGATGTGGGTTTGTTTATTAAAAAATGTAATTGTTTTTTTATAAAAGCCTTATATTCAGTTGCTTGATAAGATCTATCCACTCGTAATGATTTGCGAGGGGATATTGTTCACCATTGTGCCATATTGTATTTGTCCAAGCAACGAGTTTCAATGTCAGCTCGTACTTTTTTGAGTGGATTTTATTTGTAAATGTGTTCGTGCCTGAAGGGGGGAAACTGATGTAACGATTGTTGATGAATCGGAAGGAAAGGAAGTAGCACCGTCTTGGTTGGAGACTTTGCAATGAACTTGATAACCAAAATGAAGTCAGATGAAAGTTTTCGTGATTCCCGAAATGGCTAGTCGGAGATGATGGAATCAGATTTGGATTAATCATCTTACGTGCCATATAATCCGATTAGATTCTTCGGAAAGCGCCTTCAGTTTTGAAATAAAGTTCATTACATCCACAGATGTGTGTAATTCTACGCTGGACATCTGTTTTTGTTGCTCACTATTTCAGCTCAGTAAGGTGAAATGTACCATTAGGTTTTCTTGGTTTCTAGCAGTATAGCCCGGCGTTGCTCGGGTGCAATGAAAACTTTATATATATTTTCGATTTTTCTGCACTATTGTGAGAACTGCAACCTTGAAATTTCTGAATCTCGTTTCTTATGTCTTTGTCTATGAGTGTATCAAATTTGATTAAAATCGAACCACTCCTTCTATAACCCGATTTTTTCGATATTCGATATTTATCGGGGGGTACCTCGACACAAACCCTAGCTAAGAACACTCGCAGACACGTATAGTTCAACTGTGTAAATTTTCAAGAAAATTGGTTCAGCCGTAACGGACACACACACACACACACACACAGTTCCATTTATAAATAAGTTTAGATATAAATAATCGTGTCGCCCCGAGCAAGGCATTTTACTGCTACCGTTGTGCAGGGGTTCACATAGGAGAAATGTTCTGAAGAGTGAGACGTTGCCGGGGGTGTCAGGAAGAGAGTAGGAGAGGGAACAGATTACTGATGAGTGGGGTGGACGAAGAAAAAGCATGAGAGAGGATGTAAGTTAGTGAGATAGGAGATGACTATTGACTTTACATTTAAACTCTTGGAGATTGTAGCTGTCGGGAAAGCAGGAAGTGCGAGAAAAGAAGCTGAGGGAGTAGTTTACGTTTACAATTTATTGGTTTCACAGTCAAAGGGTGGGACTTGGTTGCTAATCTTGTGGCTCGAGGAAATTCTAAGGGGGTACTAGTGAGCTAAGTTCATCGTAGCAGAAGCCGTGAAAGTATTTGTAGAAGAAACACGGGGAAGCCACACTGCGTCAGTGAGAAAGCGACTGTATCCTAGCTGCCAAGTCGGGATCGATCACATTACGGAGTCTCCGTTGGATTCGGTTGAGGACACCTAAGTGGATAGCAGGAGCACCGGACCAGATATGGCAGCAATACTCAATGCACGGGCGGATGATAGACTTATAGTACCGCAGACTGGACTTGGGTGATAACCATGTTGTTCAAGTATCCTTCGCTATATGTGAGTTAAAGATACTCTGCCTGAATTGAAAGAGCTAAACATGATTAAATTATGAAAGTATGTACGAGTGAACAGTGTTTAACGTCCAACTACGTTACGATAGTCTTACATGCCTAAACAGAATCTTCAGGCCATCAATTTTAGCTCGACTATTTATATATGCTGGTCTATGGTGCATTATGGGTAGGTCTATAGTGTTATTCTAACGGTTATTGAGTAGGTAATAATAGTAATGCTTCAAATTATTCTAGGGGAAGGGAGTAGAAATAATTAGATCTGAGTTCAGTTTTGTGGCTATCTTGAACTTTTTTCACTCATTATTTATTGATTACTTTATCATTGATATTAAACACTTTAACTAATAAATACATTAAAACTACACTTTTATCATTTATCGTTTCATTTCTGCCACCGGTGCCATATTCTTGCTTTCCTGACGGTTACAACCGCCAGATAACGCCACTGATGTGCAGGGGCTACATTTAATTGCAATGTCAATACTCATCTCTTAGCCACTTGACTCTAGTTCTTTCTTCACCAGCCTGTATATCCTTTTCTTTCTCTCCACCTTTGTAACTGTCATCACACCTGTATTCCCATCCTTCTCTTGCTCTTTTCTAACCGGTTTGTCTTTCTCTTTACTCTCCTCCTATCGAATATTTTGCTCTTATGTAGCCCCTTACGCATCAATCTTTCTACATCAGCCTGTATATCTTTTCCTTTCTCTCTACCATTGCAACTGTCATCACACCTGTTTTCTCATCCTTCTCTTACGCCTTTCTACCTGGTTCGTCTTTCTCTTCACTCTCTTCTATCTAATCTTTTTACTCTTATGTAGCCCCCTGCACATCAGTAGCGTTACCACCTTGCTCGGGGTGATACGATTTATATATATATATATATATATATATATATATATATATATATAGGTTAATGTAAGTGAATATAAAAAACGAGACTGGAATTTGACTTCTGTTTTACGATTTCTTATCTGGTAGCGAAATCCATTTCTTCAGCAAATATTCTTCCCATGTAAATTGTCGAGGTCATTGCAAATGTCTACGGCCTATCATTCTACCAAAACCAAATTTTCATGACGTAGTATTTACATAAAATTAGGAATTTTATTTTAACCTAATTATGTACAATAACGGATCAGATGCAACACAGGAGAAAAATTCCATTAAAAAACAGATTCAGTGTATCGAAATACAAGTTTGAGACATCTCAAAATCATTCCATCATAAAGAAATCAATAGAATGTTTAACAGAAATTAGATATTTTTCGTGTGAAGACAGCGAGGACGAGGACAAAGGCGCGACAGGGTGGGCGAAGGCGCGACAGAGGCATCCATACACTCCCCATGCTATGAGTTAATTACGACTTCCGTCGGAAAGTCATTATTTTCAAAAATTGCCATCCAAAAATGTTTTGGCTTTTAACTAACCAACAAAAGACTGATTAACTTTAAAAATCAATCGATCGATCAATCAATAAAAAAAAAACCTGTTTTTAAGAACTGGACACGCCGTGTTTCTTTCGAATTTAACGAAAGTCTTTTTCCTATTTGGGGCCCTGGTTCTTGTCCTCTGTGATACTAAAGACTTGAATAGAACTGCAGTTGATATAACAGTATCAGGGATGTTTCCAACATAATACTATGACATTGCACGAGGTATAACAGCTTTTTGACGTGCGTATTGTAGAATTGTTGTCTAAAAAAAAAAAAACTAAACAAGCGTACCGATTACTTTATAATTTTCTTCACAGACTTGCTTTTACTTCTTGGGTCTTAAAAACATAATCTTGGCACTGGGCGTTCGTCTTCATAGCCTGTACTTTCCTATTGCACTTCGTATTGTGCGTCAGTATTCCGTACATGTTCTCCGCTCCTGTTGTAAGATTCCCGAGAGCTTTGCTACATTCTTACAGATTTGATTGCGTTTGAAATTTGGTGTTGTATCTGTACTTAAAATACAATTTTGCTGGTTTATGCGAAATTCAATCAATTTTGAACTTAAGCGATTAACGCTAAAGAGTATAGGAAAATTGCACTGACTATCGAATTAGATTTTTTTCAGTGCGTGGTACAGAAACGTCAAGACTACGCAAAGCGTTTGCACCTAGTAGTTAAAATCGTATTTATATTTTGTAATTAAGTGAAAAATCGTTAATAGTACATTAAGTAATTTGAAGACATACGTATATTTGTTCATAAATTTTAAAAATTGAAATTATTCTGTCTATACTTCTGAGATGAGGTAGCATTTACACTATTTCCGTTGTTCGGACTATTGTCTTTAATGTCATGTTTACGACGTTTCGGTCGTTGTACGCTCCTACCTTCTTCAGGTGCTTGGAATATCGAACTGACACATTAGATTTATAAGTCCCATACATTTACATGCTGATGGCCCAATGGATATAGAACTTGGTTAGTTCCAGTAACTTGACCCAAAGAGTTGTGAGTTCAATTCCTGATTAAAGCAGTGGTGAACAAATAACTTAGTGGGTTGAGTTAAATCGTTGGTTAGTTCCAGTGACTTGACCCAAAGAGTTGTGAGTTCAATACCTGACTACAGCAGTGGTGAACAAATAACTTAGAGAGTTAAATTAAAAGGGGGATAACGACATGGCTATCAGAAGTGGCATTGTGCATGGAATGAAAATGATATACCCCAATGATCGTAATAAAGGGTTGGGTTCGAAATTCCTAGCACCTAAAGAAGGCCGGAGCGTACAATGGCCGAAACTTAATAAACATGGCAATAAAGATGAGGACAATAGTCCGAGCAATTTAAATAGTATTCTGAGATGTGGCATTTAATTATTTACATTATTTACGTTGTTGGGACTATCACTACGTTTCGTCTGTTGTACGCTCTGATCTTCTTCAGAATTTGCCTATACTTCTCAGATGGTGTATTTTAATTATATATATATATATATATATATATATATATATATATTACCATATTCATGATGTTTCGGCCGTCAGACGCTCCAAATTTCTTCAGGTGATCTTTATTTCGTTCACTGGGTATATATTCTCGTTCCATGAATTCTGGAACATTTTTCATTATATATTTTTACAAATTAACAAAAAGAACACCCACTCATTTCTAAACTCAGATTGAGCGAGGGGAACCATAAGCGGTAGTCAGTCACTTAAGTGCTATACATGATACACGATTGGGCGATCATGTCTCGAAAGAGACAGGACTGACTGGGCAGAAGGTTATCTCACAACAGGTTGCCATTACTTTCTGCGGTAGACCGGTTGCCAACCAAGACTATAGAACTCAATCTGTCCTGTTATTTAAGCCATAACTGGAGGGAATAAACAGATTAATACTTTTCCTAAGAGTATTTGCGCGTACGTGAATGCGATGAATTCAACTCGGCTCCCCGATTTCTCGTTCCGAGTCGATATCCACAGTACCACAACGCACATTCTTAACAATTTGCGTCGGCCGTGACCGGATAGCAGACCGAAAATCGAAAGACGGCAAATAGTCATATGTTGTTACGAGGGGCAAGGCGTTGGAATGACTGATAGTCGCTCACATAATTATGTTATCACGAGTGGATCCGTGCCGTCAAAAAATGAAGGAAAATGTTTATATCGATATGCCGTCTAAAATGACTGAAACATATAAATTGAGGTATCTACTACTGAGTATCTTAAGACAGGAAAAAAAATTCATCCCTCCACCTTCAGCACATAAATACCTTGTGTATGAGGGAGTGATTTCTTTATGAAAATCATTATTTTTCGGTTAGCATCTTTCACTTTTATCTGATCATTCGTTAATTGCCTTATAGCAAAATGTTCCGCCTCCTATAAAATTCGTAGATGTGGGTAGACGCTCCATGTCAATGCATGTGACCGAAGGGGTAGAACGTTCGCTTTCTGACCATGAAGCCCAGGTTCGAATCTCACCATAGTCGGTTTGCCAGGAAGGGGACTTCTTGATGTTATCAATCTGGAGGAGGCGATCCCAGTGTGCCACACCTTTGGAAAGTACCTGAAAAACATATTACTGGTTGACCCAACCCTTGTGAGTAAGCTTGGATAGATGGCTCTCTTTGAGTTAAATAACCTCTGTGGGTTATTTAATGCTAACAAAGTGGGGTTTTAACGTATTTTTTTAATTGTCAGTTATAGTGAGAAGGTTGATTTAGTCAGATTTTAATAAAAAAAAAATTTTTTTATTCTTTTTCATTTTAGAAAACTGAAAATGTCTTCTAGTTTTGTATTCAAAAATGTTTTGCTGAGAATAATTTTTTCCTTCAAAAATGTGTTATAGTAATAACTTTTTCTCCAAAAATGTATATATTCCTATAAAAGTGTATTTAAATACTTTCATGGTGTTTTGACCCCAGTTTGGGGGGGGGGTTACCTATTTGCCAATAGCTGGGACCCTAACAGGTGCTACCACTCCGGATCAGGATGGACCTGGGAACAACAGCAATAAAGAGGTGGTTCCATGCTCCTCACAACCTTCCAATCAGAGGCCTTGCTGCCGGATGCAGTTTACCGTCATGCCCAGGACTAAGTGGTTAAAGCATTAGCTTTCTGACAAAGAAGACAAGGTTCAAATCTCACTATGGTCGATTTGTCAGGAAGGTGACTTCTTGATGCTATCGGTCTTCCGGAGAAGAGGATCCTACTATGGAACATGCCTGGAAATCATACCACTGGTTGACCTACGCCATTTGTAAGTGAAATGGCGTAGACGAATCGATGACGTTATGGCCTCTCTCAGATTATTGTTAACGCTAGATCTCTCTCTCTCTCTCTCTCTCTCTCTCTCTTTCTCTTTCTCTTTCTCTTTCTCTTTCTCTTTCTCTCTCTTTCTCTTTCTCTCTCTCTCTCTCTCTCTCTCTCTCTCTCTCTCTCTCTCTCTCTCTCTCTCTCTCTCTCTCTCTCTCTCTCTCTCTCTCTCTCTCTCTCTCTCTCTCTCTCTCTCTCTCTCTCTCTCTCTCTCTCTCTCTCATCCGGTAGCAAGGCCTCTGATTGGGAGGTTGTGAGGAGAATGAAACCACCACTTAATTTCTGTTGTTCCCAGGTCCACCCTGATCCGGAGTGGTAACACCTGTTAGGGTCCCAGCTATGGGCAAATTGTTAACCCCAAAATTGAAATTAAAACACTATGAAAGTATAAAAATAGACTTTTATAGAAATATAGACATTTCTGAAGGAAAAATATTACCAGCAATACACTTTTGAATACAGAAGTAGAAAACATCTTCAGTCTTTTAAAATAGAACAAAAGATAAAAAGATTTCATCAAAATCTGACTAAATTAACCTTCTCACTATAACCAAACATTAAAAAAATACTTTAAAACCCTACGTTTTTGGTATTAAATAACCCACAGAGGTTGGTATACCGTTAAACAAAACTCACTCAAACTATCCCACATACTGGAACTAAGGTCCACTTAGAATGGACATAGTGTGTGTGTGTGGAAAATACTGATATATGAATTATTCACTTTAAGAAAAAAAAAAATTATATAAGAAATTGAAAATTCTGTCTGTTTATCCGTGTGTCTGAAACCCTGTAATTTAAGCTACACTTTCTCTACATAGACACATACTTTTTCGAACCTGGACAATACCGGCATTAAAAATCTGCCATTCATCTGGTGCTTAAACATCCAGCGTTGGTATTTGTAAATGTTTGAGGAAGAAACGATTAAACATTAAAATTTTAAGATAACTTAAAAATCTCTAATTTTTTTTAGTTTTTAATTTATATCAAGTTTAACCACACAAATTTTGAAATTTAAAATGTTTTCAATTCAGTCTAAAATGTCTCTAAAATTTTGAATTGAAGAAATAAAATTTATTTCTTCAAAACTTCAAGGAATCCGTTAAAGTGAGAGGTTTTGTGGCGTATCGCTTTGAAACTCTTCAGAGTTTATTTGAAAAACTCAGTCTTCGACCTGACATGAAATTTCGGTCCAAATCGGGCTTTTGGCTAGAATTGAACTAATAACCCGACTCAAAGTAAGATTTTGAAGTTCCATGGAGTGTGTTGAAGTCAGTTATTTTTTTCAAAATTATCATTGCTGCTTTCTAAGATGGATCAAGGGTCACTTTAGTTTCGGCCCGGAGACGCAATTTACCCTCCACAAGCTTATGCCCGCACCAAGTGAGTCATTTAAGCACACACACACAAACACACACACACACACACACACGTCTTTCACAAAATGTATGCACACACTGCAACAGTCTGTCATGCCAAGCATTAGAGAAGACTTTGAAAATGCTGAATTTCATTTTCAGCAAGATGGAGCACCCCCACACTATCATCGCGATATTAGATCCTTCTTTGATGTGATCTTGCCAAATAGGTGGCTTAGGCGAACGGGTTCCCTAGAATACACTCCCCGTTCACTAGACCTCCCACCTCTAGACCTTTTATGAGGATATATATAAAAAAAAGTCTATGCTAACAAACCTGCAACAATCGCTGAATTTAGATCACCTCTTGAACGAAAATACACAGAAACATTAAACGAATTGCTTTGAAATGTTACCGATTCCATTGCTTCGGTTTATCAGCAATACCTGAACCAGAACGGAACATTTTGAAAACAAACGTCGACAAAACAATGTCTGTAGATTCGATTTTGAAAAAGATATGCATTTCAATAAACACTGACTTTACAATTACTTAAAGTGTATATACATTTTGGGACACTATGTATGAATAAAACAGTATAGTTCAGTATTTGCTAGTAAAGAAATCAAGTAAGTGTTTCTTTCTGTTGGTCCTACCTATAAATAATTATGCCTCTGGTTGAAAATAAAATGTTGTTTGTAAGATTGTGATGACAATTCTGTCCTTTATCCTGACCTTTTTATGAAAAGCCCCCTATGAGCCATTTGGCACTTTTCGAATCTCTAGATAGAAATCGGTTTTATTATCGATAGAATTCGCAGCACCGAAGAACTATTAAACAAAGGAATAATGATTCTGGGATTTATAGCCGTCTGTTTATGATTTCCGCTTATCCGTCATTCTCTAAAGACTCCGGAATTTTTTTTTAGTAGTAGTTATAACAATAATACTATTACTACTAATAACGTTAGCTGTAGCTACTTTGTTAAAAAATAAAATAAAAAAAAATCCCTTAACTATCTTGGTGATTTACAGCTGTACATTATTTTTCTTCCTTTTTTTCTTCTTTTTCTTCCTTTTCTTCCTTTTTTCTTCCTTTTTTCTTCCTTTTCTTCTTTGTTTCTTTGTTTCTTCCTTTTCTTCTTTGTTTCTTCCTTTTCTTCTTTGTTTCTTCCTTTTCTTCTTTGTTTCTTCCTTTTCTTCTTTGTTTCTTCCTTTTCTTCTTTGTTTCTTCCTTTTCTTCTTTGTTTCTTTTTCTTCTTTGTTTCTTTTTCTTCTTTGTTTCTTTTTCTTCTTTGTTTCTTTTTCTTCTTTGTTTCTTTTTCTTCTTTGTTTCTTTTTCTTCTTTGTTTCTTTTTCTTCTTTGTTTCTTTTTCTTCTTTGTTTCTTCCTTTTCTTCTTTGTTTCTTTTCTTCTTTGTTTCTTTTCTTCTTTGTTTCTTTTCTTCTTTGTTTCTTTTCTTCTTTGTTTCTTTTCTTCTTTGTTTCTTTTCTTCTTTGTTTCTTTTCTTCTTTGTTTCTTTTCTTCTTTGTTTCTTTTCTTCTTTGTTTCTTTTCTTCTTTGTTTCTCTTCTTCTTTGTTTCTCTTCTTCTTTGTTTCTCTACTTCTTTGTTTCTCTACTTCTTTGTTTCTCTACTTCTTTGTTTCTCTACTTCTTTGTTTCTCTACTTCTTTGTTTCTCTACTTCTTTGTTTCTCTACTTCTTTGTTTCTCTACTTCTTTGTTTCTCTACTTCTTTGTTTCTCTACTTCTTTGTTTCTCTACTTCTTTGTTTCTCTACTTCTTTGTTTCTCTACTTCTTTGTTTCTCTACTTCTTTGTTTCTCTACTTCTTTGTTTCTCTACTTCTTTGTTTCTTCTTTTTTCTTCTTTTTTCTTCCTTTTTTCTTTTTTCTTTTTTCTTTTTTTCTTTTTTCTTTTTTTCTTTTTTTTCTTTTTTTCTTTTCTTTTTTCTTTTTTTCTTTTTTTTCTTTTTTTCTTTTTTTTCTTTTTTTCTTTTTTTTCTTTTTTTCTTTTTTTTCTTTTTTTCTTTTTTTTCTTTTTTTCTTTTTTTCTTTTTTTCTTCCTTTTTCTTTTTTTCTTCCTTTTTCTTTTTTCTTCCTTTTTCTTTTTTCTTCCTTTTTCTTTTTTCTTCCTTTTTCTTCACATGTCTATCCAGTCGAGTTGTTCATTGACAAAATCATGTGTAATAACACCTGATAAGCGATTTAACTTTGCTGTTGGTAGACTGTTCCGCCTACACGACCTTCTCTGAATGGGGTAAGAATACTATGGTATAAAATAAGAATAAAAAATGAATAATTGGGGACCGTTTATTATTATTTTTTTTTTCTAATGCAGAAACCCCACACTGAGTCATTGTATGCATTCGTGCTTATATCAGATAAGGTCTACTATTGCGTGTTTAAATTAATGTTCAGAATTCTTTGCTTTTCATGTGTCTCTGTTTTGTGCTTAATTCACACAGTAGAAGGCTCGCAAGCCACCCAAGGTAGAGGTTACAGAATGAGTTTTATGGTAAGCGGAGGTGTTAAGTAATGATTATGGGGATAAGAATAGATTGATATTTTCTTAGTGATTCTGGGTGGGTGGGTGGATTTTGGGGCTTTACATGCGTGCTCTCCAAAAGTTGAAGAATTTTGAATAACTTCCACGACCTAATAATTTACCGTAACATCTGGAAATCCAACACCCCTTTCAAAATGTGAAAACTGGTTTTAAATGCAAATTTCTTTGCTTTAATTTTCTGAAGTTTAGATGTGCGTTGTAGTGCAGTGGATATCGGCTCAGAGCGAAAAATCAGAGATCCGAGTTTGAGTTCTATTCGTTGCATTCACCTACGCGCAAAAGACTTTGGTATTAATCTGTCTTTTCCCTTCAGCTATGAGTGAAAAAAACATGACAGATTAGGTTCTGTAATCTTGGTGAGCAATGATGATGTCATAGAAATGATGGGAACAAAATGAAAATTAATACTGAGCATCAGGAAGAGACAGCTGAAGTTCCTGGAACATGCAATGAGAAAGGAGGGCTTGGAGAACCTGATACTAACAGGGAAAAAGAGACAGTGGAAAGCAACGGATATTTGAAGGAAGTAATCAGGTGGATGACAGAATGAGGGTTGCATGGTGTAACAGAAGGCGTGCTCAGAGCCACCAGAGATAGGGAAACGTGGAAAGCCATGATCGCCTACGTCCTGAAGGGACAGGGCACATGGAAGAACCTTGGTTGACAACCAGTCTACCGCAGAGAGTAAGAGCAACCAACTGCGGAAAAATTTTCTGCCCAGACAGTCATGTCTTCTTAGAGAATTCTGTTGTATGAAATACTAGTAGTCCTCCGTCGGTCAGGGTTGACCATGGGTAGCATCCTAGTTGTCTGTTTGACTGGAGTATCGGCGCCTGAGATTGTAGAAACCGATGCGGGAGTGATAGGCTTCCTTGCAGAGGCTGCTTTTATGTTTTGTTCCCAGAGGACAGCTTGCCATACAGGAGGCAACCGTCTAGCATGTGGTGGACTTGCCCTAACTAGCGCAGTCTGAACATGTTTTATGGAATAAACAAAGATAAAATAAAAGATGGCCACAGTTTGGGGAGCAGATATATATAATCTAAACTTATTTATAAATGGAACTTTGTGTGTGTCCCTTACCTATAGACTCCGAAACGGCTGAACCGATTTTCTTGAAAATTTACACACTTGTACTATAAGCGTCTGAGAGTGTTCATAGCTAAGTTTTGTGTCGAGGCACCCCCCCCCCCCCCGATAAATATTGATAATCGAAAACATCGGGTTATAGAAGGAGTGATCCGATTTTGATACACTCATAGATAAAGACATAAGAAACGATATTCAGAAGTTTCAAGGTTGCAGTTCTTACAATAGTGCAGAAAATCGATTATATATATATATATATATAAGCAAGATGTTTGTGTGTGTCTGTTTATCTGCCTGTATGTCTGTGTTTTTTTTTTTTGTTTTGTTTTGTTTTTTGTTTTTTTTGTTTTTGTTTGTTTTTTTGTTTTTTTCAGCCCTTTTATTTTAATTTTTGCTTCGGGCTTGACTATAAGTAGTTATAATTGTAGTTCTTAGTCTCAGCCATGATACCATTTACTCAGGGGACTTATTTAGCCTTCAAAATTCGGTTTACGACGAAAAAAACTTATTTGACATCGATAGCAGGAAATCAAAATTTGACTTGCATCCATCCATTTTTCTTTCATTCTACGGTTTTGCTTTAACTGGAAACAACTATTGCTTTTTAGTCTTTCGTGCCAATGTCCAAAGGGTCTGAACTCCAGGACCATGGATTAGTTTTGAAGCTTTCATTACACCCGAGCAACGCCGGGCTGTACTGCTAGTGTATGTATATATATATATATATATATATATAATCTTTTTTTTTTTAAAATGCAGCGGCCCCACTGACAACATTTGTACTTTTTGAGCTTTAAATAGTCTCGGACCATTATTTATATGACGTGTCCTTTCAGTACATTGGCAATCATGGCCTCCACATCTTCCTTTCCTTTGTAACTCTTAAGAGGTTCTGTCTTGTTACTTCTCCCAAACTCTGTTCTACTATCCATTCGCTCATGCTCATCCACTGTTACCCGCTGCTTTACTCTTTCCGTCAATGTTTTGTGAGTATTGGATTTTCCATGCCCTCTTTCCTCATTACGTGCCACAGAAATTTTAACTATTTTTTCTTGGTGTTAAGTATAATTTACCTTTTTGTTTTCATTTTCACCAAAGCATTGTTGCTCACAGGTTGGGTCCTCATATTTCTGTAGAATCACATTTTTATTAATAAAAATGCACCCGGAATATTACTCGAAACACCCTTTTCAGTAAATATTCAGAAAATTTCATCCCGTAACATTGTCAGGTTGAATGCACTCTAGAAAATTATTTTTTATTTTTTTTTAATCATTTCACCCCGCGCAAGGCGGAAACGCCACTGATGTGCAGGGGGTTACATAAATGTAAAAAGATTAATTAGAAAAGAGTGAGGAGTACAAACTAGTTAGAAAGGAACAACAGAAAGCTGAGCAAGCAGGTGCGATGACAGATATATAGGTGGAGAGAAAGGGAAGGTTATACAGGGGTGGGGACAGAGCTAGAGGCCAGTGGTTAGTAGATGAGTATTAACTTTGCATTTAAATTTCTGGAGGTTGTAGCCGTCAGGAAAGCAAGAATACGGGAGCGAGTTCCACAGGCGGGAAGTGCGAGAGAAGAAGCTGCAGGAGTAGAATTATCGTCTGCATTTGGCTAACCTGACTGTGAATGGGTGGGATCCAGTTGCCAGTCTGGTTGCACGAGTAAACACTTGAGGAGGCATCAGTGACTTAAGCTCGTCCGAGCAAAAGCCATGAAACTCTTTATAGAACAAAGGAAGGCCACATTTCGACGATGGGGAAGTGGCTGCAGTCGAGTCGCCAGATCAGTACCTATCACATTACAGACTCTCCTTTGGAGCTTGTCAAGAAGACTGAGGAGAACAGCAGGGGCACCTGACCATAAATGGCAGCAGTACGCCATGCACGGACAGATGGTTGACTTGTATATATGCAGGATGGATTCAGGTGGAAAAAACATCCTGGATCGACATAGTGACCCAACCTTCTTATCAGTAGATTTTGCTATGGATTCAATACAGTGGTTCCATTTGAGGTCTGAGGACAGGGTAAGTCCGAGGAGGCGTAGTGTATTACTCTCAGGGAGAATCACTTGGTCCATGCTTATGGGAGGCAGGAGAGGTTGCCTGTAATGGTTGACAGACAACAGCTTGGTCTTAGATGAATTGAAGTTGACAAGCCACTTCTTGCCCCAGTTCACCACAGAGTGTAGATCCCGCTCAAGGTCAGCAGCGAGATTGTCTGTCTGCCACGACAGGTTTCTTACTGGAGCGGGAGTATATTGTAGTGTCATTTGCGTAGATACCTACTTGGGACTTGATCTCATCTGGGAGGTCGTTGATGAAAATAAGGAAGAGCGTTGGGCCCAGGATAGAGCCCTGTGGGACACCAGCATTCGTGCTGTAGGACGAAGAGGCACGCCCATTCAGAACGACCTTCATTTTGCGGTTATTTAAGAAAGATTGGATTAGGTCAAGCAGGCTACCGGTAACACTATAACCGCGTAGCTTGCATAGGAGGCCAGAGTGCCAAACCCTGTCGAAAGCCTTGGAGATGTATAGAGCAACCGCGCGAGCCTCGTCAGACTCATCAAGGGCCTATAGCATGTACTCCGTGACGGTTGTTAGCAGGTCGGCCGTGGACCTGGCAAAGCGGAATCCATATTATTGCCTGTCGGAGAAGAGTTTGTGGGCGGTGAGATGAACTATTTCAGCATTGATTATAGCCTCGAATACTTTCCCGAATATCGGTAGAAGACTGATAGGGCGATAGTTGGATGGGTCCGAGGGTTCACAACAATTTTTAAATACAGGAACGACTGAAGAGAATTTCCAGCATGCAGGAAAGCAGGTTGCAGAAAGGCAGTAGTTAAATAGTTTAGAGAGGACAGGGGAAAGTTCAGGAGCACACCTCTTAAGGACTATCACCGGGATTCCATCGTCTCCACACGCCTTATGGGGGTCAAGTTTTGAAATTACTCTGGATACTACTGTCGGGGTAATGTATACGTCGTGCAGTTTGGCCTCAGTTCTAATAGGGAAGTCGTGTGTGTGTATTCCGGACGAGTCGAATGTGGAGTTGGATGAGAATCTGTGGGCAAAGCACTCGGCTTTGTCCGCAGATGACGTGAGAACCTCAAATCCATGGATTAAAGGAGATATTGAGGATTTCCTATTGTTGAGCACTCGTTTACAAATCCTCCAATAGTCCTTGGAGCCGAACTTGCGGTCAGCTATGTGCTGTCGCATTCTCTCAGCAAACAACTGTTTGGCGTCATTTAGGGTTCTCTTGCACTCATTGCGACCAGATGTGAACAGGCGCCTATTGTGATCAGTTGGCTGTCTCCGGAATAGACGGAAGTAATGGTTCCTGTGGGCAATGGCGGCTGACCAGGCCGGAGAGGAATGAGGTTTTAAGCAATACTTCCTGGTGGGTATGAAGGCATCAATGCCAGCTTTCACCCATGACGAGACCTCAGAGGCAGTCATCAACCGATAGGTCGAACACTTTTCCCCAAGGGACGTCGCAGAGGAGATCGCGAAAGGCATCACAGTCAGCTTTTTGGTAGAGGTAGGAGGTCCTATAAATAGGGGGCTCCTGTGAGGAGTGAGTTTGGAAAGAGATACTGAGAGAGAGACTACAGCGCGGTCGGAGTTGCCGAGAGGGCAAAGCTGCGAAACTTGTCAGGCGCAGAGGTGAAACATATATCTAGCAGTGAGGAATGACCCAAGGGAGTGCTTGGGAAGCGAGTGAGGAAGTCCACCACTTGCGTAAGGGATTGGGAAATAGCAAAGTTCATGGCGTGAATGCCCGCCGGATCAGTAACGGCGTTTTCAAGCCACTCAGAGTGATGGGCATTGAGGTCTCCAAATACAAATATGTGAGCGAATGGGTGATAGGAAATAGCATTGCTGACGACATAGATAAGGCTATCTAGTAGGGAGCAGTCTGGAGAGGAGGGAGAACGGTAAAGAAAGAATAGGTAACTAACTGAACTGAGGAGAGATAGGCGGAGACATATGTATTGGTGGTCAGTAGATTCGAGTGAATTCACCCTAGCTATGGTGAGGTGTTCGCTGACATAAACACCCAGCCCATGCATGTGGACAGTGGAATCCTTCCTTAAAAGGGGAAGATAACCAGGGATGAAGAGGTCAGAGGGGGGAATAGCTGAGTTGAGGTTAGTTTCGCAGAGCGCAAGGATGTCAGGGGACCTACACTAGGAAAGTTAGTACGAATGCCTCGGATATTAGTGAAGGAGAGGTTAATGGGTTTAGGTGGTTTGGATTTAACTGGTTTAGGGTCATTTCTCATTTGTTTAGTCATGATTCTGTTTTTGTTTTAATTATTAAGGATTTTAACACGAAATAAACTCCCATCCACCTTTTTTTATTCAAATCAACTCCATCTATTTCAAGCTTGAGTATAACTTGTCAGTCAGTTAAGTGTCATACGTGATACACGCTTTGGGCGATCAGGTCTCAAAAAAGATATGACTGACTGGGCAGAAGATTATCCTGCAGTAGGTTGCCATTGCTTTCTGCGGTAGACTGGTTGCCAGCCAAGGCTATAGAGCCCAGTTTGTCTTATTATTTAACCCATAACTGGAGGGAAGAGACGGATTAATACCTTTTCCCAAGGGTATTTGTGCGTAAGTGAATGCAAGGAATTCAACTGGAATTCGAACTCGGCACCCCGATTTGTGGTTCCGAGTCGATATCCACTGCACCACAGCTCACATCCGTATAACTTGTACATGTTCATAATACCGGAGGTAATATCTAATTTTTGTCGATATTTTTGAGAGGAGGAAAAATACAAGATATGTGGCCCATATAACGTCAGGATGATTTTGAAAAGTGGTTCAACACTTAAGATACCTTTTCCGAGTAAGCCCTCCCATAGTTGATTTTTTTTTAAGCGCCGTTTAGATGTGGCACAAGGCCGAAAGTAAGGGACACACAGTGAGGATCGAACTCACTACTCAGTTGTAATGACTTCTGGTGAAACAAGCTTGCTAACCATTACATCACCACGAGTTGCCAAATAAAGGTTTTTGTTGACCTTTTTTTAAAAAAAGCGTAATGTGGCACAAGGCCGAAGGTAAGGGGCACCCATGAGGATGGAACTCGCTACTCAACTGTAATGATTCTAGCGAGACAAGCTTGCTAACTAGCTTAGATGTGACACAAGGCCGAAAGTAAGGGACACCCAGTGAATCGTACAATCCTTTGCGGTTATTTGAAATGTAATATCTCAGCGTTGTAATTCTATCCCCTCTTTTCCTGTATAACAACGTGTTACCCTTTCTTCTCTGACCGGTGTTTTTCTAAAGCATAGACGAATCAGGAATTATCCAAATGAAAACAGAAGTCCAGTCGTTGAGAAGCTCGAAAAACTCAAAGAAATTTTACGGTTTACGGGTATTGTAATCCATAGCTTTGGAACCACCCAGTAAGATCTCCTATAGAGCAAATCATGAATGTGTGTACGCCAACCAATGCATCTGCAATAAGAAATATATAGGCGAAATGGAGTGCCGTTTTAAGACTAAGCACGAGAGGAAATACAAAATTCAGGCGCAGCTGACCATATATGTAATGAAAAGGGAGATCACCGCTCCCCTGAGTTTAGTTCATCAGTGTGCTAAGCCAATTCTGTTTTATGTCCTGAACATATTCTGTGATCTTTATGAAAAGATTATTTCATCGATTAAATAAAGGTATACAGACACTAAAAAAAGATTCTACATTAACGAGATAATACTCTGTCATTTTTCTTCTATATGTCCGGGTCCTGGGTATGACAATAAACTGCATCCGGCAGCAAGGCCTCTGATTGGGAGGTTGTGAGGCACATGGAACCACCTCTTAATTGCAGTTGTTCCCAGATCCACTCTGACCCGGAGTGGTAGCACCTGTTAGTCCCAGCTATGGGTAAATAGTTGACCCCCAAACTGGGGTCAAAATGCTAGAAAAGTATTCAATAAAACTTTTTTGAATGAAAAAACGTTACCAACAAAACTTTTTTGAAAAGAATATATATAACAAAACAAAAACAATAAAACAAATAAACTAAATAAAACAAATCAAAACGATTTTCAGCATTAAATGACCTAATGAAGGATGATATGCTGGTTAAATGAACCACCCAACCGACCTATATGTCCTGTTCTTTAAGGACGTAGGCGATCGTGGCTTTCCACGTCTCCCTCTTCCTGGTGGCTCTTAGCACGCCTTCTCTTGTAACACCACGCAACCCCCGTTCTGTCATCCACCTGCTCAGGCCCTTCAAATAGGTTATCCGCTGCTTTCCTCTGTCTTTTTTACCCTCTATCAGGCCTGTTAGTATCAGGTTCTCCAAGCCCTCCTTCCTCATTGTATGTCCCAGGAACTTTAGTTGTCTCTTCCTAATGCTCACTATTAATTTCCTTTTCGTTTCCAAAACTTCATCATTGCTCACATGCTCGGTCCACGATATCGCAGCATCCTTCTCTAGAGCCACATTCAGTTGCTTCAAGATTTTCTTTCATCTTTAATGATATCGTCCAACATTCACTGCCATATTGAAGAACTGACACCATATAGCAATCCAGTATTCTCTTCTTTGTTTCTAGCGAAATTGTGCTGTTTCTTAATACTTTATTCACCTTTTGGAATGCTTCCTTCACCATGCCAATTCGCTTTCAGATCTCTGTGTCACACTTTCCGTCTTCTATTATAGCACTTTCCAGGTATTTAAATTTTTGTACCTGCTTGATTTTAGTATCCCCGACCTGTATTTGCCATATTGGGCTGCCCTTTTTACTGATGATCATGCATTCGGTTTTCTTGCAGTTTATTTGTAGTTCTTTCTTGTCACTCTCTTCCACTACCTTCTAAAATTTAACTTTTCCAGCAAAAAGGATCTAATATCTTTCAGTTGACTGATCTGTGCATGTAATCCAGCATCGTATCCAGACATTGTCACACGAATGAACCAGGCATTTCCATCGCGGAAAGAATTCTTAAATTCAAAAAATATAGACTACTATGCTGTATTTTCCCTCCATAAGATGAATATAAACTTTAAGCATCTCGTAAGTTCAGATCCTTGAATGTTTCGGAAACTTAACAGATATTTTCTTTAAAAAAAAAAAAAAGAAACCCAAGAATGTTGTTCTTTTAAATTACGCACACACATTTTCTGATACGTACAATTAATTCTGGATGTGCGTTGTGATGCAGTGGATATCGGCTCGGAACGAGAAATCGGGGAGCAGAGTTCGAATTCCAGTTGAATCCATTGTATTCACTCACGCGCAAATACCCTTGGGAAAGGTATTAATCCGTCTCTTCCTTCCAGTTATGGATTAACAGGACAGATTGGGTTCTATAGTCTTGGCTGGCAACCATTCTACCGCAAAAAGCAATGGCAATCTACTGCGGGATAATCTTCTGCTCAGTCAGTCATGTCTCTTTCGAGACATGATCGCCCAAGCGTATTTCGCGTATGGCACTTAACTGACTGATGGAATATAATAGTTGGAGACATGATTGAGGCTTCTACTGGGCATAAAGTGGGGGATCAGTTTTATATTTTTATGAAGTAATAAACTGATCCCCCACTAATTAATACCTAGTAATATAAAACATCTCTCCACCCCCTAGCTATAAGACAGATTGGCTTCTATAGCCATGGCTGGCAATCACTCTCCCGCAGAAAGCAATGACAACCTACTGCAGGATAATCTTCTGCCCAGTCAGTTATGTCTCTTTCGAGACATGATCGCCCGAGCGTGTTTTACATACGGCACTTAACTGAATGACTGACAATTCTCTTTTCCAGTATTTCTATAATTCGAGATGTTCTCCCAAAAGTTAAAAGGTCAAATTCATTCAGCAGCTCCAGAATACTTTAAAAAAAAAAATTCTATTTGTGTCAAACACACAATATTTCCATTTTTGATTTTGCTCACAAAATGCCAAGCCACTGGAGGCAAGTAATTGAAAGACAAGAACACCGCATGTCAACACACGGTGTCAGTAATCCTGCTCTGAGCAACGATGTTTGATTAATAAAGAATCTTCAGATCCAATTTCTTTTTGCCGAATCAAATATGCCATTATACATTTGCTATGTCCTTCATCATTTTTATAAGATTTGTGTTTGCAGCCATTGAATTCAGGTGCAACAAAAGGCATTGGTCTTATTGGATAACAAGAAAAGTGCAAAACAACATAGATAAGCTTGCGAATGGAGTTTCTCTTGGCTTTTTACACGTTCGCCTTTCCATCGTTTTCACATCTGAACACGGCTTACGGCCATATCACGTTGAATACACCGGTTCTCGCGCGATCACCGAAGTTATGCAACGTTCAGCCTGGTCAGTACTTAGATGGGTGACCGCTTGGGAATACCAGGTACTGTAAGCGTGTAGTGACGGATGTGCGTTCTTATGGCCATATCACGTTGAATACACCGGTTCTCGCTCGATCACCGAAGTTAAGCAACTTTGAGCCTGGTCAGTACTTAGATGGATTACCACTTGGGAATACCAGGTGCTGTAAGCATTTAATGACGGATGTGTGTTGTTGTGCAGTGGATATCGGCTCGGAAAAAGAAATCGGGAAGCCGAGTTCGAATTCCAGTTGAATACCCTGCATTCATTTAAGCACTGGTACCTTTGGGAAAGGTATTAATCCGTCCCTTCCCTCCAGTTATGGGCTAAATAACAGGGTAGGACTTGGGGACCCTGCCCTTAAAAACAAATCCCAATAAATCTTGATACTCGAAAAGAAAAACGTATTACTAGACACAAAACTTATATAAAAAAAACAAAAACAATAATAACTTGTTGAAAGAAAAAGGTATTACCAGCAATAAATAAATAAAATTTAGTTGGCAATAAATGACCCGCTGAGGTTGATATGCCATAAAACAAAACAACCAACCAACATCTGAACACATATGATGAATACTGCGTCTGAATCCTGTCTCCTCCGGCTTACAGTCATATGCCCAGCATGTACATGAAAGATAAAAATCCTGATTTTGATATGCCAGCCGACTACGAATCCAAGAATTTGCCGTTAGTATTGTTAATATTCCATAGCCTGGGATCTTTTATGCGAATCGTACAATCCTTTGCGTTTATTTGACATGTAATATCTGAGAATTGTAATTCTATCCCCTCCTTTCCCGTAAAACCACGTGTTACCCTTTATTCTCTGAACGGTGTCTTTCAAAAGCATAGACGAATCAGGAATTATCCAAATAGAAACAAAAGTCCAGTCTTTGAGAAACTCGAAAAATTCAAAGAAATTTCAATCTTCTCTTTACGGCTAATGTAATCTATAGCTCTGGAACCACTAGTCTCCCTGTTAGACTAATTTTGAAATAAGAAGGAAAAAATGATCTGTTTCTTTGCCATATTCTTTGCTTTATTTTAATATTTTCCTTTCAGATTTAGTTAGTTAGTTAGTCGTTGTTGTTATTATTAGTATTATTATTATTAGTATTATTATTAGTAGTAGTATTAGTATTATTATTATTAGTAGTAGTATTAGTATTATTATTATTAGTAGTAGTATTAGTATTATTATTATTAGTAGTAGTATTAGTAGTAGTAATAGTATTTGTCACAGTTTATAATATATGTGTGTAATTTAAAATTTGAGTTTTGAAATGTAATATCTCAGAGTTGTAATTGTATCCCCCACTTCCTCTGAAACCACGTGTTACTATTTATTCTCTGACCAGGACGAATCCGGAATTATCCAAATGAAAACAAAAGTCCAGTTTTTGAGTAGCACGAAACATTTACAGAAATTTCAATCTTCTGTTTACGGCTAATGTAATCTATCGCTTTGGAACCACTAGTCTCCCTGTTAGACTAATTTTGAAATAAGAAGGAAAAAAATGATCTCTATTTCTTCGCCATATTCTTTGCTTTGTTTTAATATTTTGTTTTCAGATTTAGTGTGTCATTATTTGTCACAGTTTTTAATATATAATGTTTAATTTAACTTGTAATTTAATATTTCAGGTTGTCTCAACTTTAACTTTTTTTTAGTTGGCGTAGCTAGACCCTTCTATCGCCCGGTTCACACGCCACCCACGTCCATTGAACAGGTGTATAGGCTCATCCCTTGTTCCCTGTTCAGAAAGTGGTCTCTGGCTCACTTTTTCTCCTCGGACCTCAATAACGGTGTCTTTGCGATTTTCCTGTGGTGTGCGTGGTCGGAGGCAACGTCTCTTCTTTGTGAGGGTACCGGGTTGGCAGTTTTCTGGTTGCTGCTTCCGACTGGTAGTTAGAAACCCTACCTCTTGCATAGCGTCAAGAGCGGCCGCTCTGATCAACAGTTGCATAATATCGGGGTTCTTGCAGTGTCATGACGCGCATGGATAGGTTTCTCTGCAGGTGCTTTTGGTGGGCAACCCCGTGACCACACTTTGCTGCAGCTCCAGCCAGTTCCCTTCCAGTGCATGTCGCAGCTAATTGACAGTTTGCCTCCTCTACTCGAGGTCTCTCTACAACAACAACATTAAACACGAACACACATATCTCCGCTAAAAAAGTTAAACCAGGCAAATTAAAATCACCTAAACCCCTTAACATTTCTTTTACTAACATCCGCCGAATCAGAACCAATTTCAGTAGCGTTGAATCTTTTCTCCATCAAAAGTCCCCGGACATCTTAGCTTTGTGTGAGACTAATCTTGACTCCTCAATACCTTCTTCTGACTTCACTATCCCTGGCTACCTTCTCCTCTTCAGAAAGGACTCTAATGTCCACATTCATGGGCTCGGTGTTTACGTCAGTGAACGCCTTCCTCTAGCCATGATGATCTCTCATGAATCCCCACATCGTTCTTATATCTGTTTCCGTCTCTCCCTTCTAAGCTCAGTTAGCTACCTCTTCTTTCTCCACCGCTTCCCATCAAAGCTCAGTTAGCTACCTCTTCTTTCTCTACCGCTCCCCATCAAAGCTCAGTTAGCTACCTCTTTCTCTATCGCTCCCCATCAACTCCCGACTGCTCCGTTCTTCAACAATATCGACAAGGCCATTTTCTCCCACCCGTTTGCCCATATATTTGTTTGGCGACTTTAACGCCCATCATGCTGAGTGACTGCATAACTCGTCACAGATCTTGCTGGTGTACACACTATGAATTTTTCTATCACTCAGTCCCTTACGCAGGTGGTAGAGTTCTACACGCGTTTCTGCAATAACTCTAACGGACACGATTCACTACTAGATCTGTGTTTTACCTCCACTCCTGACTCTTGCAATGTCGAGCAACTCTGCCCTCTTGGAAACTCTGACCATGCATTAATTTCCGTCAATATCTCCTTCCACCTCCACCCCACCCAAGAACCTCAGACCAGTAGAATATCTTACTGCTAGCAAAGAGCCGATTGGGACTCGTTCCACGCCTTCCTGTGTGACGTCTCTTGGAATAAAATATTTAGCTTTCCTGTTGAAGACTGCGCGGCTGAGGTCTCCTCATGGGTTAAGGCTGGCATCGATGCTTTCATCCCTGCCAGAAAGTTGAGACAAATCCCACTCATCCCCCTGGTTTTCTTCTGCCTGCTCAGCTGCCATCATCCATCGAAATTAATTCTTTCGGCTTTACCGAAGTCACGCGTCAGACCATAACAGGCGCCTTTTTGCCTCGGTTCGAAATGAATGCAAGAAGGTACTTAATAGAGCTAAGCTGATGCTTGCAGTCAGAATGAAACAACGCATAGCATCCCGTAAGTTTGGCTCTAAAGACTACTGGAGGCTCTGTGAAAGCGTGCTGAACAGCAGTAAGCCCTCAATCTCCCCTCTAATGAACGAATTTGAGGTCATCACCTTTTCAACAGACAAGGCTGAGTGCTTCGCTCGCGGATTCTCCACTAACTCGACTCTGGACTCGTCTGGAGTATCTGTACCGGACTTCCCTCTCCGAACCGCAGGCCCAACTGACTGACATACTAATTACTCCCTCGGTGGTCTCCAAAATAATTTTTAAGCTTGACCCCCATAAAGCGAGCGGTGGCGACGGAATACCCATCATTGTCCTAAAGAAATGTGCTCCTGAACTCTCTAAACTCTATAACTTCTGCCTTTTTGTTTCCTGCCTGCTGGAAATCCTCCTCCATGGTTCCTATATATAAAAATATTGACGAACCCTCTGACTCCGCTAATTATCGCCCCTATCAGCCTCTTACCAATCTTTGGCAAAGTGTTCGAAGCCATCATCAACACCGAGGTGGTACATCTCACAGCGCATAGACTCTTCTCTGACAAACAGTATGGCTTCCGCTTCACCAGGTCTACTGCTAATATTATCACGACCATCACTAAGTATATACACCAGGCCCTCGACAAAAACGGCGAAGCCCGAACTGTGGCCCTTGACATCTCCAAAGCATTTGACAATCTGGCATGCTGGCCTTCTATGCAAGCTGCAGGGCTATGGTATAACTGGACAATTGTTTGACCTAATCCAGTCCTTCCTTTCAAACCCTACAATGAGGGTGGTATTGAACGGACAAGCCTCCCAATACTATCCCATGAATGCGGGTGTCCCTCAAGGCTCTGTTCTAGGTTCTACGCTCTTCCTTATCTATATTAACGATCTCCCTGATGTAATAAGATACCAAGTGGGCATATATGCTACTCTCGTCTCGATCAAAAATCTACCGAGGCTAAAAAAGCAAACCTCGCTGCCGAGCTTGGATAGGACCTCCAATCTGTAGTTAACTCTCACAACAGACCTCAAGTGGAATAACTATATAGAATCTATAGCTAAATCCGCTGCTAAGAAGGTCGGTACACTGTGTAGGGCCAAGAAGTTTTTCCCGTCCCAAACAATCCTGCACATATACAAGTCTACCATCCGCCTGTGCATTGAGTATCACTGGTCCGGTGCTCCTGCTATCCACTTAGGTGTCCTCGACCGAATCCAACGGAGAATCTGTAATGTGATCGATCCCGACTTGGCAGCTACGATACTGTCACTTTCTCACCGAAGCAGTGTGGCTTCCCTGTGTCTCTTCTACAAATACTTTCACGGCTTCTGCTCCGATGAACTTAGCTCACTGGTACCAACTATATACGAATTTTCCGTGCCACAAGATTAGCAACTAGGTCCCACCCTTTTACTGTGAAACCTGTCTGGAGACACAGACAGACAGACAGACTGGCTAATCATTTCCGACGGCTCCTTTGTATGTGAGATCTTTCTCCGGCTGTCCTCCTGCTCTACAGAAATAGATTTCACAAAAATAAATTTCAAAATATATAAAAACTTTTAAACGTAAAATTGAACTATTCTTCTGGTAAAGCCTACACTGAAACTATAAAATGAGTTCTCGAAAAGAACCTTCGGCTCCAATGAACTTGGTGCCCCCTTTGTATGAATTTACACGAGCTACTAGACTAGTAAATAGGCCCCACCCTTTTACAATGAAATCGATAAAATGTAACCGCAATTTCTACTCTAACAGCTTCTTTTCTTGCACTTCCCGCCTATGGAATTCCCTTCCATATACTTGCTTCCCCGACAGCTACAATCTCCAGGAATTCAAATGTAAGGTCAATAGACATCTAACTTGCATCCTTTCTCTCAAGCTCTTTTCTCCATCCACTCCACCCCCATTACACCGGTATTCTCATCCATCTATTACCCTCATCCTCACACCCCCTATAGCTAACCCTCTTTCTCATCACTTTCCCCTCTGTAACCCCTTGCACAACAGTGGCAGTGACACTGCCTTGGTTGGGATGAAAGGATTAAAAAAAAAAGAATTAATAAATACTTTCATGGCTTCTGCTCCAATGAACTTAGATCACTGGTGTCTCCTAGATATGAATTTACACGAGCTACTACATTAGCAACTAGGTCCAACCCTTTTACAGTGAAACCGATAAAATGTAAACGCAATTTCTACTCTAACAGCTTCTTTTCATGCACTTGCCACCTGTGGAATTCCCTTCCATATACCTGCTTCCTCGACGGCTACAATCTCCAGGAATTCAAATGTAAGGTCAATAGACATCTAACTTGCATCCTTTCTCTCAAGCTCTTTTCTCCATCCACTCCACCCCCATTACACCGGTATTCTCATCCATCTATTACCCTCATCCTCACACCCCCTATAGCTAACCCTCTTTCTCATCACTTTCCCCTCTGTAACCCCTTGCACAACAGTGGCAGTGACACTGCCTTGGTTGGGATGAAAGGATTAAAAAAAAAGAATTAATAAATACTTTCATGGCTTCTGCTCCAATGAACTTAGATCACTGGTGTCTCCTAGATATGAATTTACACGAGCTACTACATTAGCAACTAGGTCCAACCCTTTTACAGTGAAACCGATAAAATGTAAACGCAATTTCTACTCTAACAGCTTCTTTTCATGCACTTGCCACCTGTGGAATTCCCTTCCATATACCTGCTTCCTCGACGGCTACAATCTCCAGGAATTTAAATGTAAGCTCAATAGACATCTATCTCATAAACTTGCATCCATTCTCTCAAGCTCTTTTTCCATCTACTCCACCCACATCCTCGGTATTCTCATCCGTCTATTACCCTCCTTCTGACATTTCCTATAACTAACCCCTCTTTCTCATCACTTTCCCCTATGTAACCCCCAGCGCAACAGTGGCAGTAGAATGCCTTGCTTGGGCTGAGACGATTAAAAAAATATCTATCTATCTCCATTCTCTTAAGATCTTTTTCCATCTACTCCTCGGTATCCTCATTTGTCTATTACCCTCCTCCTGACATCCCCTATAACCTACCCCTCTTTCTCATCACTTTCCCCTATGTTACTCCCTGCGCAACAGTGGCAGTAAAACTGCCTTGCTTGCGTTGAAATTATTTTTTTAAATCAATGGTTAACTGAAGTAATAATTGGCTTTTTCCATATAGTTAATGCTAAACTCAGTGGCTTCACTCCGACTCTTCTGCATTTACAAGCTCTTTTCATGAGTGCCTCAAATGTCTGAATTTAAGCTTGATACTAGATTGGCAATTAAGTCTCACTTGTTGCATACGTCTTTTCTAACAGTTTATTTTTAACACAATTCTCGACTGTGGAACTCCCTTTCGATTTCTATGTTCCCTGCCACATCTTAAAAAAATTAAATGCAACATCAATCGCCATCCTCGGTTTTTTTTTACATCCTGTTCCATTATTATTCTTTCTACACTAAATTAGTCCCATTCTATGCAACCTATGGACATTATCACCTGGTTTAGAATAAAATGATTCAAAAAAGAAAACTGAATCCTTAAATATGAAAAAATCCATGGCGTGTCTTGAGAGTTCTGGATGATAAAATGTATAATAACACATATTTATGGAGAAAGGCTTGTCTGTTTAGGAGTATGTTGGATAGTAATGTTACTTCATATATGTGTATATTATTTTTAGAAGTCAGAAATTCTCGAAGTATGCAAATGGACTTTGCCTTGTATATCGCAGTTTAACGAGTGGAATAACGAAGCTAAATTATTAATTTTGAAAAGAAGCTTAATTTCCTATTTAGTGATTTTTTTTTTTTTTTAATTATCCAATTCTACCCTCAAAGACTTTAAAATGTTACGTTGTTACAAAAATAATGGCCGCTTGAAGCGTTGTATTTTGAAAAGCCATTTTAACATAGTATTCACGGTATATATTAGGTTAATTTTTATATACATAGTAATGTGTGCTTTTTAATAATTTTTTAACTTATTATCAGACAGAAATATTCTTTAAAGCTAGAATCCCTTAATTATAAACATGACAAAACATGATCTTTTATTTTTCTTGCATGAGTTCAAACTTGGTCTCAGTCCCTCTAAAACGTCTGCCAGTATCAACGGATCATGGGGAGATGGGTCCACAAGTGATTGGACAGTACGAAGGTTGTTCCACAAATTCCATAACCTTGATGGGAGCCTTGAAGTAGAGGGCGGTCATGCAGTCTTGACAAATAAAATTTGCAAGCAGTTGAGCAAAACTCACATGAAGTGTCTGAGAAATGTCTCAGAAATGTCTCAGAGGTTTGGTGTCAACACTAGAACATTCTCTCGCCATTTGCAGAGTATGGGGAAAAAGCTGGATAAATGGGTTCCTCATAATCTCAATGATGATCCTTTCGTGACTGAATAGTCACTTGTGACGAAAAGTGGATTCCTTATGATAACCGTGAACGATCAGGTCAATGGCTTGATCGTGATGAGTCCCCCAAACATTTGCCAAAGCCAAACTTGTATCAGTAAAAATTTTATGGTGACAGTCTGGTTGTTTGCAATTGGTGTTATGAGACCTACGTTATTGAATCGACGTGGTCCATAATGCTTGATCACATATTACAAGAATGACGTTGCAAAACCTCACAGACTCGGGATACGAAAGTTTACTACATCCTCCATATTCTCTTGATCTTTCACCTACTGATTATCATTTTTAAACACTTAAGCACATTTTTAAATAAAAAAAACTTTTAGATACAAACTAGATATGGAATCGGCTTCCAATGATTACGTTGCATCATAGCCAATAACTTTTTATCAACAAGGAATGAATAATCTCGTCGATTGATGGCAGAGGTGCACAGATGCTCAAAGTTCAACATTTCTACAGTAAATGTTTCGAAGAATAAAGTTATATTTCTGAAATCGGCCATTATGTTTTAACATCCTAATATATTACACAGGATGCAATGCGCTGGGTCAATATGGAGTGGATGCGTCGACCAGATTAAGGTATAAGAAATTCAAAGTATTCAAATAAATACGTTTTATTGATTTGTAAAAGCATTAGAGATCTGCCGGTACGGTAGCTATTATCAGAGCGGAATTTTAAATCAGCAAGTAAGTCAAATTCAGGGCTATTCTGTGCCAACCATTTTTGCACAAATTCCCTTAGCATTACCTCAGTTTTGGGTTAAATAGCTAGGGAGAGTGGGTTCTCTTGCCTTCATAGTAAGAACTAAGATCATGAAAAATGTTTGAATTCCGAACAGGAAACCACCCTATTTTAAAGTTTCTACGAAAATTGAATTCATAAGCTTAGAAAGATAAATTCTACTGGATGAAGATGGCGATGCTGAGAAGCTGCTATGGTTCTAGTAGACTGAACAAAAAATTTTAAATTTTGGAAACTATCTCACTTCCTCTGCAATTCTTTTACGCATAAAAGTAGGCTTCATTTCAGCACCGTATAATTTTTAAAGTTTTGAAGTTTGTTTATATTAAGATTTTGCAGCCATCTCTCTAACCAGAAGTGTTGGTTAGTGATCTTCAAGGTAATTTGCAACGGAAGACTGTGATTACACAATGGAAACTGCATTTTAGTATTTTTTTTTTTTATGTAAATTTTTATTTTTATTTTTAATCGGGCACGAGCTTTTGCAACGATCTTATACTTACAGCCTCTTATGCCAAAACCGACAGTTGTAATATTCTGCTATTATTGCTCTGTCGGAAATCCATAAAAATATTTTTTTAAATAAGTTAAACAAATCCTCCTTAACCACAACCGAGCTAACCTAAGCCAGAATTAGCTGATGTCTCATAACCCAGATTCACGTTTGAATCAAATACATCGAAATGATATTTCACATTCGACCATATAGGCGATTAAATATTTCTTTTATTCTACAACCCGTTACCTAAAAACGAAACGTCGCCAGTCTTTCGCTACTCAATTGTATTTCCATGGCAAATGTTCTAATATTCCTATGACTCTTTACAGCTATGAGTCACTTTGCCACATATATACGGTGGAATCCTCTTCATTCTCTCCGCGTTCCATTTTTTAAAAAATTCGATAGCCTCTACCCGCAAAATGCTACTTTCCGAAAAGCTGCTTACCCAATCACGACAGTGTTAATCTCTTCACGTTTATTGTTAACTGCACTTCTTGAAACCTCTTACAACTTCAGCATCCTTGAGTGGCTCTTGAAACTTGTATTTGAATATGCGCGTTATGTTTAATAGATAAATTAACATGTCAACCCGCATGGTATTTTCGAGTCTTTCTTAAAGAGAATGTGCCCTTAGACAGATATCGAAACTGTCTGTATCCCTTTCATATAGGGATCTACTCTAGACCCTCAAAGTGCTTTTAGACCACTGTAAATTCGTAATGGGCGAGTGGTTAGAACGTTTGCTTTCTGGCCGGGTTTGAATTACTTCATGATCGATTTGTCAGGGGGGAAGACGTCTTGATGTTACCGGTCTGAAGAAAGCCATCTCAGCGTGCCACATATTAGAAAGTGCCTGGCATTTATAACATGGTTTGTCCCAAGCCTTGTGTGCGAAATGAGGTAAACGGGACCCTTTGGTAGCCGTTAATGGTTGTGCTAGCACGAAGTCATCGTGACTGAGGGTTTGACCGTCCTGGCCTTGATCAGACTGATCACGCCAGATAACGCGCTCTCTCCCAGAAACTGTAACTAAAGTTCACTCTGCTTAGTTGCAGTATAAACCACAGGTGGGTTCTGTTTTTTGTTTAACAAACATAAATGTGCCTGAGCAGGCGTCCGCAACGGGGATTACTTAGCTGCCCTAATAGACAGCCATGCATGACTCATACCTTCCTCACTTACTTTTGTCTAATTGTATCTACTCCTTTACACTATACGCTTTTTGAATATCTGAGCACTTCAGTCAGTTAAGTGCCATACTTGGAAAAACACTTGGGCGATCATGTCTCGAAAGAGACATGACTGACGGCATATTATCCCGCAGTAGGTTGCCATTGCTTTCTGCGGTAGACTGGTTGCCGACCAAGGCTATAGAACCCAATCTGTCCTGTTATTTGATTATATCTAGAGGGGGGAGAGAGGTATTATATTATTAGGTAATAATTAGTGGGGGATCAGTTTATTACTTCATAACAATATAAAACTTATCCCCTACTTTATGTTTGTTAGAAGCCTTCATCATGTCTCCAACTCTTATATTCCATCAGTCAGTTAAGTGCCATACGTGAAACACGCTTGGACGATCATGTCTTGAAAGAGACATGAGTGACTGGGCAGAAGATTATCCCGCAGTAGGTTGTCATTGCCTTTTGCGGTAGACTGGTTGTCGACCAAGGCTACAGAACCCAGTCTGTCTTGTTATTTAACCCATAACTGGAGGGAAGAAACGGATTAATACCTTTCCCAAGGGTATTTGCGCGTAAGTGGATGCAATGAATTCAACTGGAATTCGAACTCGGCTCTCGGATTTGTTGTTCCGAGCCGATATCCACTGCACCACAACGCCCATCCGCTAAAATAGCCTAAAGACCCACAAGTGAAAGCTCATTATTTATTTACTTTTTAATAGGATCTTCTCTTTATATACTCGACTGCTTGATTCATGTTTAGGGTTGGGCTTCTGGTTTCTTTTAAAATCGTTCAACTCAATACGTTTAACATCTCCGGCTGAACTCCAGGGCGTGTTGAGCCGGCTTCCTCCAAAGAGCTGAAGAAAGATTCGTGGGGATTTGTTTAAGGGCAGGGTCCCAAGTCCTACCCTGTATGGACCTCAGGCATTTGAATTATCCCGCAACTGGTTGCCAGCCAAGGCTATAGAACCCAATCTGTCCTGTTATTTAACCCATAACTGGAGGGGAGGGACGGATTATTACCTTTCCCAAGGGTTTCACCGCGTAAGTGAATGCAGGGAATTCGAATTCGGCTCCCAGATTTCTCTTTCCGAGACGATATACACTGCACCATACCGTACATCCCTCAAGAAACGCTTACAGCACCTGGTATTCCCAAGCGGTCACCCATCTAAGTACTGACCAAACTCAACGTTGCTTAACTTCGGTGATCGGACGAGAACCGGTGTATTCAGCCTGATATGACCGGTTCACACGCCTATTGTTTTTCTTTTTTTTCTGTTCAGAATTCTTCTTCTATGTGCCTTGTCCCTTCAGGACGAAGGCGATCATGGTCTTCCACGTTTTCCTGGTAGCTTTGAGCACGCCTTCTTCTGTTATACCATGCAATCCTCGTTCCGTCATTCACCTGATTAGGTCCTTCAAATATCCGTTGCTTTACCCTGTCTCTTTTTCCCTCGATCTGGCCTGTTAGTATCAGGTTCTTCAAGCTCTCCTTCCTCATTGCGTGTCCCAGGAACTTCAGCTGTCTCTTCCAAATGCTCAGTATTAATTTCCTGTTTGTTTCCATCATTTCCAAGACCTCATCATTACTCACATGATATTCGCTGCATCCTTCTGTAGAACCACATTTCAGTTGCTTCAAGTTTTTCCTTCATCTTTGATGGTATTGTCTAGCATTCACTGCCATATTGAAGGACGGAAAGCACCTAGCAATCCACTACTCTCTTCCTTGTTTCTAGCAAAATGTTCAGTTTCTTAATACTTTTCTCAGCTCCTGGAATGCATCCTTGTGCTTTTGGATCTCGGGAATATAAATGTATAGTAATTGATGTGGCCACAAAGTGAGGGGTCAGTTTTTATATTGACTGTAATACGGAATTGATCCCCCACTTTATATCCATGTATAACCACATTTCAGTTGCTTCAAGTTTTTCCTTCATCTTTGATGAGATTGTCCAGCATGCACTGCCATATTGAAGGACGGAAAGCACCTAGCAATCCACTACTCTCTTCCTTGTTTCTAGCGAAATTGTTCTCAACTTCTGGAATGCTTCCTTTGCCATGCCAGTTCGCCTTCGGATCTCTATGTCCTACTTGCCGTCTTCTGTTATAACGCTTCCCAGGTATTTAAATTTTTGTACCTGCTTGATTCTGGTATGCCCGACCTGTATTTGGCATATTGGGCTGCCCTTTTTTACTGATGATCATGTTTTCTTGATCGGTTTTCTTGCAGTTTATTTGTAGTTCTTTCTTGTCACTCTCTTCAGCTACCTTTTGTAAGAGGTTTTGTAATTTCCTTTCTATGTCTGCTATCAGCACTGCATCATCTGCGAACCTTATGTTGTTTAAATTGTAGCCTCCAATGACAAATCCTGGCATAACCTCTAGGGTCCTAAAGATTCCTCATTGCATGTCCCAGTAACTTCAGCTGTCTCTTCCTGATGCTCAATATTAATTTCATTTTCGTCTCCATCCTTTCCAACACATCATCATTTCTCACATGCTCATTCTACGATATCCGCAGCATCCTTCTGTAGAACCACATTTCAGTTGCTTCAAGTTTTCCCCTTCATCTTTGATGATGATATCCAACATTCACTGCCATATTGAAGAACTGACATCACATAGCATTCTAGTACTATTTTCTTTGTTGCTAGTGAAAGTTTCCTGTGTCTTAATACTTTACTCAGCTTCTGGGACGCGTCCTTCGACATGCCAATTCGCCTTTGGATCTCTGTGTCGCACTTTCCGTCTTCTGTTAGAACACTTTCCAGTTATTTAAATTTTCGTACCTGCTTGATTTTAACATCCCCCAATTGTATTTGGCATTTTGGACTGCTCTTTTTGCTGATGACCATGCATTCGGTTTTATTGCAGTTTTTTTTGGTCCTTTCTTGTCACTCTCTTCCACTACCTTGTAAAATTTAACTTTTCCAGCAAAAAGGATCTAATATCTTTCAGTTGACTGATCTGTGCATGTAATCCAGCATCGTCTCCAGACATTGTCACACGAATGAACCAGGCATTTCCATCGCGGAAAGAATTCTTAAATTCAAAAAATATAGACTACTATGCTGTATTTTCCCTCCATAAGATGAATATAAACTTTAAGCATCTCGTAAGTTCAGATCCTTGAATGTATCGGAAACTTAACAGATATTTTCTTTTTAAAAAAAAAAAAAAAAAGAAACCCAAGAATGTTGTTCACATATTTTCTGATACGTACAATTAATTCTGGATGTGCGTTGTGATGCAGTGGATATCGGCTCTGAACGAGAAATCTGGGAGCCGAGTTCGAATTCCAGTTGAATTCATTATGTTTTCTTTCACTCCCAGTAGCTTCCTTACGTGTTCGTGGCGTTATCGTCTAGATTGGGGTAAATTGATCTTAATGTTTTAAAGTCATCAATCATGTCGAGCAAACCTATGAGCTGAGCTCCTGGGTATGACGGTAAACTGCATCCGGCAGCAAGGCCTCTAATTGGGAGGTTGTGAGGAGCATGGAACCACCTCTTAATTGCTGTTGTTCCCAGTTCCACCCTGACCCGGAGTGGTAGCACCTGTTAGGGTCCCAGATATGGGTAAATAGTTGACCCCCAAATCGGTGTCAAAATGCTATGAAAGTATTTTACCAACAAAACTTTTGGGAATGAAAAATGTTACCAACAAAACTTTATTGAATGAAAACAATCCCCGCCAAAACAAAAACAATAAAACTAAATAAAACAAATCAAAACTGTTTTCAGCATTAAATGATCTAATGAAGGATGATATGCTGGTTAAATAAACCAAGCTATGAGCTGATGCAATCGGTCCGAGATTCACAGATTTCCCAATACAAGACCCAAGAACCACTCAAGGTGATCGTTACCAAATAAGGTTGTTGTAAGAGCACTAAGTTGTGCCTCTTATAAAGAAATGTAAGATAGATAACTGTTGACCCGAAACTTGTAGAGGTTAAGATCGTATTGATCGGGGAGGCATCCTCACGGGAGTCTTTTGCAAAAGAGTCTCTCTTTGGAAGAAACTGTCCTAATGGAACTTCCTCGTCAGAAATTTAATACGAAGAGAATTAGGATAATCCGGCTTCGTGTATCTGGTATGGCGGGTCCTATCTGTAAAATCATTAATAGTCGAAGTAAGGAATTTAGTTCGCCTTCACTCGTCTGAGGGGAAAGGGTTTGTAATGTGGAAAATAATCACCCACAATGCCTTGCAAACGCTTTTAACTCTGTTCGGGTTGTAAAGATCGAATTGGGGAACTCCAGCTCGGATATGGCAGCAATATTTAAATTTTGGTCAGAACTGACTTGATAAGATCAAACCAAAATCGCTGTAGGATAACCAATAGTTTCTGTGGTTGTAATTATCTAAACTTATGTATAAATGGAACTGTGTGTGTCCCCGTTACCTATAGACTCCGAAACGGCTGAACCGATTTTCTTGAAAATTTACACAGCTGTACTGTACTATAAGCGTCTGCGAGTGTTCTTAGCTAGGTCTTGTGTCGAGGTACCCCCGATAAATATCGAAAATCGATAATCGAAAAAATCAGGTTATAGAAGGAGTGGTCCGATTTTAATCAAATTTGATACACTCATAGACAAAGACATAAGAAACAATATTTAGAAGTTTCAAGGTTGCAGTTCTTACATGAGTGAAGAAAATCGATAATATATATATATATATATATATATATATAAGGCAAGATGTTTGTGTTTCTATCTGCCTGTATATCTATATTTTTTTCAGCCCTTTTACTTTAGTTTTTGCTTCGGGTTTGACTCTAAGTAGGTATAATTGTAGTTCTTAGTGTCAGCCATGATACCATTTACTCAGAGGACTTAATTAGCCTTCAAAATTCAGTTTACGACGAAAAAAACTTATTTGATATGGATACCAGTAAATCAAAATTTGCCTGGAAACAACTATTGCTTTTTAGTCTTTCGTGCCAACGTCCAAAAAGTCTGAGCTCCAGGAGCATGGATTAGTTTTAAAGCTTTCATTACATCCGGGCTATACTACTAGTGCATGACTAAAATTATGTGTACAGCTTTTCACGTGATACAAAAATAAGGAAAATAAAGGAACCTATTTCTATAGAAAATTTTGAACATTCGTAGATGCCAGAAAATAAACATGGAACTTTTTTTTTCGTTAACCCTGAACGTAACGTCACACATACTGCGGAAATGGATGACTTTCATTTCGAAAGGGCCCGTAGTCTTTGGGGTTTGTATAGAAGACTTTCTTTTACTACAAAGAACCGTATAAGACGAAAAGTACTCAATAATACAGTCGTGTTCCAAGCCTCGCACTTTAGCCACAATCTTCGTCATCGTGGTAGACTATTATTGGTCTGAGAATTCTCTGAAATTATCGATTAACGAAATTTGATAATTTGGGAAAATCATTAAAATTGAACTATGTAAACCATAAGAATATGTCTGAAACTTCATTGTCAAAAGAGCTTTTAACAATTTCTTAAGAAAGAAAATTAGTTTTCTATTATTCACATTCCTTTCAAAGAATTTTGGTAGTTGTTTAATGTGAAGCAACATTTCCAATTAGTTTTCAATATCAAAGATTAAACGCCAGGTCACAAGGGGCAGCGATGTGGAGAAGTGCCAGGAGTTTTTTGACTATTTATTTCCCAGAAACTTTTTGAATAAAGGAACAAAATCAAGGGTATGAACAAATTATATATATATATATATATATATATATATATTTTTTTTTCATTCATTTGGGTTGGAATAAGTACCTTGTAATCCGCCTTTGCGAAAGTTCGTTTATAATCTTGGTAGCAGTATGGAGAAAGCCCGTCTCGGTTCGGTAGTTGACAGGTTAAACGTTAGACCTTGGTAGTAGTTGTTATCTTGGAAATAGAATCGGCATCAGTCTGGTGTCTTTTTTTTTACTTTTAAGAGATCCGAAGGTGAATTGGCATGGCGAAGGACGCGTTCCAGAAGTTGAGTAAAGTATTAAGACAAAGGAAACTTTCACTAGAAACAAAGAGAGTACTAGATTGTTATGTGATATCAGTTCTTCAGTGTGGCAGTGAATGTTGGACAATATCAACAAAGATGAAGGAAAAACTTAAAGCAGCGGAAATGTGGTTCTACAGAAGGATGCAGCGAATATCATAAATCGAACATGTGAGCAATGATGAGGTCTTGGAAATGATGGAAACAAAAAAAATTAATACAGAGCATCAGGAAGAGACAACTAAAGTCCCTGGGACATACAATGAGGAAGGAGGGCTTGGAGAACCTGATACTAACAGGCCTGATAGAGGGTAAAAGAGACAGATGAAAGCAGCGGATAACCTATTTGAAGGGCCTGAGCAGGTGGATGACAGAACGGGGGTTGCGTGGTGTTATAAGAGAAAGCGTGCTAAGAGCCACCAGCTATAGGAAGACGTGAAAGGCCATGATCGCCTACGTCATGAAAGAACAAGGCACATAGAGGAAAGGCAGAAAAATGTCTTAAGCTGTCTTTAATATGTCCGCTTAAATTCACGATACGCACGGCTGGTTTCCCTGGTGGTCCCTTCTCTTATTCTGCTTCTTGACTCTCTATTTCCTTTTTGATAATGACCTCCCCCCCATACAACTAGCACAAAGCCTAGTTTCGGCTAACCTCAAAAGTTTCTTTGTGTTGATTATTTTTTAATCGGCTAATTTTTTTATATTTTGTCGTTCCTGTTATCTATCATATATATAAGTTCACTATCTCACTATATAAAAAAACCCACCAACAAAAATCCCTCCACACTTAATTATATTAGCGAATGCCCCCACTATTACACATTAGCAATCATAAAAATCTACTACATCGAGCAAAACCAACTCGTATACAAAACACATCTTCTACAGTGAACTAAAAAACATAAAACAGACACTCATCAACAATAATTTTCCTAACTACATCGTTGATGAACAAATACGACATTTCCTTACAAACCAGAACACGAAAAAAACAAGACATGTTAATAGCCCAAACAACCCCAAACATATTACTCTCTTATATCGTAGCCAAATGCACACCAACTACCAACTAGATGAAAATATCCTAAAAAAACTCATAAACACTAATATCTCTCCGACAGACCCCAACAAAAGAATTAAATTTATCATATATTACACTAAATCCACAACATCCAACTCAGTCGTCCGCAACGACGCCTCCCCCACCGTTAGCGATTTGCAAATAAAAACAATGTAGTGTATAAATTCAAATGCCTCTTTCGAGAATGTATCTCTAACAAACTAAATAATACCTACATTGGACATACTACTAACTTGCTTTTGCGGAGGCTTACATTGCACTTAAATGAAAATTCTAACATATTCCGACATTTAAAACACCACGGCTATCAACACACACTTCTTAGGAAAACACTTGTTGAAAATACGCATATACTTAGACAAGAAAATAATAAACGAAAACTTAAAATTCTAGAATCTATCTACATCAAACAGTTTAAACCTAACCTAAATAAAATAAATTTCGACACCTCCACTAACATACTTCAATGCCTATAACCGACGGGAGAGGTCATAGTTATTATACTTACCCCCTACACCATAGTAGCAGCAGTTCCCAGACCAATCCCTCATGCCACTATACACTCAATTGAACAAAAAACCCACTACCACCATTCCTTCTCGGCCTACAGCCATGTGCGACACAAAAAATGGACCTGTCTAATTTTCTCTAGTATAACTCCACTCTGTTAATAATAATTTAAATGTTCTATGTTCACTGAACATTAAATGTTCATCCTTTGATAATGGCTTATGTAAGCCGAAAGCTCAGACCTGATAAAAAAATGAACAATTATTGCGATTTCTTGTCGTCTTTCCATGATAACACTATCAAGCTAATCAGATCATACGAACGAATCTTACACAAAATAAATAGACAGAACTTGTCTATATTATTCAATGAAACCTGTATTAATGAAAAAATGCTGCTAAAATACACACAATATATATATATATATATATATATATATATAGTAACTACTCTAGCATCTACGCATCGTTCATTCAGTAATGAATTAGAACACTCTTAGCTACTGGTGCATGTTTACATGGTATATCGCACTCTAAACGTGTGCCTTCTTCTATCGAGCTCCCATAGCTCAGAGGTAGAATCGCCGACTGATGTCAATTCGGTAGGGTTTCAATCCTGGCTAAAAGTAATAGGATGTCTAACCGTACTGATTAGCTATGATACAGCGAAACAGATCTGTCTGCAGGTGACTTATATAGTCCTCCGCAGACAGATCTGTTTCGCTGTATCACTGCTCATCAGTACGGTTAGACTCCGATCGCCTTTTAACCCAGGATTGAAACCCGACCGAATTGGCGTCAGTCAGCGATTCTACCTCTGGGCCACGCAGACTTTTTAGCGCGTATATCATTATACACGCCCAATAGTCGGAGTGCTCTAATTCATTATTGAATGAGCGATGCGTATATGCCGGGAAAGTAAGGGAAATGGAAAATAAATTCAGACAATGTGAGATAAAAAAAAATACTTGAGAAATAATAAAATATGGATTTATTGTAGGGTAACCAACATTATAATGTTTCAGTTGTTATAACCATCATCAGGGCATATATTATTATTACTAGAGTGAAGTTTTTTGGTGTTACGGCCTATGAATAAATTTAGAAATGTGAGAAAAGAAAAGTTAAATTTTTAAGGGCGTTAGAAAAAATTTCATAAAACTATGACGTCAGTCACGTAACTATTTATAACGTTTTGATATTTTCAATATTTGGTACCAGTATAGAGAAAGTATTTAAATTTCATCTCAACGACTATTTCAAATAGTCATCGTTGAGATGAAGTTTCTTTTTTGGAAAATTAGCAAATTTGATGTTAAATTAACCTGATTTACACAAGTATTACTTATTTATAGCATGAAATTTAGAATAAAACTATTTCTTAACCAGAGTTGAACTTTTGACCTTTCCACCGTATTTCAAATGTGTTGACAGATCGAAGATGTCTAGCGATCACAAGTGACATAATTGTAATTTTTTTTCCGTGTAAAGTGAAAAAACTCAAACAAATGACCTTTTAATTTACACATAGTAATTACCATACAAAAAAAAAATTCAAATGCACAAAAATCATTAATATTGAACTCACAACGCTTTGGGTTAAGTCACAGGAACTAACCAACGTCTATATCCCCCGGGACATATGTGATAAAGAGCCTTTGTTAGTTTTTGTGACTTGACCCAATGAGTTGTGAATGTCATAGTTATATTGCATTTTTATTCTATTATTGGGAGCAAATTTTCGGAAATGCAGGCCAAATTTTTCAAAAACAATAATCGATGATTTACATTTTCTAATGAGTCCTGTGTTTAACTAATAAAACCAATTATCGGAATAAAATTTAATTTCTTAACATTTCATACATTTACACGGAGGGGGCGTAACAGATGAAAACAAATTACTAAGATTTTTTAAAGTAATAATTTCAAAATTAATTTAATTCATTTAAGTCCTGAAAGTTTCATTAAAATCCGACAATTTTTTTTTTTTACAAGAATTTCAAAATTAATTTGTTTGTCTCTAGAAAAAAAAAACGGAGTTATGTAAGATTACGTTTTCTATTGTAAACTATCGTAACTCTTTGGTTACCCGCTAACTAAAATCAAAATATTTTTCTACCAAAATTTCGAACGTGTTAGAGATTAAACATTTTTCCCAAATAATAAAAAAAAATACTTTGATCTTTCCTCGTAATAATATAAACATTTTGATGGAAAAAAAAAAGTTCATTTTTATTAAGTTGGGACTTTTTTTTATTTACAGTATGTTGTTTTTTGGGGGGGTTTTTTTTTGTTTTTTGTTTTATTTTTTTTTTCAGAAAATTAGTGGAAGTACCTATTTTATAGTCACAAATGGTTACACTCTTCTTCAGCCAAAATCTGCCTATTTTCAACCAGGTTCAGTCTTTTTTTTTTCCTATTTGGTTTTCTTTCTTTTTTTTTTTTTTTTATTTAGTTGAGAGAGATGGAAGTGTAGGGGGCACAATTTAAATATCGGATGGTTGAAATGTGAAATGATAAAATATTTCGTGTGTACATCAAAGCAAAGACTTATTTACAGAATGACAAAACTGTACGAAAGAAAATATAAGTGAAATTTGTTAAGTGAACACTGTAATATATGAGCGAAAAGAAAAATGTTCATTGAGAAAATGCACGCAGTTTTGTAGTTAAGATTGTTCGTAGAGAAATGTTGGTATTTAAAATGTCCGCAGAAGTTTAGAGTTCATGGTTGTGTAGTAGAGGAATGTAAAGTTTTTGTTTCTTCCACTTTTTGGTAGGATGTGACAGATTGAGAGAAAGAGGAGGCAAAACAAATGAAGAAGTTGTACTTAACGTGTCCATTTTGTTGTTGCGTTGTTCTTTTTTGTGGCGTGGTGTAAAATGAAGAAAAGGACGAATGAAACTGTGGCGTGACCCATATCCAGGTTGGCGTAGAATGAAAAAAGAAAAAAGTGGCAGTGAGGGCGAGTCAGTTTCAAGTTTATTCTATACATGTTGAGATGACTGCTTCCATCTAACTGCCTTTGACAGGTTAGCGTCGTGGTTTATATTGTGAAACTCCTCATGATGCTGGCTCCAGCGAGCCTTTTCACATCTAGGTGTGAAAATGTCATATATGAATTTGCTGTTTTTAATCCAATCAGGATTCAGAATTTGCTTTTTGCACTGACTTGTGAATTTATTTTTTAGTTTGGTTTTTCCAAAGTCGGAGTCCATAAAGTCCTGTGCATTTTTAAAAAATATAATTTTATTTATTTGAAAAATTTATAACTTTATTTACTTGACAAGTGTTTGTTTGGCAATATGGAGCTCTTTGAAAAATAGCGTTGTAGAGGATGAATTCTCGTAGGCTCTCGTGTGAAAATTTTTAATGATGCCGATTTCATATCTAAGTGAACATTGATTAATGAAATTAAGGTGTCGGAAATTTTTTATAACATTTATATATACACATCTCAATGTTTTACAATTAAAACAATACTTGAATATAGGTCCAACGGAGGTTAGAATGTTCATGGGAACTAATGATCTGAAACAGATAAAAGGCTTAGGAATGTGGGGAGCGGGAATGTCTTTGAAGAAGTCGCTCCTTAGGTGAGTAAGTACTTTTGAGACAGGGAAGGAGTGATGAGAAATGAAGGGAGGCGAACATAGTAGCCGCTTGACTTAAGTCAATGGGATATCGATTACTCTCGTCTGTTACTGTCAGTCTGTCTGTCTGTTGGGTGCTTTTTTTGTCTCGACTTTAAAACAGCTCGTTTTGAATTTCACACTTGTATTTGGTTCTGAGCTTCCCATTGGCTGATAAATAAAATTCGCGTAGGCTTGCGAAATGGAAATTTGATATTTGATTAATTTTTATTTTTCAACCGGAACATCTACGCGAATACACCTGCGCAGAGACGACTTTTGTTTATTTGCTTTCTGGTCGTTATAGAACAAACATCCGGTTTCTCGCTTTTGCACGGTATCACCACAAACTAAAATAAAAGGGCTAAAAAAAAAATAGACATACAAGCAGATAAACACACACACACACACACACAAACATCTTACATTTATATATATATTATCGATTTTCTGCACTATTGTAAGAACTGCAACCTTGAAACTTCAGAATATCATTTCTTATATCTTTGTCTTTTATTAGTTTATCGATTTTCGATATTTATCGGGGGTACCTCAACACAAAACCTAGCTAAGAACACTAGCAGACGCTTATAGTACAACTGTGTAAATTTTAAAGAAAATCGGTTCAGCCGTTTCGAAGTCTATAGGTAACAGACACAGACAAAGTTCCATTTATAAATAAGTTATATATATATATATATATATATATATATATATATATATATCCATTTGAAAATGAGTTATTTCTGTGATCTAGGTTACCTTTCGGTATCTTCAGACGATTTAAAAGGTCGAAACCTAGGTCGAGAAAATAACTCATTTCCAAATTAAAAATATTCATAAGGTCCTCAATATAATCGCAGTGAAAATTTTATAATACAATTGTGTACTGATCTAATTTAATTATGACCAAAAACTAATATATATATATATATATATATATATATATATATATATATGAAAAAGATTCATTGAGAGGTTTAAAGAAATTTTTTTTTCTTTTTTTTTTTTTTTTCTTTTTTTTTTATCGGGAATCGAATTGTAGAAAGTGAACTGAACTTTCCAATCATCGCAATTATTTTTCTTGTCATTCCGATGGTTGAGATAATTTAAAACTTTTAATTTTCCGAGAAATTTTCGATATTCCAGTTAAATATTTCGGATTTTTTTTTCTTTTAAACAAAAAACAAATCTCCTTTTTTTATGGAATTCAAATTAATTTTGTTTAGTGGTCCTCCGGTTAGCCTCGCTATTCATTTACGAAAGCTGCACGTTCATCAGCGATTTTCATTATGAATGTTGTTTCCATAACAACAGCAAATGCTATTCTTTTCTGGTGATAATTTGCTCTTCATGTTAGTTTCTATAGATAAAATATGATTTTAAAAAATAATTAAGTTAATATATTCCGAAATTGCTAAGAGATGCACTGCTTAATTTCAAAGTAGCCTAAGATTTATTTAAAATAGATTTCGACAATGACATCAATTCAAGAAATAAAAACTTTAATTAAATTCCCATTAATATTTTGATTTTAGCATAAAACTTTTTAAGGGTTCTACTTTTTTTTTTTTATTGTTGATAGAATGGCCGTTGTATTTGTAAAGGCTAAATTATTTGAAAAAGTTATGCTCAACTGCCTCGACATTTTGGGGAAAGACAGAGTAATCAAGAATCTCTACTGGCAGTGAGGATACCAAATCGATGTACTGTATTCACTGGCTGTTACCAGTCACAGTTAATGTGCGTTGAGGTGCAGTGGATATCGACTCGGAACGATAAATCGGGGCACCGAGTTCGAATTCCAGTTGAATTTCTTGCATTCACTTGCGCACAAGTACACTTGGAAAAGGTATTAATCCGTCTCTTCCCTCCAGTTATGGGTTAAATAACAGGACATATTGGGTTGTATTGCCTTAGTCGGCAACCAGTCTACCACAGAAAACAATGGCAACCTCCCGCGGGATAATCTTCTGCCCAGTCAATCATGTCTCTTTCAAGACATGATCGTCCAAGCGTGTTTCACGTATGGCACTTAACTGACTGATGGAATATAAGAGTTGGAGACATGATGAAGGCTTCTAACAAACATAAAGTGGGGGATCAGTTTTATATTGTTATGAAGTAATAAACTGATCCCCCACTAATTATTACCTAATAATATAATACCTCTCTTCCCCCTCTAGCTATGAGACAAATAACAGGACAGATTGGGTTCTATAGCCTTGATCGGCAACCAGTCTACCGCAGAAAGCAATGGCAACCTACTGCGAGATAATTTTCTGTCCAGTCAGACATGCCTATTTCGAGACATGATCGCCCAAGCGTGTATCACGGATGGCTCTTAACTGACTGACTTAACAGACTGACCCCTATGTAATAACGACTTAAAAATGTCTGCAAAATGCACAAAATAGAAACAAATTTAGCAGAAAAGCTGTTCTTCATCTCGCCTTTTTTTTTACTTTTTTTTTTGTTTTTTCATTTCATATCTGAAATTTTGAAGTCAAATCTTCCAGTGAGGATACGAAATCGATGTACTGTATTCACTGGCTGTTACCAGAGAATACTTTAAGTATCACTTTGTCCAAGATCTGGATTGTACAATAAGGTAATTACCGTCTTTGCACTGGGCGGCACACATACGTTAGTGAAATGGAATGCTGTGCGTTCATTTGGGGAGGGGGGGGGTGATGACTAACAGTAAGTTCATCTTGACTTTATTTAAGGGCCCTAAATGTCTTTTTTATTGCATATTGTATTCACTTGTTTCCCCACCCCCCAAACCTCCGCCTTAAGATACCAGCGCCAACCGTACGGAAGCAGAACCGATCTTTCCAAATGACTGGAACTGTAACCACGGGCTACTAAAAAATCAAAAGGACAAACTACGCCACCTGGAACGTCTTCCTCGGATCTAATGAGGGGTCAGCTGCGGAAATTAGCAGCTGCTTTTATAGGTTCCTATCATCCAGTAATCATCTGTAACCTTTTTTTTATAATCTTATCGCCCCCAAACAAGGCATGTTACTGCCACTATTTTGCAGGGGTTAACATAGGAGGAAAGTTATGAGAAAGAGTGACAGGTTATAAGAAGTGTAAGGAAGTGGGTAAGAGAAGAATGACTGTGGCCATAAAGTGGGGGATCAATTTATATATTATTTGTAATATAAAATTGATCCCCCACTTTATATTTACATAATAATCTCTTGTCTGTTGATAAGCCGTAGAAAACGAATCAATTAGTCAATGAAATACTGATTAGCTACACATGCATGTCTTTTAGATTTATTTACATTCTCTGGAATATAAATGTATAGAATTTTTTTTTTTTATAATCATATCGCCCCAAGCAAGGCAGTTTACTGCCACTGTTTTGCAGGGGGTTACATAGTAGGAAAGTTATGAGAAAGAGTGACAGGGTATAGGGGGTGTCAGGAAGTGGATAAGAGAAGGATGAAAATACTGATGAGTGGAGTGGACGGAGAAGGAAGCATGAGAGAGAGGATGCAGGTTAGTGAGATAGGAGATGACTATTGACTTTACATTTAAATTCTTGGAGATTGTATCTGTCGGGAAAGCAAGTAAACAGAAGTGAATTCCACAGGCGGGAAGTGCGAGAAAAGAAGCTGGTGGAGTAGAATTTGCGTTTACAATTTATTGGTTTCACAGTAAATGGAGTTTAGCTACATGCTGAACTTTGGTATTTCCATTTTTTTTAAGGGAGGGGGTTCTATGAAACAAGATCGTTTCCATGCTTCACGATTTTTCTCTTTGTTAGCCGGAGATATGTGTTTGTTTGTTTTTGTTTTTTTTGTTTTTTGTTTTTGTTTGGTTTTTTTTTTTTTTTTTTTTTTTTTTTTTTTTCCCCAATAATCTTCATACCGCTTTCTAATGTCATCGCTTCGCAAGTCGGTATCTGTGCAGATAACACCACCATTTAATCCCGTCTCAATAGGGAATCTACCAAGAATGACAAACTTGGTTGCTGCTTTTCAAACGGACCTTCAATCAATTGTTAACTGGGGCAGGAAATGGCTTGTAAATTTGAATGTCTTTAAAACAAAGCAGCTCTCCATTCTTCTGCTTCTATGTGCCCTGTACCTTCAGGACGTAGGCGATCATGGTTCTCCACGTCTCCCTATCCCTTGTGGCTCTTAATATGTTTGCTCCTGTTACACTTCGCAACCCCCATTCCGTCATTCACCTGATCAGGCCCTGAAAATATGTTATCCGCTGCCATCCTCTGTCTCTTTTTCCTTCTATCTGGCCTGTCAGTATCAGGTTCTCCAAGCCCTCCTTCCTCATTGCATGTCCCAGGAACTTCAGTTGTCTATTCCTGATGCTCAGTATCAATTTCCTTTTCGTTGCCATTCATTCCAACACCTCATCGTCGCTTGCATGCTCAGTCCACGATATCCGCAGCATCCTTCTGTAGAACCAAATTTCCGCTGCTTCAAGTTTTGTCCTCATTTTCGATGATATTGTCCAGCATTCTCCTGTTACACCGTGCAATCCTCATTTCGTCATCCACCTGATGAGGTCCTTCAAATGTGTTATCCGTTGCTTTTCCTGTCTCTTTTTCCCTGTATCTGGCCTGTTAGTGTCAGATTCTCCAAGCCCTCCTTCCTCATTGTGTGTCCCAGGAACTTCAGCTGTCTATTCCTGATGCTCAGTATTAATTTCCTTTTTGTTTCCATCATTTCCAAGACCTCATCATTGCTCACATGCTCGCTCCATGAGATTCGCAGCATCCTTCTGTAGAACCACATTTCAGTTGCTTCAAGTTTTTCTTTCATCTTTGATGATATTGTCCAGCATTCACTGCCATATTGAAGAACGGATATCACGTAGCAATCCAGTACTCTCTTCCTAGTTTCTAGCGAAATTGTCCTGTTTCTTAATACTTTACTCAACTTCTGGGATGCTTCCTTCGCCATGCCAATTCGTCTTCGGATCTCTGTGTCGCACTTTCCGTCTTCTGTTTAATCACCATAAAATAAACTTTCTTACCAGCCATCAGTATGGCTAATGCAAGTGTTCTTGAGGTAACCATACTGCGCCTCCTTGACCTCTATTTTTTTTCTCATTTGGAACGGATGTATCTGATTTATATCCACATTTGTTGCTAGTAACGTTCGGTCTCTCTTTTTTTTTTTTTTTTTTTTTTTTTTTTTTTTGACATTTATAAATCTACCATTTGTCTTTGCATTGAATAGCGTTGCCACATCTGATCGGGCGCTCCTGCTATCCATCTCGAGATTGTCGACAAAATCCAAAGAAGTGTCTGCAATGAAATCAAACCTGACCTGGCATCTCAGCTCTAATCACTTTCTCAGAGACGTGATGTGGCTTCCTTCTGTCTTTTCTACAAATACAGGGTAGGCCATAAGTCTCGCACCAAAGAATTACGTGAAGTGATGTGAAACAATTTAAAATCAGCGGGGTAAAATATATTTTCCTTTCCTTAGGTATAACGTATACAACGTGTTTCTCAGTTCATTAGTTAAGCTTGGTTTTAATAAAATAAAGTTTATTATTATCAGAATTGTTTTAAATGCTTTGGTGCACGACTTATGGTCCACCCTGTATTTTCATGGCAACTGCTCTGATGGGATTTTTCTATGGTGTTCTGTTCACGTGAATTTAAGCGTGCTACTAGATTGACATTTAGGTCCACCCTTTTACCGTTGAAATAGTTAAATGTAACTCCCACTTCTACTAGAATAGTTTCTTTTCTCGCACTTCTTTTATCCCTTCACAATACCCATTGTATGCAGTCTTTTCTCTCACTGTAAACGCCCCTCTCCTGCATACTAGTGAAGGAACCGCGTTGCCTGGGGTTAAAAAGAAGAGGTTCTCAGACTAGGCCCCTCCGAAGTGCAGTCTCATCTGGGGAAAAATAGACAATAAATTTTGTCAGGGCTCAAGAGCTCGGATTTCCCTTTTTAAAAAGGCCTTATACTACATCATCCTCAGTGGGGAAGTAGCAAAATATTATTAGCGTTGAGAAGAACAAGTCTCAAACAGTATTGTTCGAAGACGTTATTATTCATATATCTGTTTAAATCTGGGATGTGCATTGTGGTGCATTAGATATTGGCTCGGAACGAGAAATCGGGCAGTCGAGTTCGAACTCCAGCTGAATTAATTGCATTCACTTACGCGCAAATAGCCTTGGGGAAGGTATTAATCTGTCTGTTCCTTCCGATCATGGGTTAAATAAAAGGACAGTTTGGGTTCTATAGCCTTGGTCGGCAACCAGTTTACCGCAGAAAGCAATGGCAACCTACTGCGGGATAGTCTTCTCTCCAGTCAGTCATGTCTCTTTCGTGACATGATCGCCCAAGCGTGTATCACGTATGGCACTTAACTGACTGCTCTATTTAAAAAAAAAGGCAGCGTTACGAAAATATATATGGTTAAAATAAGGACTCGAGGAAAATATTTTTCTCGCTTCCGCGTTTCATCCCGTCCCGTGATTGACTTTATCAAGGCAAAGAGGACAGAACGCGTAGGGTAGAAAAATAGTTTTCCTCTTGTCTTTATTTAATCATACTGTTCTTTTGTCCAGATTATAACCTGTGAGTGTGTGTGTATACCGGCCATAATTATTAGGCCACCATATGAATTTTTAAATATTTAATAATTACCTATATTGCAGTTTCATCAAAATAACCCCCTTTTGCCTTCACAACGGCTGCACAGATTCTGGACATTTTTCCACAAGTTATTTTTAAAATAATCCTCCTCCAACTCAATCCAGCTCCCCTTTAAACACCTAACTAAATCTCAAACATTACTAGGCTGTTTTTTTTTTGTTTTTTGTTTTTTTTTTGTTTTTTTTTGTTTTTTGTTTTTTGTTTTTTTTTTTGTTTTTTTTTTTGTTTTTTGTTTTTGTTTTTTTTTTTCTTACGTCTCCTGTCCAACTTATCCCATGCAAGTTCAAATGGTGAGAGATCTGGTGACTGAGGTGGCTAACACATAACTTTTAATACTCCAGCAGTTTCTTTTAATTTTAAATAATTTTGGCACAATGTTTTGGGTCGTTATCCTGCTGAAGGATGAAATTTTTGACCTACGATACGCAATCTAGATGGAATTGCATATTGAATGGTACTGTTCTTTCTTCATAGTCCCCTTTACTTCAACCAAGTCACCTGAACTCGTGCCCGAAAAAAGCCCCAAACCATGCAGGATCCACCACGATGTTTCATCGATGACTGTACACACTCATCTTTCACTCATCTCCAACCCTCCTCCGCTCGTACACCCTCCTTTTACTCCCAAACAGTTCGAACTTACTCATCAGTCCACAACACTTTTGACCACTGTTCTGGTGTCCAGTTTTTGTGCTCTCTTCCCCATGCTTATCTCTTTTTGTTGGCTGGCCGAAGCAAAGTCTTCTTGTCTGCCTTGTAAAATTTTGCAAATTAATAATAACAAAAGAACCATTCTATTTTCATTTAGAATTATCTACTTGGCAATAAATACTAAAAATAGTATGAAATACGTCATTTCTTTTAAAAACTGGGATGGCCTAATAATTATGGCCGGTAGTGTATAGAGCAAAAATTCAGGGTGCGATGGGTAAATTGTCGTTATTTGCCTTGTAAAATTTTGCAAAGTAATAACAACAAAAGAAACATTCTATTGTCATTCAGAATTATCCACTTGGCAACAAATACGAAAAATAGTATGAAATACATCATCAATATTTTTAAAACTGGGGTGGCTTAATAAATAGGACCGGTAGTGTATGTATGTTATATGTATCACATACGCAATTACATGTGTACGTACATACATACGTACAGATATTTGTATATCAAACAACCCGCACTTAATAAAATCACGTTTAAATCTGGTCATAACACATTACATTGCATTTGAATATATGGTTCTGTTGTCATTTCATGCTATCACGCGGTGTGACGTCATAGAACCCCATTGCAATTTGCGAACTGTGTTTGTTATTTTTGGTAACTATTGCCGTTGCTTAGCGGAGTTTTATGTCAACACCAGATAAAATCGTCGCTGATGGTGGATGTTATTGTATTATCGTCCTTATAACCTCTTTGAAGATGGCACATGTGGGCCGAAAGCTTAGAACCAACTTAATGAAAAATTATCCAAGTGTTGGAGAATTTTTGTCTTTATTTTCACCAGAAATTAAAGCCAAAATACGACGTTTAGAACGGTTCACGATTAAACATAATAGACATTCATTGACATTCATTGTCTCTTATATTTAACAGTATATGTTTAGATATTTTTATGTATGCATACTGTACATGGACCATATGTATTAACTCACACACTAGAAAAACATTCACTGCTAGTAACTCCTGGGAGTTGCACATCCCCATGTTGGGTGCGCAACTGATTACCAAAAACACATTGAATTTATCCTAAAAAAAAAAACAATGCAAAATTCCCATTGTTGTTTTACGAAGTTAAATTGCTGTTGGTTTACACCTGTAGCATTCAACATCTTCGCCGTTACGAAACTCAGAATGTTCCCAAAGGCATGGACAACATACGAACAGTGATGGGCTCCCATTGAATTTTTACCATAGTAGGCACGATATTTTGGAGATGTGATTAATGTAAAGATCTTGAACTATTCTCACGATGATAATGACGAAAAACAAACACATGCTTAATGTTTGACAAAACAGGGTAAGGACTTTATTGACGAATTTACACGGTTAAAATAGTAGATCATTTCAAGAAAATAAATCGGAAATTTTGTAGCCATCTACCCAGAGTGGCTCTCGGGGACGAACCATGCTCTAAGAAAACTAAGAACAGTGGTTTGGCTGTGTATCAGAGGTTTCCCTTATATACTTAGTGTATGATCTTTTCATACAGAGTGCGGCATAAATAGCTACCAAAGATAATGGTAAGGCATTAGATTCATGAAGTTCCCATTTCTACTAACGTCTTAATATCATGTGGGAGGTATTTATGCCTCACGCTATACAATGTGGCAATCCTCACAGTGGTCTGCTGTGGTCGGACAACTGACCAGTCAGTTAAGTGCCATACGTGATACACGCTTTGGGCGATGATGTCTCTTTCAAGACATGATTGACTGAGCAGAAGATTATCACGCAGTAGGTTGCCATTGCTTTCTGCGGTAGACTGGTTTCCAGCCAAGGCTTCAGAACCAAATCTTTTTTTATTTGACTCATAGCTAGAGGGGGGATAATGTATTATATTATTAAGTGCTAATTAGTTGGGGATCAGTTTATTACTTCATAACAATATAAGACTGACCCCCCCACTCTATGCCACTTTATGCCTTAATCATGTTTTTAACTATTATATTCAGTCAATCAGTTAAATGCCATACGTGATACACGCTTGGGCAATCATGTCTCTTTCGAAACATGACTGACTGAGCAGAAATTATCCCGCAGTAAGTTGCCATTGCTTTCTGCGGTAGACTGGTTGCCAACCAAGGCTATAGAATCTAATCTGTCCTGTTATTAAACCCATAACTGGAAGAGACGGATTAATACCTTTCCCAAGGGTATTTCTGCGTCAGTGAATGCAAGGAATTCAACTTGAATTCGAACTTGGCTTCTCGATGTGTCTTTCCGAGTCGATATCCACTGCACCACAACGCACATCCCAGTTACATTCTATAAGTACGGCACTCCCCATCTCCTGGTGATAAAACTGGATACAGTGGGTGCTGATACACAGTGTTCTTTTACAGCAACACCAAGCGGGTATTTGTGATTGTTGGGCCCCAAAAAGACATGACTGACTGGGCAGAAGATTATCCCGCAGTAGGTTGCCATTGCATTCTGCGGTAAACTGGTTGCCAGCCAAGGCTATACAATTCAATCTGTCCTGTTATTTAACCCATAACTGGAAGGAAGAGATGGATGAATACCTTTCCCGAGGGTATTTGTGCGTAAGTGAATGCGAGGAATTGAACTGGAATTCGAACTCTGTCCCCCGATTTGTCGTTCTGGGTCGATATCCACTGCACCACAACGCACATAAAATGGAATCTTCTATTGACCCGCTGTTTTTTTTTTTTGTTTTTTTTTTCTTTAGGCTCCATGGCTAATTTTTATGAAGACCTACAAACACTTGATTGAGTGCATAAAATGAATGTAGAAAGTTTGGCGGTGTAGTTTCTGCATCGAGTTTCTGCAAATTTTGCAATGCGGATCAACCGTCCATATTACAAATGTTGGAAATCATATTGGAGATGTTAATATTCCAATTCAGTATAATCTTGAAAATTTCATTTCTTCAAAATATGTATTTTTGCCTATAGAATATAGGAAAACTCTGATTTGGAATTTTTTTATGCCCGTTCATCTCTGTGAAAAAGCAAATGTTATTTCCAGTTAATCAGTTTTCCGTGTGTGGGATATAATTGGAAAAAAAAAAGCTTGATTTATTCTGTAAAACATATAAGTCTTTTCTACTCTGGTACAGAGGTGATGGCCTGAACTGTTAACTTATTTTTGTTTAAAAAAAAAAAAAAGACATGTTGATTTTGAAATTGGAATCAATCTTGTAAGAAATTTCGGATCACTATTAATCCATCTTTACTTGCTCAAATAGTACTTGGCACAATGTAAATATCTTATCAACTGATTTGCCAAATCATCGTCATCATCATCATCATTCTGCAGCCTCGGCCGAGATTCAAAATCTTGTCAGTAGCTGAATACTTGATGCTTACCAAGGGTGTTTTTATCGTGACACCATCACTAGATGGGGTGCCTACCACGGCTTAAGGGAGGCCCATTCACCCTCACTAAGAGGATATCCCGCGCCAGTTTCCCAACCTGGTGTTTTTTACAACCTCGCGGTAAAAAAATGATCTACATAAACTACTGCTTGTAGAAAACAGTAATTTTTGAAAGGATTTTTTTTTTCTTATAACGTCGGTAGCAATATTTACCAAATAGTTGTTTGCTATAATATAGTAACATTTTCTTGATATATACCTCATCATGGATATTATGCACCCCTTTTTGAATAGCATTAACCCTCTAGGGCCATTCGTATCATATTTGATACAGTATTTCCCTATAAGGAAATATTCGGTATTCATTGACTGAGCAGTCAGTACTGCTTTCATTTGAAATTTATAAAATATTTCTCTTAAAAAATTTTTCAGGAAAATATTTCTTTCAAAGCTTGTTTTCATACTGTATCAAATATGATACGAATGGCCCTAGAGGGTTAATAATATAATATGATTACGGCTTCTACTTGTCATAAAGTGGGGGATCAGTTCTATATTGTTATGAAGTAATAAACAGATCCCCCACTAATATGATACGACTGGCCCTAGAGGGTTAATAATATAATATGATTAAGGCTTCTACTTGTCATAAAGTGGGGGATCAGTTCTATATTGTTATGAAGTAATAAACAGATCCCCCACTAATATGATACGAATGGCCCTAGAGGGTTAAGAGTATTAAATACAGAGAACAAAAAAGTTTTCATAAAGTTTTGAAACTTTTGATGACATTCTTTTTAATGTTGCTAATGATGGTAATTAAAAATCCTGTCTTAATCTTACAATGACTGTGATGATGCGTGGTATTGAAAAGAACGTATCACTATATCTGAGCTGTATTTCATTCTAACCATTTTGAGCGCCATTGCTGTAAAATAATGACTTGTGATAGCGTTCTTGAGTTCAAAAACCATCGAATTTAAATCATATTTTATTTTGTAACTTCGGTCATCTTTCATCTCAACTGGTCACCAGGTCATAAATCGGTGTCGTTTCATAATTAAATATAGTTTTATTTAGTGACACATTTACAATTTTATTTTACATTCTGTAATCTTAGGCAACTTTCAAACACCATCCTGTCAATAGCCACTCCATTTTCGATAGCTAAGTTTTCAATTGAATTTTGAAAAATAAAACTTTTTTTCTTGAAACTATTTTTAGTTTAATTGAAAGCTAAATGATTCAATTTACTTTTTCCACAAAGCAAAATACTCGGGTGTCTTTCAAACAGAAATTATATTCATTGAAATCTAAAATTTTGAGAATTTTAAAAGTTTTTCGGCTATTTTTTTTTTTTTTTTGAGCGATCGACACATTTGTAAACAAAAGTTAATTCACGGTTTTAAAAATCTTACAAAAATAACATGTACATCATTCACTCATTATTTTTAAAAAATCATATTTAAAGTTAAATTAATCTGATTTTGAAACAATTATTACTTGTTTATGGCACGAAATTTAGAATAAAAGTATTTTTTAATCACAAAGGTTTGACTCGTTGACCTTTCAAGTAGGAGATGACAGCACCTGTCAATCAATCTGGACGTATGTGACCAAAATTTAACATAACCCAGTCTAACATTTCATAAGAGGAACATCCATTAAAACATGTGACCATTTTAGTAAGTCTCTTATAAGTTTCCATAGTAAAAGAAAATATGCAGTTTAGCAATTTTTTTTTAAATTTTAATTCTAAATTATTTGTATTAAGCTTATGAAGTTTCGGTTTGTATATAAAGTTTCGGATGTGCGTTGTGGTGTACTGGATATCGACTCTGAACGACAAATTGGGGAGCCAACTTTGAATTCCTTGCATTCACCTACGCACAAATACCCTTGGGAAAGGTATTAATCCGTCACTTCCCTCCAGTTATGGGTTAAATAACAGGACAGATTGGGTTCTATGGCCTTCGCTAGCAACCAGTCTACCGCAGAAAGCAATGGCAACCTATTGCGGGATAATTTTCTGCCCAGTCAGTCACGTCTGTTTCGAGACATGATCGCCCAAAGCGTGTATCACGTACGGCACTGATTGACTGAATATAATAGTTAGAAACATGATTAAGGCTTCTACTGGGCATAAAGTGGGGGATCTGTTTTCTATTGTTATGAAGTAATGGACTGATCCCCCACTAATTACTACTTAATAATATACTACCTTTCTTTGCCTCTCTAGCTATAAGTCAAATAACAGGACAGATTGGGTTCTATAGCCTTGGTCGGCAACCAGTCTACCGCAGAAGCAATGGCAACCTACTGCGGGATAATTTTCTGCCCAGTCAGTCACGTCTGTTTCGAGACATGATCGCCCAAGCGTGTATCACGTACGGCACTTAACTGACTGACTGATATAAAGTCTATTTTTAATAATTGAAGGCTGAGCCACTGAAAGAAATTTAAAAGGATGTTTGAATATTTATTAGCAAAGAAAAAAATAAAAACAATTCTTTATAAAAATTTATTCTTCGAATTTTTTTTTTCTTCGGAATATATCATATTTATAAAATCAATTAAAACTATCTAAATTAAAAAAGCGTAGTTTTAATGCATTTTTGATTTTAATATTCGGAGAAGATTTTCGGAAAAATGATCCTGTAATTAAAACAAAAAGTTACTTGATTTACATTTCCCGGTTAGTTTTGCATTTAACTAATAAATTAAAACATTGGTATAGATAATGTATTTCTAGAAGTTTTATGCAATTATTTGAAGTGGGGCGGGGGGGTTGACAGATGTAAAAAAATATATTATTTTCTAAAAATATTAATTGTATAAATAATTTCATTCATTTGTAAATAAGTTTTGAAAGTTTCATTAAGATCAAACAATTTGTTGATTTTTACAAGAATTTTAAATTAACGTGTCTTTCAACTCCAAAAAACGATTTGCGTAAATATTACATTTTACTTAGTCACATTACGTAAACACAGTATGAATCACTGGCGGAAAACAAAAAAAAAACATTGAAATTTCGAACGTGTTTGAAAAGATTAAAACATTTTAAAAAATGAGAACAAAATTTAATCTTTCCTCTTAATAATATTATAAACATTTTGATGATAAACTTTGTTTTTATTAAGTTTAAGCCCTTTTAACATCATGATGTGCTTTTTTTTTTTCTTTTTTTTTTTTTTTTTTGAAATTGAGTGGAGGTAGCAACTGTGTACTGCTCGAGGCGCGTTTTGAGGCTTCCGGGGAGAAAATTCAGTAAAAGTCGAAATAAATTGTCATTTTCACGAATACGGCGAAAGCGTTAAAATATGTCTGTATAGTTAAATGTAACTCTCTCTTCTACTCTAATAGTTTATTTTCTCGCTCTTTCTGTTTGTGGAACCCGGTTCTATTTGCATGCTTCCCTGATAGCTACAGTCTCCAAGAGTTTAAATGCATCGTTAATTGCCATCTTTTGTCTCCTTGATTCCCATCCATCTCTTATCTTTTCTTCAACATCCAAATAACTACAATCTCCAAAAGTTTAAATGCAACATCAATTGCCATCTTTTATCTACTTGATTCCCATCCATCTCTTATCGATTCTTCGACTTCCCCGGTACCTTTTTTTTTTTATTCTCTTACTGTAACCCTCTGCGCACCAGTGGTATTTCCGCCTTGCTTGGGGTGAAATGATTATATAAAAAGAAAATGACTGCTTTAGTGTATTTTTTAATTTCCAGATAAACGTATGAATCCATCAGCCATGGGTTGAATAGCAAGGCAGATTGAGTTCTGTAGCTTTGGTTGGAAACCAGTCTACCACAAACGAAATGGCAAACTACTGCAGACAAATCTTTTGTCTAGTCAGTCATCTAATCTAAATCTAAACTTATTTATAAACGGAACTTTGTGTGTGTGTGTCCGTCCGTCCGTTACCTATAGACTCCGAAACGGCTGAACCAATTTTCTTGAAACTTTAAACACTTGTACTATAAGCGCCTGCGAGTGTTCTTAGCTAGGTTTTGTGTCGAGGTACCTCCGATAAATATCGAAAATCGTTAATCGAAAAAATCGGGTTATAGGAGTGGTCCGATTTTAATAAAATTTGATACACTCATAGACAAAGACATAAGAAACTATATTCAGAAGTTTCAAGGTTGCAGTTCTTACAATAATGCAGAAAATCAATGATATATAAGGCAAGATGTTTGTGCGTGTCTGTTTATCTGCCTGTATGTCTGTATTTTTTTCAGCCTTTTATTTTAGTTTTTGCTTCAGGTTTGTCTCTAAGTAGGTATAATTGTAGTTCTTAGTCACAGCCATGATACCATTTACTCAGAGGACTTATTTAGCCTTCAAAATTCAGTTTACGATGAAAAAACTTTGGGCGATCATGTCTCGAAAGAGATATGACTGACTGGGCAGAAGATTATCCCGCAGTAGGTTGCCATTGCTTTCTGCGGTAAATTGGTTGCCAGCCAAAACTATAGAACCCAATCTGTCCTGTTATTTGACTCATAGCTAGAGGTGGGGAAAGAAGTATTATATTATTAAATAGTAATTAGTGGGGGATCTGTTTTATACTCTTATGAAGTAATAAAGAGTATAAAACAGATCCCCCACTTTATGCCCAGTAGAAGCCTTACTCATGTTTTCAACGATTATATTCAGTCAGTCATTTAAGTACGATACACGCTTTGGGCGATCATGTCTCGAAAGAGACATGACTGACTAGTCAAAAGATTATCCCGCAGTAGGTTGCCATTGCTTTCTGAGGTAAATTGGTTGCCAGTCAAGGCTACAGAACCCAATCTGTCCAATTATTTAACCCATAACTGGAGGAAAGAGACGAATTAATACCTTTCCCAAGGGTATTTGGGCGTAAGTGAATGCAAGGAATTCAACCAGAATTCGAACTCGCTTCTCCATTTAACAGAATAACCAGATAAAAAAAGCTTGCAGTTCACTTTGACTTCCTGGTGGGCGCAATTGGTTAATAACTCTGAATGTCTCTTGATTGCTTGATTTTGTAATCCCTCATTTTGTGTTCATTCTTGACTGTTTTTTCTCGGCTGCCTATGACATCAAGTAGTCACTATCCCAACAAATCGACCATGGTGAGATTAGAACCCGCGTCGGAAAGTAAATCTTCTAACCACTCAGCCAGTTTTGTCCAAATGCGGCTTATATCAAACAGCTATGAAAACTCAATTGGAGTAGATAAACTTAACTATCGCCCGGTTCACACTTCACCCACGTCTTTTGAACAGGTTAAGAGGCTCATCCCTTGTTCCCTGTTTAGGATGTAGTTTCCAGCTTTCTCTTTTCCAATCTTCTCACTTTGTTTATTTTTTTTCAATTGGAGTAGATAGATCTATCTATCGCCCGGTTCACACTCCACCCACGTCTATTGAACAGGTTAAGAGGCTCATCCCTTGTTCCCTGTTTAGGATGTGGTTTCCGGCTTTCTCTTTTCCAATCATTCTACTCTTAAGTAGCCCCATGCGCATCAGTGGCGTCACCGCCTTGCTTGGGGTGATATGATTAAAAAAAACAAAAAAAAAAACTCTTAACCAGTTATACTCAGCTCCTTGCTTTTTTTTTTTTTTACTATCTAGAGATTCATGAAGTCGGACATGGCTTTAGGCGAGAAAGTGGCTTGGCACAAAAAAAAGGAAACTGCTAAAAGACAAAATTTATTTTGGCAAAGTTAAATTGATTTTGTTTCAAACAAGATGAATAGCAAAATATCCACAAAATGAAGCAAAATAAAAATGATTAGACAATATTTATCAATAAAACAACTTTTGAAGAAATTCTACAAATTCTCAAATGATTGTGATAGATAAAAGAAAAGTTTAATCAAGAAAATGGCGCTCAATGAAAAAAAAAAAACAAATTCAATTCTCCAAACTAGAATGTTTGATTGATAGATCGATTTATGAGCTTATCAACCTTTTTCAAGATTTTTTTATAGAAGATAATGTTTTAGTGATGTTTCACTAATTACCCAGCTATGGGTTAGGACTGTAAACTGCAACCGGTGGGGAGGCTCCGATTCGAAAGATACCACACAATGGAGCTACCCCTTAGTCACCACTGCTCCCAGGCTCACCTTGGCAAGTAGTACAACCTGTTTAGGGTCCCACTTGTGGGTTAAATAAGACCTTCTCCCTGTCAGCAGGATGTCTGAATATGTCAACTGCCCCCTCACTGCAGAGAGTAAAAGCCTCTCAATGTGGCCACCTGTTAGCCGTAGGTGGCGACCCGTAATGCTTGGAGACGGGATCCTAGTGGCTGAGCAATCCATGACCCGGGAAAAAGCGGTTATGGCATTGCAACACTACTTTGGCCCTTATCTGGGCTAGACGAGCGTTCGGAAAGGCCCTATCCGATCAACCGGCTGGTCCCAACATGCCCTAGCACATGTTTTTATTTTCTTCCGATCATGTTATACAATCTGCTCGTGTAGAATATCGATCTGCTCTTAAGGAACTATTCCCAACCCTTTATTATTTAATATTCTAGACTGAAATCCAGCATAATTTTTAAGGCGCCTAGCCTAGTTCATTTCTGTTACCAGGAGTGTATTATTTACTCCTCAAAACATTAACATGTTTCGTCCATCTCTTTATAGTAAAACATGAACCTGCTTTGAGGGCTGAGGGTCACTCGTGTTGAGAGATATGACTTTTGACCAATGTTAGATTGTTGTGCGTTTGACAGAGGTTCAGAATCATGCTCCTGGCATGAGTATACTGGTTTTGTATCCCCGTCTCAGACAAGGTGAATGGGCTTCCCCTCTTGGTTTATCCCAACATAAGTTGGACTTCGTGGTGGGTAGTGGAGCATGGGACCAGCGAAAAACAAAAAACCTCATGGCTTCCCCTACAAACAAAAAACGCAACTATATAAAATCTGATTCTTCTTCAGATAATAAAGCAGAATCACCCTTTCTAAGAATTATTAGTCATACATCTTACCGATCACAAATTTATCTCCTTTTATACTAGAAAAGGTGATATCGGGCAATTTGAATCCTTTATCTGTCAAGAAATTGAAAAATGGGACACTGCTTGTCGAAGAGGAAAAGAAGAAACATATGATTTTTTTTTACTGAAAATGACTATTCCCCAACGTTCCAGTAAAAACATACCCTCACAAATCCCTGAACATAAGGAGTTGTGAGAAGCAAAGAACTATCTCTATGTACAACTGAAGAAATTAAGAAAGAGTTGAAAAAACAAGGTGTCATTGATGTTAAACGAATTTCAATAAAAAAAAAAGGTGAAACGATAGAAATACCTATATAATGACATTTAACACATCGTAAATGCCAGGGAAAATTAAAGTAGTCTATACCATAGATGTGCGCTGTGGTATAATGGATATCGGCTCGAAACGAGAAATTGGGGAGCCGAGTTCGAATTCCAGTTAAATTCATTGCATTCTCTTATGCGCAAATACCCTTGGGAAAGGCATTAATCCGTCTCTTCCTTCTAGTTAGGGGTTAAATAGCAGGTCAGATTGGGTTCTATAGCCTTGGCTGGCTACCAATCTACCGCAGAAAGCAATGGCAACCTACTGCGGGATAATCTTTTGCCCAGTCAGTCATGTCTCTTTTGAGACATAATTGCCCAAGCGTGTATCACGTATGGGACTTAACTGACTGAAAGAGGAAGTGGTGCTTAGAGAATCTGATACTCACAGGGTGGACAGGAGAGTGAGACGGGAAAACAGCGATTGACATACTTGATGAGCTTATGCAATTGGATGTCAGGCGGACCTGAAGGAGACTACCACCACCTTTAAATTTGTTGTTTTTCAGTTTGTTTTTTTTTTTTTTAGTGCAGTCTTATCGATCTAAACTTTCCGATTGGCAAAAGATATTTGGAAAAATTTCAATATTAAAACAATTTTAGGGGAGGGGCTCAGTTTTTCATACAACGTTATAGTAAATCGATCCTCCATTTTGGAACCACTCGCCGGTACGACATTACCACCACCTGTAAATTAGTTGATTATCTTTTCTTTTTCTATTAACTTTTTTTCATCTTATCGATTAAACCCTAAATTTTTCAATTGACAAAGAACATTTAAACAATTTTAGAGGTGGGGGGTTCAGTTTTTTCATGCAACCTTATAGTAAATCGATCCTGTGCAATTAGCTTTTTTGCTTGCGCATATTCAACACCTAAATCCTTTGCGAAATTTTTGAATAAAGCCATTCTTGGAGTTTCCGAGGAAGATGCCATCGTAAGAACTGAAGAAAACTTGAAAAAGACAAAAATAAGAGCAACAACTGGTCCCAAAAAACCCCAAAAAAGCGACCATAACGTGAGTGGTTCCAAAAGGGACGATCGATTTATTATAACGTTGTATAAAAATTTGAGCCCCCCCCCCCCCGCCCAAAAATTTTTCCAATATTTTTTTTTTTTATAATCGGAAACCTTATGCAATAACCGATTAGACTGCGCTGAAAAAAGTAAAAAAAAATGAAAACCAAATTTAAAAGTGGTGGTTCGAGTCTCCTTTAGGTCCGCCGGATGTCAGAGCAGTACATTATGAGCTGCAAAAGACAGAAAGATGGGAAGGGCCATGATCCTGAAAGGACATTGCACATAAAAGAAGAATGGGCGCAGAAGTTTGAAACTGAGATTTAACATTTGATTTGAGCCAATACTTTGTAACGAATCTATTGTGAACATTCGTCGATATCTTGTTGAATAAAAACCAGTTTAAAATCCAACACTGGTTTCAAGTTGTCTTCTCAAGCATAACTTTGAACATTATATGACAGCTGCAACTAAAAACCAAAATACGCGGGTCAAAATCCTAGCTTGTCTGTTGTCTTGCGTTTCTAGAAGTCAGGAGTCATTAACCGTTGACATGCAGCGCACAGCCGGTTATTAATCTGTTCCGAAATATCCAAGAAAGTTTTTTTTTCTTGGTTATTTCTGCATCCAAATTTTACATCTTGTCATTTGCTGATTATACAGTTATGTAATTTATCATTTTTTAATAATACATGGAAAGTTTTTGTTAATTTAGGATAATTTTGGGACGTTGAATCCAAGAATAATTTCTGTTTTCACCATTACCATTTACTTTTCATGCTCAATAACATATCTTACGTAGCAAAACAAAAATGATGGTGTTCTTTGTCTCTTCAAGAAGTGGGCGGTCATTGAGCTCTCCACAATTTCCTGTTCTTTTTAGCACTATGAGCTCTACACAATTTCCTGTTCTTTTTAGCACTTTGAGCTCTCCACAATTTCCTGTTTTGTTTTGTTTTTAGCACTTTGAGCTCTCCACAATTTCCTGTTTTTTTAGCACTTTGAGCTCTCCACAATTTCCTGTTTTTTTTTAGCTCTTTGAGCTCTCCACAATTTCCTGTTTTTTTTTTTTAGCACTTTGAGCTCTCCCCAAATTCCTGTTCTTTTAGCACTTTGAGCTCTCCACAATTTCCTGTTCTTTTTAGCACTTTGAGCTCTCGACACATTCCTGTTCTATTTAGCACTTTGAGCTCTCGACAAATTCCTGTTTTTTTTTAGCCCTTTGAGCTCTCCACAAATTCCTGTTCTTTTTAGCACTTTGAGCTCTCCACAAATTCCTGTTCTTTTTAGCACTTTGAGCTCTCCACAAATTCCTGTTCTTTTTAGCACTTTGAGCTCTCCACAAATTCCTGTTCTTTTTAGCACTTTGAGCTCTCCACAAATTCCTGTTCTTTTTAGCACTTTGAGCTCTCCACAAATTCCTGTTCTTTTTAGCACTTTGAGCCTCTCCACAAATTCCTGTTCTTTTTAGCACTTTTGAGCTCTCCACAAATTCCTGTTCATTTTAGCACTTTGAGCTCCACAAATTCCTGTTCATTTTAGCACTTTGAGCTCTCCACAATTTCCTGGGTTTTTTTTAGCACTTTGAGCTCTCCACAAATTCCTTTTCTTTTTAGCACTTTGAGCTCTCCACAATTTCCTGTTTTCCACAAATTCCAGTTCTTTTTAGCACTTTGAGCTCTCCACAATTTCCTGTTTTTTTTAGCACTTTGAGCTCTCCACAATTTCCTGTTCTGTTTAGCTCTCCACAATTTCCTGTTCTGTTTAGCTCTCCACAATTTCCTGTTCTGTTTAGCTCTCCACAATTTCCTGTTCTGTTTAGCTCTCCACAATTTCCTGTTCTGTTTAGCTCTCCACAATTTCCTGTTCTGTTTAGCTCTCCACAATTTCCTGTTCTGTTTAGCTCTCCACAATTTCCTGTTCTGTTTAGCTCTCCACAATTTCCTGTTCTGTTTAGCTCTCCACAATTTCCTGTTCTGTTTAGCTCTCCACAATTTCCTGTTCTGTTTAGCTCTCCACAATTTCCTGTTCTGTTTAGCTCTCCACAATTTCCTGTTCTGTTTAGCTCTCCACAATTTCCTGTTCTGTTTAGCTCTCCTCAATTTCCTGTTCTCTTTAGCTCTCCACAATTTCCTGTTCTCTTTAGCTCTCTACAATTTCCTGTTCTTTTGAGCTCTTTGCAAGTTTTCTTTTTGTTATATCTTTTCATTTACACAAGCTTAATAGATAGTTGATTTTCTAAGTGCCGCTTAGATGTGGCACAAGGCCAAATGTATGGGACACCCAGTGAGGACCCAACTCACTACTCAATTGTAATGATTCTAGCGAGGTAATCTTGCTGGCCATTACGTCATCTCGATTTGCCCAACACAAGCTCAGTAGATAGTACGTTTTCCGGCATCCCTCTTGACTCCAATCTGCCCTGTGAGCATCATTTTCCAAGTCTGCACTCTGTTCTCACTAAGTGCCTTAAAAATTTCAACTGTTTTCTTCTCAGCACCCTTCCGTAGAACCACCCCTCCGTTGCATTTTTTGTATTCGTTTTACCTAATATTGCATGACTTAGTTTCTTGCTGTTTTTGTTATTTTTTGTTTTTTAACGGCTTGTCAATCCTTCATGTCCTTATTTAAAACCGAAACTTATTTCAAATTGGAGAAACCGAAATAATACGACACCAAAGATTCAAAGTTCTATGGTGGTAGCAAAAGAGGGCTTCCAAAAGCCAAGCAAAGAGGTAAATTGCGTTAGAAACAAGCAACAGTTCTGAAGACTTTAGGTGATGAAATGTGGTTCTATAGGAAGATACCGAAAATATCTTGGACTAAACATATTGGAAACGACAAAATTTTCCAGAAAACTAAATATCAATAGGAAACTTCAACTTAACATCAAGAAGAGATTTGATGTTTCTAGGATACAATAAGGAAAGAGGGCTAGAAAAAAGGGATGCCTACGAGACATATTGAGACAGGGACGAAAACAGCACATAATCTGACGAGCTTGTGTAAATGTATGGCAGATCAGGGTTCAGAACAGATAACAAAGACATACATTTACTAAGAGTTACAAAGTACAGAGAATTGTTGAATCATGTTCGCCAACATCGTCAGAGGAAACAAAGACGACGACCATCACCGAACGTAGAAAATTAATGAACAGACGAAAATGGTTGTTACGAAGTTTTTATAATTTTTTAAAGTAATCATTTCACTCCAAGCAAGGCAAGCTCGCCACTGGTTCGCAACGAGATACGGTGGGAAAAAAAAAATGAAAAAAACGATGTATAGAATATGTCGAAGAATTAATAAGAGATGGATAAGATAGGAATCCACGTTGCATTTAAACTTTTGGAGATTGTATATGCATTATGGTGCAATGGATATCCGCTCGGAACTAGAAATCGGGGACCTGAGTTCGAATTCCAGTTGAATTTCCTGCATTCACTTACGCACAAATACCCTTGGGAAAGGTATTCATCCGTCTCTTCCCTCTAATTATGGGTTAAATAACAGAATAGATTGGGTTCGATAGCCTTGGCTGGCAACCAGTCTACTGCATAAGGTAATGGCAACCTACTGCGGGATGATCTTCTGCTCAGTCAGTCATGTCTCTTTTGAGATATGATCACCCAAGCGTGTATCTGTAACTGAGTGACTCATTAGGGAAGCAAGCAAATGGGAGTTCCACAAACGGGAAGTGCGAGAAAAAACTGAAATAGAAGAGGCGATTACATTTAAGTATTCTGACGGTAAAGAGGGTGGGACCTAGATGCCAATCTAGTAGAACGAGTAAATACATGTGGTCGGGAAAACTATGAAAAAAGCGCGCCAGAACAGTGGCTACAAAAATGTTTTCTTTTTTTTGTACCTAGTCGAATGACAGTTTCTTGTTTGGGGGGAAATAGACAGGTGCCTGACCTGCCTTGTGTGGGGTTTACGGGAAATTTTTACTCTGTCTTAAGAGCCCGGAGTTTTCACTGTAAAATTGCCTTGTGTCGCATTCAGCCTCAGTGGAGAAACCTGTAGATACCCAGTTTGTTCTGTCTTGTAAATAGTCTCGAAGAAGCAAGTTCTTGTAAACAGGATAAACGGTGTTTTGAAGAATCTGTAAAGTTGTACAATAGAGACTACAACCAGATATTTTTTTTTTTTTTTTTTACTATCTTGGAGTTTACCGTCTGTGAGGGGTGGGGGGAAAACACCATGACGCAATACACTTTGCCAGAAATTTAAAAATGGCATGCTGGTCATTCACGCCGAAGGCTCTAATGCAACGGTTTCGGTGTTTCGGTGTCAATCTGAGGACAGTGCAGGAGATTTGGAAAAAATTGGATTAGTCTTATGGAGATTACAAAGGTGTTTGGAGGGGGATCACTAGTGATGGCGACGTTATGCTTACATCCATCAAGTAACTTGAGGCAGTAGTACTGCTCGGGGTCAAAAGGGTGGTAACAGAGCTCTGCACCATGCCAGACAAGCAGGAGAACCCAGTCATGGCTGTCAGACAATTTGTGACCGCATCACTCCTTACATCTGACAACCTAAATCCCCCAAATTGCTCTCTCCTTGATTATGAATTAGACGTAGGTGAGCGAGCAAGAGAACAACAAAACTTCTTGTAACACCAAAAATGAACTGAAGGCAAGGATTAGGGCAGCATTCATCAACTTAATTTAATCTTCTATAATTTTGATAAATACTTATGTTTTATAATGAGATGTCGGTTATTTTCATTTTTACGTCATTTAGACGACAATTTATCAATCACATTATGTACGCTGAAGAAACTAATGTTTGGAGGTTTGTGTTCGTTTTGCCTTGCGTGGAACGATGGCATAAAGTTTTTCTTTTTCTGTTTGCTTCTTTTCCTGCTCCTCTTCTATTTTTTTTTCTTTTTCTGTTTCTCTTTCTGTGTGTGTCTTTTTCTGTTTTTTCTCTCTCCGTGTGTGTCATTTTTTTCTTCTCTCTCCGTGTGTGTCATTTTTTTCTTCTCTCTCCGTGTGTGTCATTTTTTTCTTCTCTCTCCGTGTGTGTCATTTTTTTCTTCTCTCTCCGTGTGTGTCATTTTTTTCTTCTCTCTCCGTGTGTGTCATTTTTTTCTTCTCTCTCCGTGTGTGTCATTTTTTTCTTCTCTCTCCGTGTGTGTCATTTTTTTCTTCTCTCTCCGTGTGTGTCATTTTTTTCTTCTCTCTCCGTGTGTGGCATTTTTTTCTTCTCTCTCCGTGTGTGGCATTTTTTCTGTTTTTTCTTTCTGTTCTGTTTTATCTTTTTATTATCTCCTGTATCTGCTGTCTGTTTTTTTTTACCATTTCTGTTTTCCCCCTTTTTTTCTCTTTTCTGTTTTTTAACTATTTCTGTTTTCCCCCTTTTTTTTCTCTTTTCTGTTTTTTAACTATTTCTGTTTTCCCCCTTTTTTTTCTCTTTTCTGTTTTTTAACTATTTCTGTTTTCCCCTTTTTTTTCTCTTTTCTGTTTTTTAACTATTTCTGTTTTCCCCCTTTTTTTTCTCTTTTCTGTTTTTTAACTATTTCTGTTTTCCCCCTTTTTTTTCTCTTTTCTGTTTTTTAACTATTTCTGTTTTCCCCCTTTTTTTCTCTTTTCTGTTTTTTTCTTTTCTGTTTTCCCCCTTTTTTTTTCTCTTTTCTGTTTTTTTTTCTTTTCTGTTTTCCCCCTTTTCTGTTGATCGCGTTGTTTCTGTTTTTCAGACTGTTTGTGTTTTTTCACATTGTTTCTGTTTCTTCAGGTTTTTTGTTTTTCGTTTTTCCTGGTTCGCGTTTTTCTTTTTTCTTTTTTCTATTTTTTCTGTTTTTGCCTTGATTCTTTTGGGGGTTTTTCTTTATCTTTTCTGCTTTTCTTTTTTCTGTTTTGTTTTCTGTTTTTCACTTTTTCACGGTTTTCCTTTTTTTTCTCTGCTTTCTTCCTTTCCTGATTTCTCTTGTTTTCTCCTTTGTTTTCTTTACGGTTTTTCTTTTACTGTTTTTATCTTTTCTGTTTTCCCTTTTTTACTGTTTTTCGTTTTTCTGTTTTTCTTGTTTTCTTTTTTCTTATTTTTCTGTTTCTCTTTTTCATGCTTTCTGTTTTTTCTGTTTTTTCCTTCTTCTGTTTTTCCTGTTTTTTCTGTTCTTCTTTTTTTACTGTTTTTCTTCTGTTTACTGTTTTTCTTTCGTTCGTTTTCTGTTTTCCCCTTTTTTGTTTTTGTTTCTGTTTTCTTCCCTTTTTCTGTCTTTTTCTGTTTTTTCTATTTTGCTTTTTTGTTTTTCTTTTTCTGTTTTTTCATGTTTTCTTTGTTTTATTCGTCATTTTTTTTCTGGAAACAAGTGTTTTGATTAGTTATAAATTTCTTGTTGAATATATATATATATATATGTGTGTGTGTCTGCATTGGGGGTGAGCTTTTACCTGGTGACATGTGGTGAGTTATTTTAAAACTTGACTAAAATATCTGCTTCGGAAAATGATTTCATATGGAGGTCCATCGCATTATAAAAGTTTTTGTAGATCTTGTTCTTCCCTTAGCTTAATGTCGCACAGTAATGCAGTCCTAAGTCACACTCTAAACGTTACTCTAGAGTAGAGACTCGTGAAAAAAACGAAAATATATTAAAATTTTTACGTTTAAAAAATGTAGTGCCTAAATAACAAACCTTTACTGTTTTGAAAGTACGAGCTAGCAAATGTCATCTGGAAAAAATGTGTGGAAGAATTAGGAACATAAAAAAATGATCTTCCCACTCATTAGTAATCAGGAGGACAGTAGATAACAATTGACATTGAATTTAATTTTTGGGAGGAGGTTACAACAATCGTTTTCAAATTTATCGTCTAAATAAAGGAGGTCAGGTCAGCTGAGTGGAGTGGACGTCTCGAGATCTATGTCAACAATGACTTTTTAGACGTGATGTGACAGGACAATAAGACAGGGGTCTCTACTAGTCACCAGACGACCACTCAGTCGCCACGCGAAAGAAAAGCAGACACCGGTTAGACCATTCACCTTGCCTCAAACTTTCCTCGCTCGTCTACAACCTGCTCTTACGTGAAGTTTTGCCGACTGCTACAATTTTGTCTCATGGTCTCTGGATGGATGGTTGCTCAAGAGAAAAAGAGTTATTTCCTTTGTATTAAGCAACAAACATTCGACTACAAGCTTCACCCTGCGAACGAACTTGATATCTGGTTTGACCTTGAACTTCTTCAACTCAGGTTTTAAAATTGGTTCACAGTCTCGTGACAGATTCTTCTCGCTAGAATCCATCTTGTACATTTATAAATCTATCATTCGTTCGTGCATTGAATACATTTACCATATCTGGTCTGGTGCTTCTGTTGTACATCTCGAGATTGACAAAATTCAAAGAAAGATCTGTAATGAAATCGATCAAGACTTCACTTTCTCATCGACGTGACTTGGCTTACCTCTGGGTCTTTTTTTCCGAATATTTTTATGGCAATTGGACTAATGAGCTTTTTTTTAACGTTGTATCCCGACTACATGAATATAAGCGTACTTGGCAACTAGATCTAATGACATACCAAAACTTCTATTCTGTTTCTCGCACTTCTCACGTGTTGAAACTCCCTTCCGAATTTTAACTTCAGAAAATCTAGAACTCATTTTACGTTCCATCAGCATGGCTGATACTAAACTTTAAGAAAGTAACACATTGCGTTTCTTCGGACAAACGTTTTCCTTTCGAACGCTCTGGTGATCATGTCTCGAAAAATACATAACTGACTGTGCAGAAGATTTTCCCGCAGTAGGTTGCCATTACTGTGTAGCCATAGGGAGATGGTTAATGTTTATTTAAGATGGTTAATAAGGATGTGCGTTGTGGAGCATTGGATATCGGCTCGGAACGAGAAATCGGGGGGGCCGAGTTCAAATTCCAGCCGAATTCATTGCATTCACTTACGCACAAATATCCTCGGGAAAGCTATGAATCCGTCTATTCCTCCCAGTTATGTGTTAAACAACATGAATGTTTGCTTTGTCGGAAACTAGTCTACCGCAGAAAGCAATGGCAACCTACTGCGGGATAATCTTCTGCCTAGTCAGTCATGTCTCATTCGAGACATGATCGCCCAAGCGTGTATCACGTATGGCACTTAACTGACTGACTGAATGTTTATTTAATTTAAGATGGTTAATGTTTATTTAATTTGTGGCATACATAACCAAACTCCTTACAGCTTAGAAGTTTTATCCATAATTATCAGGTTATATTATCGTTATCATCTATGAAATAAACATTTTTCATGTTAAAATAGAAATTTATTAATGAAAAGAATAACATGAATTGTGGTAGAAATTAATGTTCAATTAGAAAGTTTAGGGTATCAAGAAATGTCCGTAGTAGTAATTTGTTGGGGAGAGTTTATGCGTGCGTACGTATGAATGTATTAGCGTTTATTTGGTAGGAATGTCTTTGAATTGAGAAGAAGTAAAATGAATCAGCACACGAGAAAAGAAGAGAAAGAAAGAGGACGTATGTCCGACGCGACCTTATGTCCGGGTCGTGGTTGAAGTTTCTCCCAATACATTTTACTTGTTTCGTCTCGCTGTTCCCGTCTGACTGACGCTAATCGAAGTCATTTATAGTCATTCAGATTTTTAGCACTTGATCGCTAAGTCCCTCTTGGTCTTGCAAATCGCTTCCATTGGTCAGAATATCAATTGAACATCTACCTGCGAAATCCGGTTTCGACTTTTTCTTTCAGCACATGGTCAATAACTGGAAAGATTATATTGAATCAAAATTTGGTTTTCTGTGTCTTGTTACTCAATTTTTCTCGCGATATTCTAGCATATTTATAAGTCCACCACACGTCTTTGATTTGTATATTGTTGCCACATCTTGTCTCGTGTTCTTGCTATATATTTTTTGATTTTATCTAAAAGAAAAAAAGTGCGCAATGCCATTGGCGTCACGGTATGGTCACCACCGTCACGTAGCTGACTTTTTGTATCTTCTAGGAATATTTTTCAGGGTAATTGTTCTGATTAATTTCTCTATGTGCATAGACTGTAGGAATTTAAGCACTGTCCTACATTGGATAAGTGTTGTGCTGCAGTGGATAACGGTTCGGAATGAGATATCGAGGACTAGTCCGAATTCTAGTTGAATTAGTTGCATTCACTTATGCACAAATACCCTTGTTACTTCTCTCTTCATCGCCCGATTCACACTCCACTCACGTCTATTGAACAGGTGAAGAGGCTCACCACCCCCTTTTTTTTAATCATATCACCCCGAGCAAGGCGGTAACGCCACTGATGTGCAGGGGGCTAGGTAGGAGTCACCTGTTCAATAGACGAGGGTGGAGTGTGAACCGGGCGACAGTTTAGTCTATCTACTCCAATTCCTTGTTCCCTGTGTAGGATGTTGTTTCCGGCTTTCTCTTTTCCAATCTTTTCACTTTTACGTAGCCCCCTGCGCACCAGTGGCGTTACCGCCTTGCTCGGGGTGATATGATTAAAAAAAACTATGGGTTAAATAAGAGGACAGATTCGGTTCTCTAATCTTGGTCGGCAACCCGTCTACCGCAGACAGTAATGGCAACCTATTGCGGGAAAATTTTCTGCACAGTCAGTTATGTTTCTAGGCATACGGCCATATCACGTTGAATACACCGGTTCTCGCTCGATCACCGAAGTTAAGCAACGTTGAACCTGGTCAGTACTTAGATGGATGACCGCTTGGGAATACCGGGTGCTGTAAGCGTTTAGTGACGGATGTGCGTTGTGGTGCAGTGGATATCGGCTCGGAAAGAGAAATCGGTGAGCCGAGTTCGGATTCCAGTTGAATCCCCTACATTCACTTAAGCATTGGTACCCTTGGGAAAGATATTAATCCGTCCCTTCCCTCTAGCTATGGGTTAAATAACAGGGTAGGACTTAGGGACCCTGTTCTTAATAACAAATCCCAATGAATCTTGATTCTCGAAAAGCAAGCTGTATTACTAGACGCAAAACTTATATAAAAACAATAAATTGTTGAAAAAAAAAGGTATTACCAGCAATAAATAAATAAACTTTAGTTGGCAATAAATGACCCGTCGAGGTGTTGATATGCCATAAAAACAAAACGACCAACCAACAATTTATTTCTCTCTCTCTCTCTCTCTTCTTAATAGTATCTTCCTGATGTTCTCTATCGCTTAGTAACACCACCTGAAACGTGTTCTTTTATTGCCCTTTTTCTCACTTACTTTCCTATTAAAATCCTCGTTCATTTTTTACTCTCTGTATTCCTTGATTCCTAGTGGCATTTTCGGATGTGTGTTGTGGTGCATTGGATATCGGCTCGGAACGAGAAATCGGGGAGCCGAATTCGAATTCCAGCTGAATTCATTGCATTCACTTACGCGCAAATACCCTTGGGAAAGGTATTAATCCGTCTCTTCCCTCCAGTTATGGGTCAAATAACAAGACAGATTGGGTTCTATAGCCTTGGCTAGCAACCAGTCTACCGCAGAAACCAATGGCAACCTACTGCGGGATAATCTTCTGCCCAGTCAGTCATGTCTCTTTCGAGACATGATCGCCCAAGCGTGTATCACGTATGGCACTTAACTGACTGAGTGAATATAATAGTTGGAAACATGATTAAGGCTTCTACTGGGCATAAAGTGGGGGATCGGTTTATTTTTATGAAGTAATAAACTGATCCCCCATTAATTACTACTTATTTATATAATGATATGTTACATTTCATCTCTTCTCACTTCAGCTATGAGTCAAATAATAGGACAGATTGGGTTCTATAGCCTTGGTCGGCAACCAGTCTACCGCAGAAAGCAATGACAACCTACTGCGGGATAATCTTCTGCCCAGTCAGTCGTCTCTTTCGAGACATGATCGCCCAAGCGTGTATCACGTATGGCATTTAACTGACTGATTCTTTGAGTCCTGGTGACATTTTCGCCATGCTTGGGGTGAAACCATTAAAAAAAATAATCTTAGAATTTGTGCTTAATTTTCACCTGCTGCCTTGTTAAGGAGTTCTTAATTTTCATTCTGTTTCTGTTATCAACATACTGTCATCTAATGCTGTGAAGATTGTGAGCGCCAGGAATAGTGAATATAAATCTTACTGTGCAATACGACCGAGTGAATTTAATCACCAAAATGATTGGGTGGGTGCGGGAACGCGAGGAAACTCTCTTGAAATTCTCATCCACGATTTTTTGATTAATTTTCTCTCCAAGCATTTACAATTCCTCATTTGATATTTCAATCAAGCATTATAAATCAACGGTATTCCACTTGTAATAAATTTCAATGGACGGGGAAAAAAAAACTTGTCTTTCAGTAGCAACAAAAATAAACGAATCTCCTCTCGTAAAAGCTACGAAACGTGCATTAAATTATCATTTTGTATTGGATTAAAAAAGAGCAAAATAAAAAAGACGAAATAAAATCCCTGTTAAATACACGCGGTGGACAAATATTTTCGTTTCATCCCTTACACCAACATGGACACGAATTTACGTTATATTTGAACTGCGGCACGTACAATCATTTTAATTTTGTCTTTTTTGTGGAGTGGTTGGGGGACTACTTATACCAAAAATAAATGACTAAATTGATCAACTTTGAAGTGGTTAAACGAAGTTCTAACGGAAAGAATTAGTTATTTCTCCAAAATATATTAACTTCCAAGATTATTAAAAATAAAATCTCTCTTCTCGCACCCACTTTCCCTCTCTCTTCTCGCACCCACTCTCCCTCTCTCTTCTCGCACCCACTCTCCCTCTCTCTTCTCGCAGCCTCTCTCCCTCTCTCTTCTCGCAGCCTCTCTCCCTCTCTCTTCTCGCAGCCTCTCTCCCTCTCTCTTCTCGCAGCCTCTCTCCCTCTCTCTTCTCGCACCCACTCTCCCTCTCTCTTCTCGCAGCCTCTCTCCCTCTCTCTCTTCTCGCAGCCTCTCTCCCTCTCTCTCTTCTCGCAGCCTCTCTCCCTCTCTCCATTCTCGCAGCCTCTCTCCCTCTCTCTCTTCTCGCAGCCTCTCTCCCTCTCTCTCTTCTCGCACCTCTCTCCCTCTCTCTCTTCTCGCAGCCTCTCTCCCTCTCTCTCTTCTCGCAGCCTCTCTCCCTCTCTCTCTTCTCGCAGCCTCTCTCCCTCTCTCCCTTTTCGCAGCCTCTCTCCCTCTCCCTTTTCGCACCCTCTCTCCCTTTTTGCACCCTCTCTCCCTCTCTCTTCTCGCACCCTCTCCCCCTTTTCGCACCCTCTCTCTTCTCGCACCCTCTCTCCCTTTTCGCACCCTCTCTCTTCTCCCCGCACCCTCTCTCCCTTTTCGCACCCTCTCTCTTCTCGCACCCTCTCTCCCTTTTCGCACCCTCTCTCCCTCTCTTCTCGCACCCTCTCTCCCTTTTCGCACCCTCTCTCCCTCTCTCTTCTCGCACCCTCTCTCTCTCAATATTAATCTATCATTATCTGCCTGCTTATCAGTTATTACATGAAACTTTGAATAGCAGATGTTATCCTATTCATAAATAATAATAATATTTACGCTCTGTTGAATTTGGAATGGCGCACTTTTTTTTTATATTTTAAATCTTTATTTCAAGCTTTACTATATATTAATATTTGTAACCCACACACGCACTATAATCTTTAGCAATCCCTCTTCATAACTTATTGATCAAAAACGACTGACAAGGCCCTGTGGTTAAATTTTAAATAGGTGTTAGCCTTTGGGAAATGCTGGCTCTTATATGCGATCAGGTTATATTTTAAGATTTCCGTAAAAGTATCCTGGTAGATAAGTTTCATTTTTTTTTTTTTAATCATATCACCCCGAGCAAGGCGGTAACGCCACTGATGTGCAGGGGCTACATAAGAGTTATAAGATTAGAAGAGAGAAAGCTGGAAACCACATCCTAAACAGGAAACAAGGGGTGAGCCTCTACACCTGTTCAATAGACGTGGGTGGAGTGTGAACCGGTCGATAGTTGAGTCTATCTACTCCAATTAGTATATCTACTCCAATTTATATTTCTTTTTTTTTCTTTTTTTTAAAGATCCTACCTCAGTAATGTTTGATATAAGTTTTTTTTATAGATATTTCCATGCTGTTTTATTTCATCTTGGAAATTTAGATAATGATGTGTTGAAATTTTTCATAATTCAATTTGTTCAAAATCATATATGCATTACCTCGTCGAATGACGATATTAAAATTTGTTTTTTATTTTTATATATATATAAAATTTTCTATATTTTATTTTTTTATATTATTCTTTTTCGGCCATTTTGAGATTTTTCTTCAAACATTACGATTCTTGTAAGGAGTACCGATCTTTTCGACCCTCTACCTTGAGAGGATTTCTAAGATTTGGATGCAGTTTTATTAATTCACCAGTTTCCAGCTGGGATAATAACTGGTGTAGAATTTAAAATTTCGGTCTTTGTGAGAAGGTCAGATTTAGGCTGGCATTTAGCAATTATTGAATTAACCAGAAGGGGAATTCCTAAATCGACGACCAAATTACCACTGTGTTTCAGAATCCTTAGTTCCTTTGTATTCATCTGGTAAAAAAAAAAACAAGTTCTACTCAGACAGCTTTCCTACCCACTGCCTCAGAACTTTTGTTTTCTTTTTACTTTGTGGAATAAACTCCCGAGAGAATGGTTTCCTACAATTTTTCTCTCGGGTTTCACTGATATCTCTTCTCATCCTCATGATTCTCACTTATTTCCCCTTCTCTCACAACCTCCACCAGTAACCCGCTTGGGCATTGTATTGGGTGAACTTCAGACATATATATATATATATATATATATATATATATATATATATATATATATATATCTGGTCAATTAGGGGGTCTTCTAACGACTGATTGGCGTCATGTGGGTATGTTTTATACAACTGCGATACAACAGTAATTTCACATTGTTTTGATTACATTTACTGCACGAGTAATGTAGAACTTTTATATATATATTTATTGGAGTAGATAGACTAAACTATCGCCCGGTTCACACTCCACCCACATCTATTGAACAGGTGAAGAGGCTCATCCCTTGTTTCCTGTTTAGGATGCGGTTTCCGGTTTTCTCTTTTCCAATCTTTTCACTCTTTTCCTTTATTATTTTATTTTATTTTTTTCAATTGGAGTAGATAGACTAAACTATCGCCCGGTTCACACTCCACCCACATCTATTGAACAGGTGAAGAGGCTCATCCCTTGTTTCCTGTTTAGGATGCGGTTTTCGGCTTTCTCTTTTCCATTCTTTTTACCCTTACGTAGCCCCCTGCGCATCAGTGGCGTTACTGCCTTGCTCGGGGTGATATGATTAAAAAAAAAAAAAAAAAAAATATATATATATATATTACACTTCAAGGTGTTGCATAATCATACAATCACAAAATTAAGTTTTTAATCGACTGAGTCGATCGGGCGATTTAAATCTCAAAGGCTAAATATATTCAGAAATGATAACATGGATATGTTATAATATCACTACAAAAGTAGCTATTTTATTTCGACACTTCTTGTCTTGTCAAGTGATGTGGTTTATTTCAAATATATATCCCCCCTGTCACGCTCAGAAGTTTGGATTTGTTTTTCTTATGTCTAAATGTAAGATACTCAGTAATAGGTACATTAATATATATGTTGCCGTCATTTTTGACTGCACGGAACCACTTGTTTTAAATATTTCGTATCTCCTTGGGCTTCTTGACAAAATACAAAGGAGGATCTGTAACGTGGTTGATACTGACTTGGCAGACCAGCTGCAACCACTCTCTCACCGGCGTGATGTGGCTTCCCTGTACCTCTTCTACAAGTACTTTCATGGCTTCTGCTCCGATGAGCTTAGATCACTGGTGCCGCCTAAGCACGAATTTACACGAGATACTAGATTAGCAACTAGGTCCCACCTTTTTACAGTTAAACAAATAAGATGTAACCATAAATTCTACTCCAACGGCTTCTTTTCTCGCGCTTCCCGCCTGTGGAACTCCCTTCCACAAGTATGCTTTCTCGACAGCTACAATCTCCAGGTGTTTAAATGTAGGGTCAATAGACACCTCCTATCACACTAACTCCCAATTATTCCCAGAACACTCATCTACCCAACCCTCATTCTCGGTATCCTTACCCGCCTATCACCCACCCTCTGACATTTCCTATATTTAACCATCCTTTCTCCACTCTAGCCCCCTGCGCAGTAGTGGCAGTGACATGCCCTGCTCGGGGTGAAAAGCTTATAAAATATATCTCGATTCTGTCACTAAGACTTACATTGATTACGTAATCGTTTTTAATATCTATTCCAAACTTAAAAATGCATTAAAATCATCAGCATTGCATTTACCCGAAACATCAGCGTAGGTCAGTAATTCTTGCACTGATTCTGGTATTCTGTCAGTTCTTTTCTTGAATTGCAACGCACTTCTACAATAAAACCATTAGCAATGCATTTATAAACTAATCTATAATAGAAAACAATATAAATTTATATAATTGTTGGTCTCTCTAACTTAGTCTCATTAGTGATTTAGTAATCTGTTGTTACGGTAACCATTAGTGTCACTTGATCCCAGTGAACAAAAGCCCCCTCATCATAATATCAGAATCTCATTAGTACGGAGAGGAAATAATTTTTCATTTAATTATTGAAAATGCGAAATTCTTTTATGCCGCAATATTTAATTGTAATTAAAGTTCTAGATTAATCATGCAGTAAATGTAATCAAAACAATGTGAAATTACTGTAGTATCGCAGTAGTATAAAACATACCCACATGACGCCGATCAGTCGTTAGAAGACCGCCTAACTGACCATATATATATATATATATATATATATATATATGTGTGTGTGTGTGTGAGAAAAGCGTATGTATATAATTATAAATATCAATATATATATATTTGATATTTATATACATAGGCTTTTCTCACACACACACACACACACATATATATATATATATATATATATATGCGTGGTACTTATTTAAAAGCGCTCAATATCAGTGATAGAGCAGACATATTCATATAGATAGGTGTGACTTTGTAACCCTGGGTTTCACGCTCTTACGACCTGATTATTTTTTTTAAAAAATTGGCTATATGTAGGGCTGCGTATATTGGTGTATTTTTGTGGCAGTGGGAGGAAAATTTATCGTAATGATATATCATCATCATTTATCCATCACACCCAGATGGTGCATAGGGTAGCAACTTTTTGTTGCTCTTTCTGTAAGAAACTGTTTTTTTTTTTTTACGGAGCAGGGTTGTTAGCCCTGGACCCAACTCCGAAACCTGGAGGACCGGTGGACCATTCTTGGTCCTTACGTTTACAGCACCCATTTAAGTACTGACCAGGCTCGATGTTGCTTAACTTAATCGGACGGGAAGCGGTGTATTCAACACTATATAGCCTTAGACTGTCATAATATATACATATAGCCAATTTTTTAAAAAGTATTAATCGGTTTGTCTGACGATCGCAAGAGCGTGAAACCCAGGATTACAAACTCACATCTATCTAATATATAATGTGTGTGTGTGTGTGGTATAATAGGCACGGAATGAGAAATCAAATTAAGAATGAAAATCAATTCTTTTCTTCACAATGACGTGTGAAATCCTAGTTTTTCCGAAATAGAAAAAGGATGTTTGCACTCTCATGACAAAAAAGCAAATGACCAAAAGTCGTCAGTACGCCGCTGGATTCGCGCAGATGTTCCGGTTGAAAAATAAAAATTAATTAAATATTAAATTTCCAGTTCGCGAGCCTACGCGAATTTTATTTATCGGCCAATGGGAAGCCCTGAATCAAATACAAGTATGAAATCCCAAATGATCTGCTGCGATCCAAAAAGAAGATATAAAAAGCTGATACAGAAAGCATGACCAGACAGACAGACGCAGACTCGAGAGAGACCAATGTAATTAGTAGCTCCCTTGACATACGTCAAGCGGTTTACTATGTTCGCCGTCCTTACCCTTCTCATCTTACCTTATCATTCGCTGTCTCAAAAACTACTGACTGACCTAAGGAGCGGATACATCAAAGACTGTTTCCTTAAATACAACGCCCCGCACCTACCGTAAATGTCGAATTCTCTTGTCAGCCTTCTATTGCCACTATAGTCTCTTTGTTGGCAACTAGTCTAGAAAACAACTCTAAATTTAAAACATGAGGAGAATCGATTGCAGAGCTTGGAGCACATTGTGTGCACCGGTTGTCTGTAGTCGTTTCTTCCGAAAGGTGTGGTTGCTTCTGCGTTCTCATATTCTCACTGTTTCATCTCTGAACATAAAAATGCGAGCGTCGTTTACAGTTATCTCCCTTTACTTCAAATATAAAATTTGATTGAAAAACAAACGTGTGGAGAAGAGTCTTATCAAGCCTTGATAAAATATCAAGAATGTTGCCTTGAAAATTGAAATATGGCGGAGTAAATTTTTACGCTGAATAAGTAGCAATAAACTGGAATGAAATTAAAAATAAAATAATTTTAAATGTCTAATCGAAAAAGCTAATGTAACGGTGAGTAGAGTTCAAATTCACCTCCTACAGACGATTCTGTGGCATTCACTTGCAAAAATGTCATTGGGGAAAGATAAAAATACCATCTCTTCTCCCACAAATCAGTTAGTAGCATGTTTGACCGTTCCTTGCCTCTCTTCTCCTCTTTTCGCCTCTTCTCTTTTCGCCTCTTCTCTTTTCGCCTCTTCTGTTTTTTCTCCTCTCGTCTTTTCTCTTCTGTTTTTTCTCCTCTCGTCTTTTCTCTTCTGTTTTTTCTCCTCTCGTCTTTTCTCTTCTGTTTTTTCTCCTCTCGTCTTTTCTCTTCTGTTTTTTCTCCTCTCGTCTTTTCTCTTCTGTTTTTTCTCCTCTCGTCTTTTCTCTTCTGTTTTTTCTCCTCTCGTCTTTTCTCTTTTCTGTTTTTTCTCCTCTCGTCTTTTCTCTTCGTTTTTTCTCCTCTGTCTTTTCTCTTCGTTTTTTCTCCTTCTATTCTTTTCCTTCTTGTTTTTTCTCCTTCATTCTTTTTTCTCCTCTCTCTTCTTCTATCCTTCTCCTCACCTCTTCTCTCCTCATAGAGATGAAAACTAAATTCCAAACTTTGGAGAAAAAGCCTCAGGAAGCCATTCCATTATCTTTTCCAAGAAGTCATGGCAATTCGCTGAGGATAAAGAAATATGTGCAAGACCATTAGCCAGTTCGTGCGACCCTGAAGACGCATAACATCAATGAAATATGGACAAATAATGTCAAAAATAGCCAAATAAATATTTACAGTCCATCACTGAATATATAATATATATATATATATATATTGTCATCCGCATACAGATCTGTTTCGCCGTATCACAGCTCATCAGTACGGTTAGACTCCGATTGCTTTTTTACCCAGGATTGAAACCTGACCGAAATGGCGTCAGTCAGCGACTCTACCCCTGGGCCATGGGCGTTCGGTGGAAGTAGGCAGACTTTTTAGCGCATATCATTATACGAGCCCAATAGCTAGACCGCTCTAATTCATTTCACTGAATGAGCGATGCGTACATGCCAGATAGAGATATATATATATATATATATATATATACACACACACACACACACACCAGGCTCTTGAAATTAAAACGAGCTTAGACATACTGGGATATGCGTTATGGTGCAGTGGGTATCGACTCAGAACGAGAAATAGGGGAGCCGAGTTCGAATTCTAGCTGTATTCCTTGCATTCACTTACGCACAAATACCCTTGGGAAAGGTATTAATCCGTCGCTTCCCTCCAGTTATGGGTCAAATAATAGGACAGATTGGGTTCTATAACCTTGGCTGGCAACCAGTCTTCCGCAGAAAGCAATGCCAATCAACTGCGAGATAATCTTCTGCCTAGTCAGTCATGTCTTTTTCGAGACATGACCGCCCACGCGTGTATCACGTATGGCACTTAACTGACAGACTGAATATAATAGTTGAAAACATAATTAAGGCTTCTACTGGACATAAAGTAGGGGATCAGTTTTATATTGTTATGAAGTAATAAACTGATCCCATACTAATTACTGCTTAATAATATAATACCTATCTTCTCCCTTTAGCTATGAATCGAATAACAGACCAGATTGCGTTCTATAGCCTTGGCTGGCAACCAGTCTACTGCAGAAAGTAATGGCAACTTACTGCAGGATAATCTTCTGCCCAGTCAGTCATATCTCTTTCGAGACATGATCTTCCAAAGCGTGTATCGCGTATGGCACTTAAGTGACTAGCTGAACGTAGTGAGATCACTCTTGACATGCTAAGACAAGCTTCGTATCAAGTTATCGCGTCAGCGGGGGGGCTAGGTAACCTTTGATCAGTGGCCCGAGTGCATGCGTTCAGATTCCTCACTTTAAAACTAAACTTGTCACATCTCAGTTTTTAAAGCGTGTAATCTGAACTTGTCACATTCATTGCATTCACTTACGCACAAATACCCTTGGGAAAGGTATTAATCTGTCTCTTCCCTCCAGTTATGGGTTAAATAACAGGACAGACTGGGTTCTATAGCCTTGGCTGGGAACCAGTCTACCGCAAAAAGGAATGGCAACCTACTGCGGGATAATCTTCTGACCTGTCAGTCATGTCTCTTTCGAGACATGATCGCCCAAGCGTGTATCACGTATGGCACTCCACTGACTGATGAAAACAATAGTTTAAAACATGATTAAGGCTTCTACTGGGCATAAAGTGGGGGATCTGTTTTATATTGTTTTGAAGTAATAAACTGATCTCTCACTAATTACTACCTAATAATATAATACATCCCTTCCCGTTCCAGTTATGGTTTAAATAACAGGACAGACTGGGTTCTATAGCCTTGGCTGGCAACCAGTCTACCACAGAAAGCAATGGCAACCTACTGCGGGATAATCTTCTGCCCAGTCAGTCATGTCTCTTTTGAGACATGACCGCCCAAGCGTGTTTCATGTATGGCACTTAACTGATTGTCACATCTCGTTTCATTGGGGAAGCAGAGTAGATACAAGCTATCTATGTTTTTTTCTGATCTTCATCAATGGTTTCCTGATGTAATCAGTTCTTAAGTAGCCGTCTATGCAGATGATACCATCATTTACTTCTGTCTCTGTATTTTCATATCAAATCTGACGAACTTTTTTCCCAGTTCCCCAATTGCGTATATTTATTCGTGTTACTTGATTGGCATTTAGTTCTCACCCTGTTACCTTCAAAATAGTTAAATGTAACCATCTCTTCTACTTTAATAGTTTCTTTTCTCACACTTTCCGTTTGTGGAACTCACTTGCTTTCCTGATAGTTACAATCTCTAAAACTTGAAATGCAACGTCAATTGCCATCTATCTACTTGATTTCCATCCATCTCTTATCTTTTCTTCGATATCCGCTGTACATATTTTTCTCTCTGTAACCCCCTGCACATCAGTGGCGGTCCTGACTTAAAAAAAAAATTCCAAGAACACATTTGGTCTTATATCGAAGTTTCCATTAATTCTGTTGCTTGTTCATGACAGTTTGGCATGCCGCTCTATGCTGTTTATGCTGTATCTCATTATTGAGCCGAGCCGAACTAAATGTGTCAACAACCCTTTTTTTAACCCCCTTACGAACAATGTCGTAGTTATACAGAACATGTAATTATTCGCTTAATACGACTTATAATTAAAACCTTAAGATTTTTCAGAAAGAAATTGTCTGATTCAATGGAATGAATTGTTAATTGAATTCATTTCAAGACAGAAAATACCTAATGCAGAGCATTATGCTTGGATGTAAAAGTTAGTATTGAGTTATTTCTAATAGTTTGATTAGATTTTTCACTTTCATTCGCTCGATATATATATATATATATATATATATATTTTCGTTCATGCCGGCCCACTATTGGATGCATTCTCCAGGGTAAGAGAAAAAAGTCCTTTCCCAAAACGATCATATCTGATGATACACTTGATGAAACCTGATAAATGTCCTGACCGAAATGTTACGATAATAATCAGTCAGTTAAGTGCCATATGTGATACACGCTTTGGGCGATCATGTCTTGAAAATGACATAACTGACTGGGCAGAAGATTATCCCGCAGTAGGTTGCCATTGCTTTCTGCGGTAGACTGGGCGCCAACTAAGGCTATAGAACCCAATCAGTCCTATTATTTGACTCATAGCTGGAGTGAGAAGAGATGAAATGTAACATATCATTATATAAATAAGTAGTAATTAATGGGGGATCAGTTTATTACTTCATAACAATAGAGAAGCGACCCCCCTCTTTATGCCCAGTAGAAGTTTTATTTGTTTTCAACTATTATATTCAGTCAGTCAGTTGAGTGCCATACGTGATACATGCTTGGGCGATCATTTCTCGAAAGAGACATAACTGACTGGGCAGAAGATTATCCCGCAGTAGGTTGCCATTGGTTTCTGCGGTAGACTGGGCGCCAGCCAAGGCTATAGAACCCAATCAGTCCTATTATTTAACTCATAACTGGTGGGATGAGACGAATTAATACCTTTACTTGCGTATTTGTGCGTTAGTGAATGCAAGGAATTCAACTGGAAATGGAACTCGGCAATGGTGACAATGCCTTAGCTAAAAAAAAAAAACTATAGCAAAGCAAACACTTCAGTTTGTTTTTTGTGTGTTGTTTTTGTTTTTTGTGTGTTGTTTTTGTTTTTTGTGTGTTGTTTTTGTTTTTTGTGTGTTGTTTTTTTGTGTGTTGTTGTGTTTTTTGTGTTGTTTCATTTTTATTTTTTTTTTTTTGTGTTGGGTTTTTTTGTGTTTAGATTCACCCATGCATGATAAATCGTTGAAACTGTTTTCTTATTAATGTATTTGAAAAGTTTGAAGATCTCGCCGTATGTAATGACGATGGTAACTGACTGCATTTGAGGAGACATTCGGCTTCAGCCTCTTTCCAACGATAAGTGTTTATCGGCTTCACCCCCTTTTCGACCGCTGTAATGTAGAGCTTCACTGTCCTCTTTATATAAATACTTTCATGGTAATTGTTCGGATGGACTTTCATCTATAGTAGCTAGACTTCATGAATTTAAGCGCAGTACTAGATTGGCAATAAGGTCCCATCAATTTAGTTGAATTGGCTAGATGTAACCGTAACTTCGACGCTAGGTTTCTTTTGGATCTTTTTAACGGTTCTATGCTTTCCAGCAAAAATTATTGCAATGTCAGTTGTTACCTACTGTCTTCTGGATTCCTCTTTCGTTCTTGTCCTTTAACCTTTTTCTTGTTTTTTTATTCTTTCACACTCTGTCACCCTCTTGTGTTTTAGTAGCTTTACTGCCTTGCTTGGGGTGAAATGATAAAAAAATATAAAAGTGTACAATGAGGTCAACGCCAAGTGACGATAGTCTTTCATGCTTCAATGGAATCTTCAGACTATATGAGTTGTGTGGTGACTCGACTATTTATATATGCTGGACATAGAGGCATTATAGATTTTAAAAAAAACAGTCAGGTATTTCCGGTTGTATTATCCTAACGGTTATATTTCAAATTATTCTAATGGTTGTTGAGTAAAAATAGTTGTGGATCCGAATCCAGTTATTGTAACTATTGTATATCGTATTAACCAGCCTGTAAAAATAGTCGACCCACCACAAGATACCTGAATATTTACTTTTTATTTTTTTAATCGTTTTATCCTAAGCAAGGCGGGACTGCCACTGATGAACAAGTGGCGACATAATAGTAAAAGTTCAGACAGGAGGAGTGAATAGAAAGACGAACCAGTTACAGGGGGTGTAAGAGAAAGGGCAAGAGAAGGATGGGAACATGCGTGAGAAGACAGTTGCGAAAATAGAGAGAAAGGAAAAGATATACAGGGTGCTGTAGAAAGGACCAGAGTCAAGTGGATAAGAGATGGGTATTGACATTGCATTTAAATTCCTGGAGGTTGTAGCCGTCAAGAAAGCAAGAATATGGAAGCGAGTTCAAAAAGTGGGAAGTGCCAGAAAAAAAACTAAAGGAATAGAATTATCGGTTGCATTTGGTTGATCGAACTGTAAATAGGTGTGACCGTGTTGCCAGTCTGGTTGCACTAGTAAATTCTTTTGGCGGGGTCACCAGTGACTTAAGTTCGTTGGAGCAGAAGCCATGAAAATATTTGTAGAATAGACAGAGGGAAGCCACATCCCGCCGGTGAGAAAGTCGCTGTAGTCGAGCTGCCAAATCGGGACCTATCACATTATAGATTCTCCTTTGGAGCCTGTCGAGAACACTGAGATGAATAGCAGGGGTGCCTGACAATATATAACAGCAGTATTCTATGTACGGACGGATGGTTGATTTGAATATGATTGCTTTCAAACATCAAATATAGTTTTATTTTTTTTATTATTGATATCAGTGTCCCATGTGATACATTTACTTGTACCCTTAGATATGTAGCTATTATGTCTTTCCACAATTTCTTGTTCTGTGTAGCTTTCTGAGGATGTGCTTTGTGGTACAGTGGATATCGGTTCGGAACGAAAAACCGGGGAGCCGAGTTCGAATTCCAGTTGAAGCCGTTGCATTCACTTACGCACAAATAGCCTTGGGAAAGGTATTAATCCGTCTCTTCCCTCCAGTTATGGGTTAAATAGCAGGACAGATTGGGTTCTATAGCCTTGGTCGGCAACCAGTCTACCGCAGAAAGCAATGGCAACCTACTGCGGGATAATCTTCTGCCCAGTCAGTCATGTCTCTGTCGAGACATGATCGCCCAAGCGTGTTTCAGGCATGGCAATTAACTGACTGACTGTAGCTATCTAAGGGTGTCTTTTTGGTATCTTACCTAATCTGTGCGTTGTGGTGCATTGGATATCGGTTTGGAGCGAGAAATCGGGGATCCGAGTTCGAATTCCAGTTGAATCCATTGCATTCATTAACGCACAAATAACCTTGGGAAAGGTATTAATCCGTCTCTTCCTTCCAGTTATGGGTTAAATAACAGGACAGATTGGGTTCTATAGCCTTCGCTGGCAACCAGTCTACCGCAGAAAGCAATGGCAACCTACCGCGGGATAATCTTCTGCCCAGTCAGTCATGTCTCTTTCGAGACTTGATCGCCCAAGCGTGTATCACGTATGGCAATTAACTGACTGACCTAATCTCTATTCTGCCAACCATTTACACAAGCTCGTTAGGTAGGTTATGTGTTGCTTTCCTCAATCCCTCTTGCTTTCAATATATCCTGTGTCTTAATACTTTGCTTGGCTTTTGGAAAAACATCTTCTGTTATTCCATTGCCCCTCTTAATTATAGCGTAGAATTTTCTGTCATCCATTTCAGATATATCATTTTTTTTTGTATTTACTTGTATAGTGGCTGTGGAATGCCTTTCCTGGGGTGAAATGATTTTAAAAAATTAAAAAGTAATGGAATTATTGGTATTGTTGAATTCCTCGTCCCGGACAAATGCCTGTCGTAATCTTTGTCCCCGACAAATGCCTGTCGTAATCTTTGTCCCCGACAAATGCCTGTCGTAATCTTTGTCCCCGACAAATATTTATTATTCGTTTTCGTGTTAATAATGGGACAAGACATATTTGCTTACGTAGTCTCCAGTGTCTTCATTATTCATTTCTAACCATCCACATATGAATTTAGTTATTTCCTATTTATTTAAGGAACTTTCCCCCTTATTTTTTAAATTGATACTATGACTATTTTACCACCCACTCCTTTTTTTTCATTCCATACTTGCATAAAATCTCCCTTGCTAGGATGTTCTCATTTTTTATCGTCGCCTCTCTTATGCCGGTGGTGTAATTGTTATCTTAAATTCTCATAGCTCCGCTCCTCGTAAGACACTAATCAGATAAACTGAAAAAGTGTTCCCGGCTACACTTCTCACCAATTTATGGTTGGTTTCATCTGATCAGGGTCAGTCAGTCAGTTAAGTGCCATACGTGATACACACTTTGGGCGATCATGTCTTGAAAGAGACATGACTGACCAGACAGAAAATTGTCCCGCAGTAGCTTTCCATGATTATCTGCGGTAGACTGGTTGCCAATCAAGGCTATAAAACCCAATTTGTTTTTATTTAACCCATAGCTGGAGGGAACAGATCGATTAATACCTTTCCCAAGGGTATTTGCACGTAAGCGAATGCAACGAATTCAACTGGAATTCGAACTCGGCTCTTAGGTTTCTCGTTCTGAGCCGATATCCACTGCATTACAACGAACATCTAACTCAGCGTAAGAGATCTCCCCCCCCCCGCCGAAAAAGACATGTTAGGTCAGTTTATGTGACCAAAAAAGTTTTGGATTCTCGAACTGGCCCATTTAATGTTAACTGGAATTGAAATTTAGCTCAGTAAAGAAAAAAAAACAAACTATTCAACAGCAAGCAACAATAATGGCTTCTAACGTAACCGAATTCGTTAAATCAATACTGTGTTCTCAGAAATTACGAAACAAATAGTAAACGTTTATCAATCTTAAATAGTTTTGGATTTTATGAAAGCTTCATCAGAGAAGAATATGGAGAAAAAGAATTTTTTTCAATATTTTTACTATTGTGCTTGATTTCATTTGTTAAACATGGTTCACGTGAATTCGACTTGTTAAAACAAACGTTACAGATTCGCGATACATAAGGTTCAGAATGTTTTTAAAACGAAAAAAACTTTCATGAAACGTTTATTTTAGTATTAATTTCAAACTAATAGATTAAATAGATATTTCCAATAAACAAAATACTTTGCTGTATTTCAAAACTAACTTAAATTGACAAGGAATTTTCGTTTTGAAATTACTAAGCATCACTGATTATTGCACTTTTTAGACTTTTTTCATTACAGTGTAATTCTCTTTATTAAATCTTTAAAAAATATACTTTTCAGGAAAATTTTATTTGAGGAATATCAACTGATTTAATGTTTAATTAACTGATTTTCAACAAATATTTACTTTAAAATAGAAAAAGCATTTTTATCACGGCGGTAACTGTTTATTTTAGGTGTTGAAAGTGTAGGGACCTTGGTAAATCGGCCTTGTGCCAAACACATTCGAAGTGCCCACAGTTTAAATATCAGAAAGTTGAAAAGATACTGAGATGGATAAAATCTTTCGTTTGTATATTAAAGTAAAGATTTATTAACAGAATAACAAAATTTTAAGAAGAAAAATATAAGTGAAATTTCGTTGTGAGAAGAAAAATGTTCATTGAGAAATTGCATGCAGCTTTGTAGTTAAGATTGTTCGAAGAGAAATGTAAGTATTTAAAATGTTCTCCAGAAATTTAGATTTCCAGGTTAATAGTAGTTAAGTGTCCCCGGCGTATACTGATAGTAGCAGAATGTAAAGTCTTGTGTTCCTTCCCCTTTTTGGTAGGTTGGTAACAGGGTGAGAAAGAAGGTAAAACAAATAAATTGTACTTTGTGTCCTGTTGTGGTTTCTTTGGCGGCGTGGAGTGAAAATGAAGAAAACTGGCAGTAAAGGCGAGATGTGACCGAGTCAGCATTTCACATGTAAGAAAGAAACTTCAAGCTATCACATACCGCTCATATTCTAACTGCATTTGACCGGTCAGCGAACGTGGTTTAAATAGTGAAATGTCTTATGTGACCGGGCATTTTCTTCTTTAGGTGTGAAAAAATATTTGACTGGCGTCATATATTAATTTTCGATTTCCTATCCAATCAGGATCCAGAATTTTACTTTTCACACTGATTTGTGAAATTTGCCTTGGTCTGGCTTTTTACAAAATGCTTTTAGTCGTTTGGATCCGATTTTGCGGGTGTGAAATTTTACTTTGTGTGTTTTAGTTGATGGATGATATAGGAATTGTATCCTATAAAAGCTCCAATGACAGACGAAAGTTTAGTGTTTTTGTACGGTGGGTGACACTGCTGTAAAATTTACTTGGAGTACATAACGTGAGCTCGTTTTTTATATAATTTTTCAACTACCCCATAACCTTCAGGAATTTAGGAAAATAATTTAATGTAATTTAATGTTTTATTGAATTTAAGATGGTTTGATATTAAATTTACGATAGTTATCGCTCATATTTTCTGATAATGTTGTGCATGGACGCCCATATTTACAAAAATCGGCAAGTTTATACACCCATAAAAATTACTTTTAAAATATTGAGCGTCGATGAATTATACTAAACTTTTCCATTTATGATTAGTTAATGTACTTTTCACATCACCTAATCTCTCGACGTAAGATCGAATTTTAAGATAATTTATTTTTGTTTTTTAAATGAAAACAATTCTTGTCAAAAAAAAATTAATCGAAAAATCTTTTAAGAAAATAGTGTACATAGTATATTTTATTCATTAAAGTAATTAAGAGCTTTTCTAATTTTTCTATTATTCAAAGTATTTTTTCGGTAAATTAGCGTCCTGTTTTACAAAAGAAAGATCGATGATTTAAATTCTCCAAGGACTTCTGCTTTTAACTAATATAAACATTAAGCAGGACAAAATTTAATTTCTGGAAACTTATTTAAGAAAAAAAAAATGGCCTGTAAGTTTTATTAAAAAATCGACAATTATTTCATTTTTGCAAAAAATTTCCAAAACAATGTTTTTCACCGAAAAAGACTCTAGAATTACCTGTAATAATCTTTGGGCATTATGCCGACGCTAAACAGACAGTTTTTAGCCAAAATTTCGGACAGTTTAAAAAGGATCTAAACATAATTTAATATTGAAAAATCCTTTGGTCTTTTTTGACGTTACACTTTGTTTTAATTAATTTTGGAGCATCTCTTCATCAATGTATGATATTTCTTAGCGAATCAGGCGGGAGCAGTAGATAGCGATTGACATTGCATTTACAATTTTGCAGATTAAAGTTGGCAAGAAAGTAAAGGGACAGAAGGGAGTTCCACAAACGAGAAGTGCAAGAAAAGAAACTGTTAGCATAGAACTTACGGCCACATCTCACCGGTAAATTGATGAGATCTCGATACAAGTCTCGTACTGCCATTATGTTATAAATTTTTGTGTGCAAATGAGGGAGATGAAGAGAGGGACCATATCATATCTTCGATAAGCTTAAATCAGAACAGTAAAGCAATGTTCTTGTAGACAGAAAATCAATGAATCTCTCTTCCTCGCTCTTTTTTTCCGATTCTGAATTGGGAAACATGTACAAGCCATGAATAAATTGTGGAAAACTTATTAGATAATAATTAAAGAAAAGAGAGAAACTAAAACCTTGTATTACGGGGAGGGGAGAAAATTGAACCTGAGATCAGAGAATCAGTGCTCTAACCTTTCGATTTTTAACAGAACTTATTCATGTTTTTAAATAAGGGATCTTGTCACACAAACTATAGTTAAGTCACATATTACAGCAATGTATTTTTGTGATTAAAAATGTATGCAGGGTCATAGAAATATTTTTTTAACTAATAAGAGCCTTTAAAAACGACTCTAAATTTTGACACTTGTAGACCATCTTTAGAAAGAAAAACTAATCTCTGTGTCAGTCAGTTAAGTGTCATATGTGATATACGCTTAGGCGATCTTGTCTCAAAAGAGACATGACTAACTGCGTAAATTTTCCTCCAGTAGGTTGCCACTACTTTCTGCTGTAGACTGGTTGCCAGCCAAGGCTATAGAACACAATATTCTTGCAGTGAAAGAGATAATCCTCAGCTACCTTGAAAAAGAGTTTGTGTTTTGTGTGCGATCTGCTGAAGAGAATTTACCACAAAGTAGTTAGCAAAATCAGTCAATTCTGGAATTCGAAATCGGGGAACCGAGTTCGAATTCCAGTTGAATCCCTTGCATTCACTTGGGAAAGGTATTAATCCGTCTCTTCTCTCCAGTTATGGGTTAAATAATAGGACAGATTGGGTTCTATAGCCTTGGTCGGCAACCAGTCTACTGCAGAAAGAAATGGCAACCTACTGCGGGATAATCTTCTGCCCAGTCAGTCATGTCTCTTTCGAGACATGATCGCCCAAGCGTGTATCGCGCATGGCACTTAACTGACTGACTGAGTCAGCAAAAATTTACTTTAAGGACTAGAATCTATGCTAATGTTATTTCCTCTCCTGGATGGCATGACCAATCAAAAAAATTTCTCAGTGAAGTGGAAAAAAAGACAAAAAACGTTGATTTTTGGATTTTCTGAGCTTAGTGGAACGAACCCGCGTTTTTGCTGGCTAGAAGAGATTAGATGCTTGACCCCATTTTGTCGTTTCTACGTGGACTGTCACGACGGACTATCGTGGGATTTGGATAAAAGTGTTGCGGTCGAGAGACAGAAGTCTATTGCAACGTTTGTCGCTAATATAAGTGGAAAGTTTTTTTCATTCTTTTCACACCAATAGTTCTGCTAATTAACCTATGACTGGAGGGAAAAGAGGTGGGTTAATCCCCTTCCCAAGGGGGTCTTTTCGCGTAAGTAAATACAAAAATTCAACTAGAATTTGAACTCGGCACTCCGACTTCTCGTTCAATACAAAAAGCGATATGTTTTGTCAAGTTGAAGTCATGTGGGTCACGTAACGACCGCTTAGTGATGTCACGTCATAAACTGACGAAAGTGGTAGTCAGTCTGTAGGAGTTTATTTGGATAGGGCCTCTCAATCCGGTTCCTACTAAATTTGCTTTAGGCATGTGGAGCATCAGTTTTTTTTTTTTAATTTATTTATTCGTTTCACCCCAAGCAACGCGGTACCACCACTGATGTGCAGGGGTCTACATAAGAGTTAAATTTTTAGGCAGGAGGTGAGCGAAGAGAAAATCGAATCAGCTACAGGGGGTGACAGAGAAAGGGTAAGAGAAGTATGTGAATACAGGAGTGAAGACAGTTGCGAAGGTAGAGAGAAAGGAAAAGAACAAGATACACGGGGTGATGTAGAAAGGACTGGAGTCAAGTGGATAAGTAGTGGGAATTGACATTGCATTTATATTCCTGTAGGTTGTAGCCATCAGGAAAGCAAGTATATGGAAGGGAGTTTACAAGCTAATGAAAATATATCTGCTGAAGATATAGAAAATATCCCCAACTCTCTGTCGTTATTTATTTATTTATTTATTTTTATTTATTGTTATGGGTTTTTGTTGATAAACCACATAAAATAATAAATAACAAAAACAGATATGGAGATAGAAAATGTAAGTTATATTGAACAAGATATACAAACAGGAAACACGGGTTAGTCAATTCAGGAATACTATTAGTAGAAATCAATATATACAACGTAAACAGACATGAGTACATTTACTTAGTTCTTAGGGAATGAAAGTGTTGTGGATTCCGGGTGAGAAACCACACAAAATAATAAATAACAAAAACAGATATGGAGATAGAAAATGTAAGTTATATTGAACAAGATATACAAACAGGAAACACGGGTTAGTCAATTCAGGAATACTATTAGTAGAAATCAATATATATGGTCTTGTAGTGAAGAAGTATGTCCGGGTAATGAGTCTATATCCAAAACACTCCAATTTAATATGCACCAACTTACTGACCAACTAACTCCTTACTAACTTTCTTTGACAACGACTATCGTTCTCTGTATAGGTTGGATTATATGTACACATGGGCGAGTCCATTCTTGTATCCAAAAAGGTGTGATCCCCAACATTTTTTTTTAAATACTAACAAAATTTTACAAGTATTTTGAAGATGGCAAAGTACCAAGCAGCTTCAAAAATGCAGTGGTAATTATCCTTTACAAGAAAGATGTCACAGCTGACATCAAGAACTACCGACGAACAAGCTTCTTCCAGTGCAAAGTACCCTAGACAGACATCTACCTATGGAACAGCTATGGTTCTCTACCACAGACCACATCCAAGTCTTAAGCCAACTCCAAGAAAAAGCCAACGAATACGACTTCCCACTCTGATTTGCCTTCATAAACTATAAAATAAGCTCTCTTGACTCAAGTTTAAACCAATTTTTACATTCTTGGAGAACCAAGGAGTTGACAAATCATATACAGACCTTATACAAGATCTGTGATAGAGCCACAGCAACACTGAAACTTCAACAGGACAGCAACAAGACAAGATGATAGTATCTCACCAAAACGTTTCACATCATCCATACAAGATGCAGTGGTCAGCGGAATCAACTGGGGGGATAGAGGAATCAACATAGAGAACTTTTAGCCCGCTTTGAATTCGCTGATGATATTATTCTCATTGCCCAAACGTCACAAGAACTAGAGATCCTCAGGGACTTACAAAACACCAATTGTCCAGTTGGCCTAAACATGTACCTTGGAAAAACAAAGGTCATCTTTAACAAGACGGTCACAAAATTCCTAATCTCAGTGAATAGTGAAATCATAAAGAGGTGAATAGCTACATTTATCTGGGCAGGATGGTCAAAAGTGATGAGGACATATTGCCTGAAATTAAACGGAGGATAGCGTTCGGATGGTCAGCCTTTGGTAAGGTAGACCACATTATGAAAGCAAAAAATCTACCACATCATGAGAGCAAAAAATCTACAAGCGCAAAATTTTCAATGAATACGAGGGTCATTCAATAAATAAGGTGAATTTTTCGGTATAAGGGCTTCTACGAGGGTCATACAATCGGCTGAGACAAAGCTTGAGCACAGTTGAGAAAAGTGTGTGACACTGCTGGGAGACTACGTTGAAAAAAAAAGCTTCTATCTGTATTAGAACTCCTTATACCGAAAAGTTCACTTTATTTATTGAATGACTCTCGTAGAAGTCCTTATACAGAAGAATTCACCTTATCTATTGAATGATCTTCGTAAAAGTCCTTATACCGAAACATTCACCTTATTTATTGAATGATCCTCGTACATAATGCCAGTGATGATTTATGGTAGCGAAATTTGGGCCCTCAATGCTGCTGCTATTAACCAACTAGCGGTAGCTCAGCGCAAGATGGAACAATTCATGGTCAGTTTGCTTGACCAGAAGAGAAACACCTACATCAGGCTAGAGTTGACTATATTAACACCACCATCCTAAAGAGCAATTAAAAAAGGGCTGGTCACAAGAAACCATTGGTCATCAAAGGTAGCAGTGAACCCCGAGAAAATGGAAAAGACCAAGAGAAGGGCCAAAACCAAAATAGCGAGACGACCTTGACAGCAAACTGGACCTTACATGGCCGCGCCTGGCGTAGGAAAGGAAACAGTACAAGTCGTCCAGGAAAGGGTTTACTTGTAATATTTTCCGAAGGAAACATTAGAGATATGGCGGTTTCTCGACGAACCTATTTCGATCATGCGGCTTTTCCTGTAAGACCTAGCTTGTGGGATAGGGACGCCCTTCCTCTCTGGGCTCTATATCACAACTCCCTAACATCAATCTCTCGCTCTAACGCCCTTCACTAACTGTCACGTGACCCATGTGACTATCTCAGCCAAAGGTAGAGAATCGCCATTTGTAACCCAACAATGTATATTACATGGTGGTATAAATCTCTCTCTCTCTCATATGTATATATACGCTCTCACACTCTGATTGAGCACTCTTGAAGAATTATAGACTTTTAAAAAACATTAGCTACTCTAGCATCTACGCATCGCTCATTCAGTAATGAATTAAAGCACTCTGGATACATCATACGCTAAAAGTCTGCCTCCTTCTACCGAGTGCCCATAACTCAGAGGTAGAATCGCCGACTGACGCCAATTCTGTCGGGTTTCAATCCTGGGTTAAAAGCAATCGGATGTTTAACCGTACTGATGAGCTGTGATACAGCGAAAGAGATCTGTCTGCTGATGACTATATATATATATATATATATATATATATATATATATATATATTCCAAGTGAAGAGGACTCAAGTTTTTTTTTTATTTTGAGTTCTCTGACATTTATTTTATTATAAACAGTGCTTAATATAATATAATTATATGGTTATATAACAATTTTACATTGCGACATGGAAATTTCTATGTTTCGAGATAGGTTCTCATCATCAGGCAATGTTGGTGTGGTTGTGCAGATGATTTACATTTGAATGACAAATTCTTTTGGTTTGCTGTGAATGTATGTGGGTGTTTTTTTGTGTGGCTAATCAGAATGGAGATTCACTTTGAGGTTTGACCCCAAAGAATTTCTCGTGCTAACCAACTTTTTTCTTTTTTCCTGACCCTATTCTTCTCTTGTCTGTTTTCCTTCCTTAATGTTCTACCTCCCATTAATCTGATTTTATCATTTTCCCTTCAGTTTTATTACATTTGATGTGATATTACTTTTTTAGCAGTACCACTCCCCTATTCTTTCCTTACTTATTCTTTTTAGTCTATTTGTTAAAGAAAAGATTTTTTTCCAAAAAACCCTAAACTGCGATTTTTTGTTCCAACTATCCATTTGTTGTAAAGTTAATTATCCCGATACAAAGGGGGGGGGGATTTATTTAAAAAAAAACTTATTCCATTTTTGGCTTTATTTTTACCTAGTTCGTCAGTGTTTATTTTTTTACGTACTTGTTAGTTACATGCATGTTATTTAATTTAGGTGTATCCATTTTCTAATGTGAATAATTTACAATGTCTACATATGACATTAATTTCGTTGCGTTTATTTAATAAATTTTTATTTTTAAGGGATCTAATAATAAATAGTTTTTCATATAAGCATAATAAACATGGTTCATTTAAGGACTTACATGTTTTAGCTTCTTTTAGAATTTTCCACTTTCTTGTGGGTGTTTTTTTTTTTGTTTTTTTTTTTTCCTTTAGGTACCAATGATATCTCGATAGGGATGTTCTATTTCTGTATTTGCTATTATTAAATGAATAAGTGTGCTGGTAAATTCGCTACTTTAGAGTGTTTTTAGTACTCCCTATATAGACATTTATATTGTTTGGGTTTTCCTTTGTCGATATTTCGCATTGATAGATTATCGATTCGGTCAAGCACCTGTTTTCTAGCGGACAGTCTATGGGGTTTTTACAATTACATTTTTTCTTGTCTAAATTGTTATTTTCTGTTGTCTGGTTGTTTTTACTGATTTCGTTGAATTTTTTTAAAAATATTATTATTGTGGTTTTTTTATAATTTTTTCTAGATTGTTCATACAGCTGTAACTTAATTTTATAGTGTTTTTATTAAAGATCTTACTTAGTGGATTTTTTCCAGAAAGTGTTTCCTAATTAACGCGAGGAATTTTTTTCCCAATTTGCCATTTGTCATCTGATTGTAAGGGGGGTGTACCAGATGATTTTCCTATTCCTATTTTTTCTTCGAGGGTTGCTTTTCTTGTTTACATATTTAATATTTGGGTTTATGTATCCACTATTTTTCAATGCAGTATTATAAAAATTACTATGCTTATTAAACACTTCTTCATTAGCCGAATTTCTACTAATTCTGTATTCTATTCATGAGGGTATATGTTTGATGATAGAAGGAGGGTGGTTAAATTTTGGGTGGATGTATAAAGGGTTTGTGTTTGGTTTTTTGTATGGTTGGTGTATATTTTTCTCTAGATCCAAAGTTACGTCGAGGAAATCTACTTTTTTTTATCTTAGCTTTAACTGTTAGTTTTAAATTGAGAGTTTTAAAATCCTTGTGTATCATTTTTCTAACCCTGTCTATTTTGAAGTTTGTGGTATTTCTTATTACTATAAGTCCGTCATCTCTATAAAGTCCAATGTCTTTAGTGTTTACTTCCTTATAGGCTGTCAGATTAGATATTATTAATAATCCTACCAGATTTGAAGATTCTGCAGAATCCATCGAACCCATCGTTATATCAAAATTGTTCTCGTTGGAATTAATTTTTTTCCGCTGTTCCTCTTTGTGGACGAGCACAGATGTCTTGGCACTCATTATTATTGTTTTCTCCTCCTCTGTTATATTCGTGTAAAGAGTGACGAATTCCAGAGCCGTAATAAAGTTTCTTTGATATCGATGGATAGCATTCTTCGATATCAAATTGGATAAAAGAGCAGTTGCTCTTTTCTTTTATATTATAAAACCAATTTGTTACGTCTGTGGTGTCTTTCCATAATTTCAATTCCAGCGAATCCTTGATTTGTTCGTTGATTCTTTCTAGAATGTTCTTGCGAATTTTTCCGATCTCTGGTCTGGTTGGATTTATCATCCTAGTGGTGGGATTCATACTAAAGTTTTCTATGTGGTCTTTTATTGTTATATAGCACTTCCTTGTGTTAAGGTTTGCTACTCTGTCGCTTATTTTTAATTTATCCGTGATTTTTTTTTTTTTTTTTTTTTTTTTTTTTTTTTTTTTTTTGCTATCCGTAATAATTTTATTCACTAAGTTCACTTTATTCTTATCAACTTTTTGATAGTTTTTTGTTAGGTTTTTCATGATTAGTAAGTTGTATTTTTCCGGCGTTATTTTATAGAAATGAGTCGTTTTATCTGCTTTCATGAACACTTTGTCAGTAATGAAATAAAAACATACATATACACACACACACACACACACACACACACACACACATATATATATATATATATATATGTCCTTTACACAAATCCACAATTTTTATCCGATTCTCACCAAACTTCACGCAATTATTCTTTAGGCTTCCGGTCAGGTCATGGGCTAATTATTTTTCCGATTTACTCCCCATATCTGCTCATGTCTGATCAAAATCAGGTTTTTAGCCCTTTTATTTTGGTTTTTGCTTGGGGCTTTGCTCTAAGTAGGTATAATTGTAGTTCTTAGTCTCAGCCATGGTACCATTTACTCATAGAACTTACTTAGCCTTCAAAATTCAGTTTGCGACGGAAAACTTATTTGACATCAATACCGAAAATCAAAATTTGACTTACATCCATTCATTTTTCTTTCAATCTACGGTTTCGCTTTGACTGGAAACAGCTATTGCTTTTTAGTCTTTCGTGCCAACGTCCAAAAAGTCTGAGCTCCAGGACCATGGATTAGTTTTAAAGCTTTCATTACACCCGAGCAATGCCGGGCTATACTGCTAGTGTGTGTGTGTATGTGTATATATATATATATATATATATAGGTCATATTTTATTAATAAAACAAATGTATCACAACGATTAAGATTTGAAACGCCGACAATGATTGAAAGCCTTACATTGATACATGATGATTAGAATTATATATGTATATCTATAAAAGTGACGAGGGTGGACGTTCTGTAAGTATTTGTCTGTTTGATAGATTCGACTTAGTCTGCATTTTGCGGTCTAGCTCGACGGGAGTTGCGCTCAGGTGTAGATCAAAATTTTAGAACGCTAACGACACCTTGAAATTTTTCAGAAAGCCAAAATTAGGGATAGAAAAATATATATTATCACCCCACAAAATCAGGGATCAGTTTATGTATTGATTACTACCTTTCCCAAGGGTATTTGCGCGTAAGTGAATGCAACGCATTCAACTGGAATTCGAACTCGGCTTCCCGATTTCTTGTTCCGAGCCGATATCAACTGCACCACAACGCACATCCCGATGTGAGCCGATAGTTTTCTTAAAAATTTCATTAACTAGTTATTTCCGTCTTTGATAAACATTTGTTGGCAATTTACCGTTTACTCAGTTTAAACTTTGTTTAATCCTGGGTGTTGTCTTTACAACTGGTATAAATGTTTTATTCATTTTTATTTTGTTTCATTCAAAGCATTATTTAAAATAACAACTGTGAGAAATATTCACACATAACTCAGTGCTTAGGCAGAGGAAGGAAACAGTCAGACAAACAAGACATACCTGATAAAGTAAAACAATTTATTGTCTTGCAAAAACTGATTTTGCGGCTACTTCGTAGCCTGGTATAGTCCTTCTCGCTGCGTAGCTTGTTAGTTCCTTCGTCTGAGAAGGGTATGGGAAACCACGAGGAACGGCGGTCCGCGACGTACAGGAAATTCTGGGGTCAGCTTCTTCTGCAGTTCCATTCGGTCGAAAGTCGATAGTTCTTGGAGAATTTTTCTCTCAGATGGATAGGCATTGCCCAAAGGGTTTCCTTATAAGAAAGGAAGGATGTCGAGATATTTTCTCTGATAAGGTTGAGGCTGTTAGCCCAATGGGTCTCCAATACTATGGAGAGATGGTCTCGATATAGCGAGACATGAGGGTGCCAATTGTTGGCCCCGCTGGTTGAATCTCGGCACGTTGATCTCCGAAGCTGTCCGTGCCAACCGAGCAAGCAAGTCGGTGCAAAAAAAAAAAAGGCTAAAAAAAAAGGCGCGAGCCTCTTCCTGGCGTAAAGGCCCGCCTCAAGTCCAAGACGAGGTTCGGGTCTTCGGCCAATTAGGAGACCTGTTATATCTGTAAATTTCCAACACAACTTAACTTGAATTATTGCCAGTCAACTTTTAACTTTCGCTGTGTTGCTGCTACTACTCCTTCTACTGATGAATACACATAGGCTTCTAGCATAAACGTAATCTTGCGTATCAACATTTCACATACACAAAAAAGAAGGGAACCTCTTTCAATACACACAGATACAAAAACTAATCGGACGAAGTACTAATGTCGATGTTTGTAGTTATACAACGTTTAGTGTATGTAAATGACGGGTGTAAAACAACGAAACAAATTCCAACAAGTTGATATTTTGATACTTATGCTTTTTCTTTTTTTTTAATATCATTTTCGTAAGTTTTTAGTCATAATACGACTCCTCTATCTCAATTTTAATGAGGCAATATTCATTAAAATACAAATTTTATCGTAACTTACAATAATATTACAGTAGATCCTATGGAATATAGGGGAACAATTCAACTAGAAATGTTGAAAATACATTGTTTGTATCTGAATAGAAGTTAGACATGTCATAGATCAGTCCATCTAAATAAATCAACGTTTTTACGGCAATTATTTACATCAACTCGATATTCTTCATGTTGAATAAATTTAATACATTCAACATTATGTATGTATGTATGTATGTATGCCGCATTCACCCTAGTCGGGTTGAGCGGGCTTCCTCCCTGACGGAGCAAGTCTCATTGGGATTTGTTTAAGGGCAGGGTCCCAAGTCCTACCCTGTTATTTAACCCATAACTGGAGGGAACGGACGGATTAATACCTTTCCCAAGGGTACTAGTGCGCAAGTGAGTGCAGTGTGCTCGACTGAAATTGGAACTCGGCTCACCGATTTCCCCCTCCAAGCCGACATCCACCGCACCACAACGCACATCCGTGAACGCTAACAGCACCTGGTATTCCCAAGTGGTCACCCACGTAAGTACTGACCAGGCTCAACGTTGCTTAACTTCGGTGATCGAGCGGGAACCGGTGTATTCAACGTGACATGACCGTTATGATAATGTTATCCATTCAACATTATGGATAAATAATGAAGTATAAGTATATACTCACTGTTTTTCATGAGCAAAAGAAATTTCACAGATTTGAACCAAAGAAAAAAAAAACATCCAAAATATTAATATCGAATATATTTCATCATTTAATAGTCATTGGATTGCATTATTTACATTTTTCGGACTACTGACCTCGTCTTGGTTACCATTTATACGACGTTTTGGCCATTGTACGCTCCAGCTTTCTTCAGGTGCTAGGAGGTGTATCTTCTTATTTATTCTTTTCTCTAATTGTTGTAGGATTTCGTTCTAGCGAAGGGTAGTAGTATACCGTAGCAGGTTAACGGAATTTGGCCTTGTGGGAAGATAGCCCTCTAAAATTCATAAAATGATCATAAAATCAAGAAAAGCATAGCAGTCGCTCGACTTAAGTCAAGGGAGAAACTGATAACTTTGACCTAAGATTAGAAATTTCGAACTTTACCTGGTCATTTGCTGTGCACCATTTAGACCCATTTCTCTCCTCGTTTGTAGCGGATTCCTAATCCAAAGTTGCAGGTCGTGTCTCCTTCCCCCCTTTTTATCTACCTTGGCATTCAAGTCACCCATTATGATCCAAATTTCTTGGCTTTTGCACTGAGCCTTGGCACTGTCCAGTATGGAATAGAATGATTCTATTTCGTTCTCAGTGCTTTGAGTTGTCGGCGCATAAACTACTATGATAGCTATGTTGAAGGACCTTCCCCGCAGTTTAACCAAGAGGACTCTTCGTGAAAGCTGACACTAACCAAGAATGCATTTCTTCACTTCTTTGTCTAGTTTAAGCCGACCCCCTTTTCGTTGTTTTTGCCTCCTGCATAAATTATCCTGTGGTCGTCACTACTAAGGTCTCCATTGTTAGGCCAGCTGGTTTCGCATATGCCTAGGATATTGATCTTCAGTCTGTCCATCTCCTGCTTGACATTCTCTAGTTGTTCACAATTAGGTGTCCTGACATTCCATGTACCAAAAGTAATTCTTCTTTGTTGCACACAGTCGCAGGGTAACGTTCCAGAGACACCTGTTGCTCATGTCGTTCTTTCCCGGGCGAGGGACAAGTTTTGGAGGAAAATGTCCCCTTTACGCCGTTGGTGCTAACAGTCGCCGGATGACGGTCAGGTAGCACCTGTTGCCCATGCCTATCCTTACCGAGCAAGTTGTTTCTTTGGGAAGCAACTCCCTTCACGCTGTTGGTTTTCTTATATTTGTTGTGAATAACCATGATTGAGCGGGGGGTAGATAGTGGAGTGGTATCCTGTTGCCTTCTCAACGGTGATTTATTGAGACACCATCTCTAGTTTGCTGGTCGTTGACTCCTTAAGAGTTCTTCTACCCTTTGTAGGTTCATTTTTTTTTTAACCTACAGGGTTGCTAACGTCCCGGTAACAAAAAAAAATTATTAAGTATGTACTTAGTATAAGTACAATTGACTAATCCTGCAGAGGAAGATAAACTTCCCTCCGCTAGAGTGGCTTATATACGTTTTATATTATTATTATTATTTATTTATTTTTGAATATGCTGATAGAGATCACATCTCACTAAATCTGAAAGGAAAATCTTAAAACAGAGCATGGAATACAGCAAAGAAAGGAATCCCCCCACCCCTAGTCTAAACGGACAAAACGAAAATTTTCAAAGCAGTAGAGTGATATTACTATAGTGGGTTGCTTACCTATTCTTTTTTGTTAGTAGAGGAGAGTCCGTTCTAGTGAAGGGTAGGTAACGGAATTTGGCCTTGTTGTAGATAGCCCACTATAAGTCATAAAATGATTACAAATCAAGAAAGGCAATTTGAGAAGAAAAATAACATTTTATATATACACATATCAATTAATGTTTTTACAATTGAAGTAATACATGAAGTACAGGTCCAACGGACGTTAAAATGATCATAGCAACAAAATGCTGAAAGAAAATTAATCCTTAGGAATTTGGGAGCGTGTAAGTAAGGAATGTATTTAATGTATTCGCTCCTTAGGTCAGTAAGTAGTTTTTGAGGCAGGGAAGAAGGAAAGAGGTAAGAGGGCGAGCGTAGTAAGCCACTTGACTTCGGTCAAGGGAGATACTAATTACTCTCTTCTCCTCGAGTCGGTCTGCCTGGGGATGGTTTCTGTATCCGCTTTTTATATCTTCTTTTTGGATCACAGCAGCTCATTTTGGGATTTCACACTTGTATTTGGTTCTGGGCTTCCCATAGACTGATAAATAAAATTCGCGTAGGCTCACGAACTGGAAATTTAATATTTAATTAATTTTTAGTTTTCAACCGGAACATCTGTGCGGAGCCGGCGGCGCAGCGAAGACTTTTGGTCTTTGGTCGTGAAAGCGCAAATATCCGGTCCATCGCTTTTGCTCGGTATCACCACATAACTAGTAAACAGAATGAAATTTTCTTTGAAAATAATTCCTGCTTCTCAAAGACTGGAATTCTGTTTTCATTTGGATAATTCCAGTTCTGTCTACGCTTTAAAAAGGCACCGGTCAGTGATAAAGGGTAACACGTGGTTTTGAAAGGCGGAGATGGAGATACAACTCTGATATATTTCAAGAAAATTACATTTTAAATGCCAAATTATTTTTATAAACTGTGAATAATAATAATAATAATAATAGTAATAATAATAATAATAATAGTAATAATAATAATAATAATAGTAATAATAATAATAATAATAGTAATAGTAATAATAATAGTAATAGTAATAATAATAATAATAATAGTAATAGTAATAATAATAATAGTAATAGTAATAGTAATAATAATAATAATAATAGTAATAATAATAATAATAATAATAATAGTAATAGTAATAATAATAATAATAGTAATAGTAATAATAATAATAATAATAGTAATAATAATAATAATAATAGTAATAGTAATAATAATAATAATAGTAATAATAATAATAATAATAGTAATAGTAATAATAATAATAATAATAATAGTAATAATAATAATAGTAATAGTAATAATAATAATAATAATAATAGTAATAATAATAGTAATAGTAATAATAATAATAATAATAATAGTAATAATAATAATAGTAATAGTAATAATAATAATAATAGTAATAGTAATAATAATAATAGTAATAATAATAATAATAGTAATAGTAATAATAATAGTAATAGTAATAGTAATAATAATAATAGTAATAGTAATAGTAATAATAATAATAATAATAATAATAATACAACAACAACAGCTGTTATAATCTTCCTGAAACCAGATCATAATTCATGACCGGATGTGAATACTGCAATGTTCAAAGCTGAACTAAAACTTCATGAACTGCGCATAGGCTCCGAACATAACTTCCGTTTCACTAAAATTTCTAAAGAAAAAATACAATCCAGAATTTTCACCAATAGAGTCCACTCCCGCCTAAAGAAACAAAGAAAAATTAAAGCCGATACTTTTATAAAAAGATATAAAAACCCATGAAAGGGACTTCTTTGTCAGTCGGGCGCTCTCTTCTTCCGAGCAGAGAGCACCAACCCAGTCGTGGTTCCGCCGAAGGGTAGTCACGACTGGGGAAAAATAGACAGACATTTTTTGGCCTGGCTATATGGCCGGGAAGACCCACAATAAATAGACCTTGTGTCACATCGAACCTTGCGTGGGAAGGTTGGTAAATACCATCGGCTGGCACACCAGCCACGGTACACAATGTTCGTCGACAACGACTCCCCATTTCTAATGACACCCGCTAATTGTCCTCACCGACCTTCTCCTGCCGTACGCCTTCGCGGACGACATTTATAACTCAACTTGTCTTTCTTTAACGAGAGACATTCTCACCGATTTACCACTTGTGTATTTTTGTCGTTGATACACTTATTTCCATAACCCCCACCGTTTATTCTTTGTTCTGTCACCATACGCTTAAATGTAACAAAGCGACACCAAAAATGATTAAAAGACTTCATATCCGCGTTCACACTCGGGACGAACTTATTTCACTTACCACAATTGTACACACTCATAGTGACATCAAATTTGTCTTTTCTTCAGACAATAAAGACGACCAAAGACATCGGCGACATCATTTTTGCCTTTTCTTCACCTGTTATATTCTTTCTTTGTTGTCAGTACATGAAGAAGAAGAATCAATGAACGCAGCGTGAAAGAAGGTGAAAGAGAGTAAGAAAATGCAGGTCGTCCGAACCTAACGTCCTGTCAGACGATCGATAGCTCTCTGCCGGGGGAAAAGAAAAATAAGATATATTTATACGTTTGTGGAAAATACAAATGGATCACTTTTTAGGTTTTTTCATTACTCCTGATTGCTCATTAAATAAGAGGTTATATTTGTTGTTGTTTTTGCAGACATCAGCAGATGGTAAAATTTAGTGAGCTGAGCGTCTTTTGAAAACGTTTTTTTTTTTTATTAATGAATGTATAAACGTATACTTTTTAATTGGCTCATGAAAAGGTGTAGGTGCGTGTAAGCTCGGATTTTGTGTGCATTCAAATTTTACGAAATCCGATACGCTCGATTCAGCATTGACCAATCTACATAGACCGTCTCATACTACGGTGCCACTGTCATGTTGTCTTTTTCCTACTGAATTCTATTCTTTTTGTGGAATTATTCTAAACGTTCAAATTAAGAACAGTTCCACAACAATATTTTAATTTATTCTATCGGATTCCGTCAATCCGAATTTTTCCGTTTAACAAACACATATGTAGAATTCCTACTTCATAAAAGATCATTCCACCTTGACTGCGGCAATTTTAACATCAACCTAAGATTTTTCTTGTGAAAAAAGTTGACAAATTTCAGTCAGTTAAATGCCATACGTGATACACGCTTGGGCGATCATGTCTCGAAAGAGACATGACTGACTGGGCAGAAGATTATCCCGCAGTAGGTTGCCATTGCTTTCTGCGGTAGACTGGTTGCCGACCAAGGCTATAGAACCCAATCTGTCCTGTTATTTAACCCATAACTGGAAGGAAGAGACGGATTAATACCTTTCCCAAGGGTATTTGCGCGTAAGTGAATACAATGAATTCAACTGGATTTTGAACTCGGCTCCCCGATTTCTCGTTCCAAGCCGATATCCACTACACCACAACGCACATCCTGACAAATTTCAACATGGATAAAAAAAAAGTGAATTTTTTATATATATATATATATATATATATATATATATATAATTCTTTTTTTTTTTTTTTTTTTTTTTTTTTGATATTAAACATTAGCAAAATAAATTCACGGATTTGAACGAAAACAAAAAAAGAACACCAGAATGACGTCAAAATCCGAAAAATTGTCTCCTTTAATCGGAAGGGATGTTGGTAAAGAAAGGCCAAAGTTGATAAGATAGCGAGGGTCACAAAGACTTACACCCCAGTTGAATAGTGTGCATTTTCAGTTTCAACAATTCACATTGTGAGTTTACAACTTTGGCATATATGATGAAATCATCCTGTTTACCTTTCACAATATTCAGGCATTTGTACCGTGTATTGAACAAACTATCCCTTTCGTTAAAAATGCTCGACAAAATACTGATTGTCTCTGCGAAAAAAACCTTCCTTTAGTTTTTCGGTAGAATTCGTGTACTTGCTATTTTCTTCGGTTCCTAGTTTTTGTAGTAGTCAGGTGTTTTTCCCTTCGTTGGACTATCGAAATCTAATCTAAATCTAAACTTATTTATAAATGGAACTTTGTGTGTGTGTGTCCGTTACCTATAGACTCCGAAATGGCTGAACCGATTTTCTTGAAAATTTACACAGTTGCACTATAAGCGTCTGCGAGTGTTCTTAGCTAGGTTTTGTGTCGAGGTACCCCCGATAAATATCGAAAATCGATAATCGAAAAAGTCGGGTTATAGAAGGAGTGGTCCGATATTAATCAAATTTGATACACTCATAGACAAAGACATAAGAAAAAATATTCAAAAATTTCAAGGTTGCAGTTCTTACAATAGTGCAGAAAATCGATTATATATATATATATATATATATATATATATATATAAGGCAACATGTTTGTGTGTGTCTGTTTATCTGCCTGTATGTCTGTATTTTTTCAGCCCTTTTATTTTAGTTTTTGCTTCGGGTTTGGCTCTAAGTAGGTATAATTGTAAATCTTAGTCTCAGCCATGATACCATTTACTCAGAGGACTTATTTAGCCTTCAAAATTCAGTTTATGAAGAAAACTCTTATTTGATATCGATAGCAGGAAATCAAAATTTGACTTACATCCATTCATTTTTCTTTCAGTCTACGCTTTCGCTTTAACTGAAAACAACGATTGCTTTTTAGTATTTCGTGCCAACGTCCAATGAGTCTGAGCTCCAGGACCATGGATTAGTTTTAAAGCTTTCATTCCACCCGAGCCACGCCGGGCTATACTGCTAGTTGTTTCATAAAAATGGTTTCATATCTACAATAATATGCAGAAAGGTTATACCATTTTCCGGATCATATCTAGAGTCCGATAATGAATTTGATAATTTTTCTCTCCCAAAAAGATGTCTCCTTTAATCGGGACGGCTGTTTAGTTTATGTAAATGTTGGTATAGAAAATCCAAAGTTGATAAGATAGCGAGGGTCACAAAGACTTACACCCCAGTTGAGTAGCTTGCATCAGCCCTGTGTGAAAAGTAGTTCTATACTCGGTGTTGCTGTCGTGTGCCAGAAGAAAAAGTGACGCGACTGTGCGACGACAGGAAATGTCTCGTTTTCATGATTGCCTGACAGCACGACTTGACTTCTTGGAGGCACTTTCAAAGCTATGTGAGGCAACCCACACTTTCATCACGTTACACTGTCTCCGCCTACGGCAGATTGTGCACTAATGCGAGTAAGTCGTATCCAGTGCGATTATGTTGAAGGTAAGCAAGCTTCAGCCTGAACCATTCAAAGATGCTATCACACCAAAGACAACATAGTATTAATAAATAACATTTATCTATATCTATAAAAGTGACGAGGGTGGACGTTCTGTAAGTATTTGTTTGATAGATTCGACTTAGCGTCTGCATTTTGCGATCTAGCTCAACGGGAGTTGTGCTCAGATGTAGATTGCAATTTTAGAACACTAACGACACCTTGAAATTTTTCAGAAAGTATAACATTAGGGGTAGAAAAATATATATTATCACCCCACAAATTCAGGGATCAGTTTATGTATTGATTATAATATAGAATCGATCACCCCACTTTATATTATCTATATCTATATATGTTGCCCCTCTCGCCCTAATCTAATAGACATTCTACATTGTTATCTATATTAAGTAGTTGCTATGTAAAATCATGTTTTTTATTCTTATTATTCGTTAAACTACCCAAGTGAAACCGGGCTAAATTGCTATATATCTATAAAAGTGACAAGGGTGGATGTTGTGTAAGTATTTGCTATGTAAATTCATGTTTTTTTATTCTTATTATTCCTTAAACTACCCGAGTGAAATCGGGCTAAATTGCTATATATCTATAAAAGTGACAAGGGTGGATGTTGTGTAAGTATTTGCTATGTAAATTCATGTTTTTTTATTCTTATTATTCCTTAAACTACCCGAGTGAAACCGAGCTAAATTGCTAGTTTTATATAAAAAACAAGAATACAGGAGGGGTCTGCGTCTATTTCCTCTTCTTTCACCCAGAAATTCCAGGCAGTTTTGATAAGACTGATTGAGAACGTTTAATGTGACTGTAGAGTTTCAGGGCTTATTTATTTATTTATTTGTATGATGGGTATAATAAACCTGAGACCACGTGTTTGCCGAAGGTCTATGATCTCGATCTATCAGCCTACCTATGATTAGCCATGAGAGCCTCTTAATCTGATCTTGGAATGTTTCAATCTCTCTTTGATAGCTTTGAAGTCCAATTAACACCTCATTCTAGTCCGTGCAGAACAACAAACAATACAAAACTATTGTAAACTCGTGTTTTGTTGAAATAGGGTTGTTGGGGCTTACTATGCAAGGTTAGTTTAGGTTTGAATCTTACATGGCACAAGGCCACTTTCCAAAAGAACTTCCTAACTAAATTCTTACATGCCGCCATTATTTTTATAAGTATTGAAATCATTCATTAAACAAGCAAATGGAAAGTTGAATGAAATTGACAAAGCATCAGTTGTAACTATAAAGTGTATTAATAATAACAAGAAATACATACATTACACAGACGTTGAAAGTGTTTGTTTGAAAGTGTCTTCCATGGACTGTATGAAAATTGTGTTAAAGCTTTTGAGGTAAGCTGGAATGTTCATTGTCGCTGAAAGATTTATCAGTGATAAGAAATACGTGTGAGGTATATTATTGATAAAAGTATTGTGCAAATATGAGAGTTCGTAAATAACGTTCATCTTTGTAGTGTACAAAAGAATGAATTTGTAAGAGATAGAGTTGGACTTTATATTTTACATAACGTGTGTAGGTAGATTTCTTGTGCCAACTGTATTAATTTGTACACGTGTTATTTAAAGAAATAAAAGGTATCTACTTCCGTCTTGCAATTAGTGCGGGTGTGTGAGAGAATTACTTAATATTGAAGAACGCATGATGCTATTGCGGACAGCTGTGATTGCCTTGCTTGGTGTCGCTCGTGAACAGTTACCAACTGTCTGGGTGTACCACGTGTCTGCTATATATACATCTCATGAAAAAACGGGAAGGCAAGATTATCACGTGATTGTCGCGTGTGTATATGTACAATGAGTGAATGTAGCTGTGTGGAAATTCACGTGATTCACGGGGTACTCGTTTAGATATCAAAAGTTCTCACCCACACTCTTTGAACATTTTAAAAGTTATAGATTTCAAATATTTTTATTTGTACTTTCTCACTTAAGATTGAAACCAACAGCTGGTCTTATTTTATCTAAGAATACGTATTTATTGTTGTTAATACAACAAATATGACACGTGGCTAATAGGAGAATGGGGTGAGACTGGTAAACACTTTCTATCTTAAGCCGATCTAATCAGATTCACATTCTATTTATCCATTACAATTTTCACCACAAGAACTCATCACCATTCAATCCAAAATGTACCACAATGCCACTTTTTCACAAAAAAAAATTATGATTCATGGCCTCGGGAATTGTCAACAATTGTTGGCCCTTTATACTATTTACAATGGAAAACGTCATGATGACATCACCCACTTTTTTCCATTGACAAACATATTAATTTGGAAATTCTCGCAAAAACCAAATAGTTGTCAGATTTCAATTAAACTTTCAGTGCTCATTCACAAATAAATTAAATGAAAAAAAGTGGGTGGTGTCATCATTACGTTTAAACAGTCGTAACGTTTTGGTTAGCCGCTAACTCAATCAAAACAAGATTTTCTGCCAAAATTTCAAAAATGTTAGAAGGGATTAAAATTTTTTTTAAAATAATTAAAAATTACTTTCATCTTTCCTCTTAATAATAATAATATAAACCTTTTGATAGAAAAAATTTGTTTTAAGTTTTGAACCTTTTTTATTCATACTATGCTGTTTTTGGTAAATTTAGTGGAGGCAGGCACCTAGATAAAAATATATATATATATATACAAAATAAAAGAAATAACACTAAAGAGATGTTAAATTATGAATTAAAATCGCATGGTTGTGGTACAGTGGATATCGGCTCGGAACGAGAACTCGGAGAGCCGAGTTCGAATTCCAGTTGAATTCGTTGCATTCACTTACGCGCAAATACCCTTGGGAAAGGTATTAATCTTATGACAAGCAAGGCGCCAATGCGTCTTGACTCTTTGAGCGTCCGTAGCAAAGAGAGGGAGTTAAGCGTTTTTAGGAGTAAGGAATCTTTTTCAGGCAGGTAAGTTTTCCGTTGCATGCTGGGAGAACTTTTAATATTTTATTTTAAACAGTTTTAATTTTATTTGTTTTATTTATGTTATTTATTATTTTATATTTATCAATAATAATATTAATGTCCTTTTTATTTTTCGGGTAAGGGGAAGAAACTCTGGCACACATAACCATTATTAAGCGGTTTGAATGCAGTTGTCCTTCTAGTCTATTTGCGCTGTTCAGTCTTGGCTGGCAAAGTGCCCTACTATTAACCAATAGCTGGGGGAGAAAGATGGATTCACAGACTTTTTCTAAGGGTATATGCACGAAAGTGAATCTAAAGAATTCTACAATTTTTCATCGCGGCTCATCGATTTCTTGTTCCAAGCCGTTAGCGATTGCATCTGCTGCATATCCTTGCTTTCGTGTTGCGGTGAATACGTAATTAAAAGTAACTCTCTTCTCCTTTTCACTTTTACAAAAATTCACAATTACGTGTGAAATCCTGATTTTGACATAAAGGAAAAGGATTGACCCCGTACTGAAAGAAAAAGACGAAGCCAAATTTTGCTGTCCGATGTTAAATTAATTTTCTAACCAATGTTAACAAGCCTATGTTAAAATTGCCTTTGAATATAAAAACAAAGAAAGTCGAATCAGTCAGTGAGATGGAAGCAGCGATGTCATACACAAGCAATGGGACAAAACTTTCAAATACTGACCAGGACATAAGGTCCCGACACACATACGTTCTCTTTCTTCACTCGTGCTTCACTATTTTCCTTTATCTCTTCTTCTCCATCCTCAATATTCTCGCAGTCGAAGAAGACAACAAAAACAAGATACTTCAAATGACTCTTAAAATTGAACATCCCTTTTCACTTTCTCGCCGGCCATAAAAAATGAAAGGAACACAGACTTTATTAACCACTTTCCGCTACCTGAGACAACAAGCTCAAGATTTTTATTTTTATTTTTTGTTTTTTAATCATATCACCCCGAGCAAGGCGGTAACGCCACTGAAGCGCAGGGGGCTACGTAGGAGTGAAAGGATTGGAAAAGAGAAAGCCAGAAACCACATCCTAAACAGGGAACAAGGGATGAGCCCCTTCACCTGTTCAATAGACTGGGTGGAGTGTGAACCGGGCGATAGTTTAGTCTATCTACTCCAATTATACACTTAACTCCTTACTACTGTGTCTCTGTTGCACGCGATACTAGATTAGCAACTAGGTCCCACTCTTTTACAGTGAAACCGATAAAATGTAACCGCAATTTCTACTCCAACAGCTCCCTTTCTCGCACTTCCCGCCTGTGAAATTTCCTTCCACATACTTGCTTCCCCGACAGCTATAATCTCCATGAGTCTAAATGTAAGGTCAATAGACACCTCCTAACACACTAACTCGCATCCATTCTCTCAAACACTCTTCCCATCTACCCAACCCTCATCCTTGGTATCCTTACCCGTGTAACACCCTCCTTCTGACATTTCCTATATCTAACCACTCTTTCTCATCACTTTCCCCTATGTAACCTCCTGCGCAATTGTGGCAGTGGAATGCCTTGCTTGGGGTGAAATCTTGTGGTGTTACCGAGCAAGGATGTTTTCCCTCGGAGGACCATAAATGACCAAAACTGGTCTTTGCGCACCCAGATCCACGCATATGTTCCGGCAGAAAACCAAAAATTAATTAAATATCAAAGTCCAGTTCGCGAGCCTACGCGAATTTTATTTATCATCCAATAGGAAATCCAGAATTAAATACGGGTGTGAATTCCCAAATGACCTGCTGCGACCCACAAAGACGAAATAAAAAGCTGACACAGAAAGCATCACTAGAGTTGAAAACGTGCGAGCATAATTAGCACGTCCCTTGACCTCGTCAAGCGATCCACTATGCTCGCCTTGCCTTTCCCTCTCACCTTCTTTTTCGCTATCCCCTGAGCATACTCAGCCGATCAACGGAGTTGATACATCAGACATTCCCACTGACAAATGCTCCCACATACTTACGCACAAACTCTCTTTCTGCATTTACTGCTATAAACATTTTAACGTCCGCTAGACCCATCCTAAAGACATTATTTTATTTGTAAAAACCGGAATTGATATGTGTATAGATAAAATGCTGTTTCTGTACTCAATTTGAACTTCTTGTTTTATAACCCCTTTTATAACTTATAGTGGGCTATCTACTAACAAGGACAAATTCAGTTAATCTGTTTCAACTTACAACTACGATTCACAAGAACGAATAACCCATTATAGACTACATACGTAAATTTTCTCTTTGAACATTTAACTTCTTCAAATTGATGTTATTCTGTTCTGTTAATAAAATTCTAATTTAAACATACAAACGAAATACTTTTATTCTTTTAAATTTCAACCTTCTGAGGAAGACGTAGAAAGCCATGATCGCCTACGCCCTGAAAAAAACAAGGCACATAGAAGATAATTCTGATGATGATCCTGTGAATTCTTATCAACCCTTAAGTTGTAGGGAATTTGGTTATGTTTGACACAAGGCCAATTTAATAAGCATTCAACCATCTCCCTGCCACTTCAGATTTACTTGTTCTATATTAATATGCTTATCTCGACTTCAAAGAATTGCTATATTCCAATAGATGTTAAGAAAAAATAAGTTTCGCCTGGTAATTTGGTCCCAGAATTTAAAAGTTGTAAATTAACCCAGCAGACGATTAAAAGCTGACACACAGAACAATGTTGAAAATTTTTCGGCTCAGTCAAGAAATTTCAACACAAATTCTGCTTTTTCGTTATTTGGTGAGGTTTTTCGGTAAAGAATTGGTGCCATAACTTTCCAGCAATTTTGCCTTATCTAAACGACTTCCCTGAAGAAATAGATCTGTCGAAATCTAGGCGTGCGGTGTTGGCACTCTAGATATTTTGATAGTGATGACCTTTCGACGAAATCTCCGAAAGAAAATAACAGTGAATTTCTTGTTACACACACACACACACACATTAAAATCAGCAATGTCCAAAATATTAACAGATCTGATGCAGTGGTAGGGCTCCGAGACTAGAAACGCTAACGGAAGTGACTTCCGGTTACTTCTGGACATAGCTTTATAACATTTAACCGTCTTCCTGCATCTTACACAAGAAAAAACAAACATTTTATTTGATATATTTTATATTTTTTAATTCATACAAAAAACGCAGATACGTTACTTTTCTCCTCTATCTGATTGAGATGCAATTTCCGTTGATCTGTTTTTTGTTTGTTTGTTTGTTTTTTATATTTCACCCCTACTTCATCTTATTCATTTTAATCCTGTTTGACGTGTAATAATGTTTGAGTATGACAGGCACGCCTGAAGGCAGTTTTCATGAATTATCATTCAACAATGCAGTAAACAAGAAGTAAGGCCTCGAAATACAACGATTAATTGAGTAAATTCGGTTTAGTCGGTCACAGGGTTAAAATAATTGGTAATTCACTTTGGAGAAAACTCATTTAGTAAAAAATAAAATAAAATCTTCGACACTGACTAACGATCGCTCGTCTTCTAGCACTATATTTACGAAGCTTATGTTTGAAAGACTATGGTGGACTGTTAGAAATTTATAGAAGACTGTGGTCACTAGTTTATAGTTGTGTGTGATTTGATTTGGCCTTAAGTTTAGCTCATTATAAGAGACGTGTGAACATAAAAACAGTAAAAATGGTGTATAAAAATATCATTTAGGTACCTCCACGTTTTTGCGGAAAAAAACAGCGTAATGAAGAAGAAAGGCCCCAAACTAAATAAAAACAAGTTTTATCGGTAAAATGTTCGTCATTTTTAAGAGCATAGTTCAAAGTATTTTAATCATTTTTTAAATATTTTAACACTTGAGAAATTTTAGTATAAAATCTTGGTTTTCTTTCTTCCGTGAGTGATGCAATTTTTACAAGGATTTATTACGGCACACGTAATATTACGTAGGTACCACCACTCCTATTTGAAAACATATTTATATTAAAAAAAATAATTTAAGTTTTCTTGAAACTTTCGTTTTAGCTTTAATTTTCAGACTGATTATCAAATTTACTATTTCCAGAAAGCAAAATATTCTAGTGTATTTCAGACAGAACTTACAATGATTGTAATCTAAAATTTTAAGATTTTTTTTTTTAAATTTTAAGATTTTTCGGCCATTTTTAAGCGATCGACACATTTGTAAACTTTATTTTTCAGTTTTAAAAATGTTTGAAAAATATACATCTGTGAAATATTAATTTTAAAAGAAATTAGCAAATTTAATGTTAAATTAATCTACTTTACACAAGTATTACTTATTTATAGCATGAAATTTAGAATAAAACTATTTCTTAAACACAGTTCAACTTTCTGACCTTTCCACAGTATGTGTTGACAGATTGATGAAAGCCTGCTAAGGGTGTGGCGATCACAAGTGACATAACTGTACTTTTATTTTTCGGGTAAGGAGAAGAAACTCTGGCACACATAACCTTTTAATTTACACATAGAAATTGCCATACAAAAAAAAATCCAAATAATCTTCGCTTAATAATTATATAAACTAATCCCAACGAATATTTGAAGTAATTTTTTAAATTTTCAGAAAGAAACTTTGATCTTTCTTAATAATAAAATAAACATTTTGATGAAAAAAGATGGTTTTTATTATTTTAGGGCCTTTTTTTTATTCATACTATGATTATTTCAAGCGATTTAGTCAGGTGCGTAAGTCCCTTTTTTGCCGGTGAAAAACTTTAATTTGGAAATTCTTGCAAAAATCAAATAATGGTCGGATTTTTATGAAAATTTCAGGACATAAATGACTGAAATCATTTTTTAATAATTATTTTTAGAAAATGTTGTTAAGATATTTTTTATGTTAAACCGCCTCCCTCAAAATTTCTGAAATGTTTAAGAAATTTACTGGAGTTCGCCGATGTACCTAATGTTAAATTCTGAAGTCATTGGGAAATGCTAATCAATTGTCTTCCCCCAACCCACTAAATTAGCCCCTTTCAGAAAATCTGCCCGAATTGTGAAAACAGAAATGTAATAAAACTATGCCATTTTTTTTTATTTAGATAAACTTTTAATTGGTTTTATAAACAATATATATTAAGGATATATCATAGATAAAAGATTTTTTACAATGACTAATGAATTTTTACAAGAACTGTTTTCATTTTTATTTTTATTGTTAAAAATCTTTTAAAATTTCCTCCTTCACGCTAGGTTGTTAAGTTAATACGTGAAGATTCATTAATCGAAAATTGAAAAGCTTAAAACAAGTTTAGCGAGCCATTCGCTTTTTAAAATAAAACATTTTGTGTGCTACTGATGACCCGTATTTTCTTTTTACGGGTGGCCGTATTTGATATCATTAAAGGTCAAGTGTTTCAAAGATTGCGCTTCTTACAAGAAAAAAAAAACTATATGAACATTTTCGGCAGGGTACTATTCTTTCATCTCGCTTCCGTGTTTCCTGTGCTCTGCTTTAACATTCAATGGTCTTTGCGAATCAACCCTTCAAAATTTAAAGCAAATTTTATTTCATTTTTGGTTTCCTAATTTTGATTTTAAAAAAAATAAAGTAATTTGAAATTCACAATTTGTGGAGGTACCTAAAAAGAATATGAAAAATAGATACCGAATTTACATAATTCGGGCTATTGTCTTCATCTTTTGTTGCCATTTTCACGACGTTTCGGCCGTTGTACGCTCCAGCCTTCTTCAAGTGCTAGAAATTTCGATCACTGGGGTATTTCAATCTCATTATTTGTTTTTAAAAAAACAAAAAAAGCACGTAGATATAAAAATTAATAAATGCCATAACATCTCATAAATTATTGAGTTACACCTCTCATGTTATATAATTTCATTTTCTGTTATTTAAAATTATTTTAAAAGAAAGTTTGAGATTATTTTAATTTTTATTTTTCATAAAGCATCTTCAAACATAATGCTAAACTAACTAAAATTCTATAAAATATTAGATAATTGCTGAAAATATTGTTAAATTTTTAAATTTTCTATATAGTTAAAAACCAAAAATAAAGCGTACGATTAAGTTATATAAAATTGTCAAATTCGTCTTCCATAGTTCCAGCATATTTTTATTCTTTTTTTTTTTACGGCTTTTCGTCTGTTATGTAAATTATTATAACACGATGACAGACTTGATAACAATACTATCGTAATTAAGAAACGTTTTTACAGTACGTTTCAGATTGTAAGCAAGTAATACTTGTTTCAAATTAGATTAAAGTAAGTTTTAATTTGCTAATTTGAATAAAACAGTGTGTCGGTGAGGTATATTTAATTTTTGCAAAATTTTTCAAACCGAGAATGGACTTGTGTTTACAAACTGTATTGATCGATGAAAAATGGCCGAAAACTTGATTTTTTTTTTTTTTTTTTTTTTTTTTTAATCTGAAAATTTTTAGATTCCAATCAATAGAATTTCGGTTTAAAATACACCAGAATAACTTTGCTTACTGGAATAGTAAATTCAATGCCTTTGCTTTCAATTAAAGCTAAAATAAAAGCTTCTAGAAAAAGTTCATGCTTTTAAAAAATCAGTTTAAATTTAGGTATTGAAAATGAGTGGAGGTATCTACTTTAATATAAACAAGTGTATAAGTAATATACAAAATGATAGTAATGCTCAAATGCCTGCTACAAGGCTGTTAAAAAGAGTTTATAATAAAAATCTACTGCTAAGAAGATTGGGTCACTATGTCGATCCAGGATGTTTTTTCCACCTGAATCCATCCTGCATATATACAAGTCAACCATCCGTCCGTGCATGGAGTACTGCTGCCATTTATGGTCAGGCACCCCTGCCGTTCTCCTCAGTGTTCTTGACAAGCTCCAAAGGAGAGTCTGTAATATGATAGGTACTGATCTGGCGACTCGACTGCAGCCACTTCCCCATCGTCGAAATGTGGCCTCCCTTTGTCTGTTCTATAAATACTTTCATGGCTTCTGCTCAGACGAACTTAAGTCACTGATGCCTCCTCAACAGGTGTTTACTCGTGCAACCAGACTGGCAACTGGGTCCCACCCATTCACAGTCAGGTTAGCCAAATGCAGACGATAATTCTACTCCTACAGCTTCTTCTCTCGCACTTCCCGCCTGTGGAACTCGCTCCCGTATTCTTGCTTTCCTGACGGCTACAACCTCCAGAAATTTAAATGCAAAGTCAATACTCATCTACTAACCACTGGCCTCTAGCTCTCTCCCCTCCCCTGTATAACCTTCCCTTTCTCTCCACCTATGTATCTGTCATCGCACCTGCTTTCTCAGCTTTCTATTGTTCCTTTCTAACTAGTTTGTACTCCTCACTCTTTTCTAATTAATCTTTTTACATTTATGTAACCCCCTGCACATCAGTGGCGTTTCCGCCTTGCTCGGGGTGAAATGATTAAAAAAAAAAATAGTTCTGTACAAGAGAAAAGTAAGTTGAATATATGAAAGCGGTAATGACGATAGGTGTGTATTTAGGAGTGGAGTGTATAGTTGTAGTTGAATGGTCATTGATGTATCCGCTCAGTTGAATATTCGTTTCATTGTATCTTCTTTGTGTATGTCTTTACGAAATGTTCTTTGAAGGAGAGATACAGTCCGCAGCATGGTTGACAGGGTAAGCTAGTATAGTTTGCCTGACTTGTGTCGAGAGAAACAGTCAAAGAGCTCTCTGAAGATGAGTTAAAAATTCTGCGTACTTATACATTTTTTTAAGGATCACTTTCAAATATATTTTTCTCTTCTCTTATTGGTTAAAAACTATATATTTAGTTCTTTTACATTTTTTGTTAACGTTCCTCACATATCTTCCGGTTATGTGCCGCGACTTAAAAATATCATTCGGTTTTAAGTCGTTCAGAAGATAACGTCCTGTTCACCATAAACTCTTACATTCGCAACGTATCATATATATATATATATATATATATATATATATATATAGTCATCCGCAGACAGATCTGTTTCGCTGTATCACAGCTTATCAGTACGGTTAGACTCCGATTGCTTTTAACCCAGGATTGAAACCCGACCAAAGTGGCGTCAGTCGGCAATTCTACCTCTGAGATGTGGGTGTTCGGTAGAAGAAGGCAGACTTTTAGCATGTATATTATGATTATACGCGCCCAATAGCCAGTGCTCTAACTCATTAGTGAATATATATATATATATATATTCTTCGTCGGTGACACTTGTGTGGAGCAGGAGAGAGCTGCACACACGAAGAGAGCAGCGGGAGTTATCTCCGTCTCTTCAGTCAAAACTTCCAGACTTTATCTAGTCTTAAAACTCCCACCTGTTTTTACTTTTTCGAGTTGTATCTTTGCTGACTATCTATGGTCGGATGTATTTGTCAGTCACACTCGGCGGTCCATTGCTTTTCAAGCGGGTTGTCGCTTTCTTTTTTTACATCATCTACGGCCAGATATATTTGTCAGTCATCCTTTTTCCTTTGTTGACCTTACTTATATTACAATTTAAGAGGAAGCACTTTAGCTACATATTTACAGAAACTAGAACTTAGTTGTAGTGAATATATAATAAAACCCAAAAATGTATTTGGGCTGACTCGTGAGTTGACGTCAATGCTTTGGAGAAGACAGTAAGGGATGGGGTTCCAACTGACAAGGCAGCTTAACTTACAGGCTTTTTGCGAAACTCAGTTGATATCATTTTTATCGTTTGCCATGCGCAAATTCATCAATGTCGATAGCAGATAATTAAGTTTTATAACTGCATGGATTTAAGCGCTGTACTAGAATTTGATAGGATGTGCGTTGTGGTGCATTGGATATCGGCTCGGAACGAAAAACCGGGGAGCCGAGTTCGAAGTCCAGCTGAATTCATTGCATTCACTTACGCGCAAATACCCTTGGGAAAGGTATTAATACGTCTATTCCTTCCAATCATGGGCTAAATAACAAGACAGATTGGGTTCTATAGCCTTGGTCGGCAACCAGTCTACCGCAGAAAGCAATGGCAACCTACTGCGGGATAATCTTCTGCCCAGTCAGTCATGTCTCTTTCGAGACATGATCGCCCAGGCGTGTATCACGTATGGCATTTAACTGACTGACTAGAATTTACAGGTGAATTGGTTAGATGTAATCATAATTTTGGAATTATTTCAATTTTAATTATTTCGAACTTTTGTTCTCATCTTAGTTGATTTCGGTGTTATAATAAACATAACGTTTCGACCAAGTACCCTTTGGTCATCATCAGGTGTCCATAGATTGACTGATGTGCATTATCTCGTTGATTATTGTGAAATATCCTGAGAAATCAATTATTGTTCTTTCATATTGGAATTTGGTAATCTCACTACCAAATCCAAGGATCGAACTCATGACCACTAGTTGATACTAACACGTGTATAACCAACTACTATATCCACTACGTCACCGTCTCGAAGTGGTGTATTTTTGGAGCCTTTTATATTCAGTGTCAGGTAGATTTTGACTACTGGATTATGTTAGTATCATATAGAGGTCATGAGTTCGATCCTGGGACTTGGTAGTAAGTACCAAATTCGCTATCCCTTTGCCATCTGTATGCTCCTAGTAGATTATTCTAATCAGTCAGTCAAGTGCTATACGTGATACACGCTTGGGCGATCATGTCTCTTTCGAGAGATAACTGATTGGGTAGAAGATTTTCCCACAGTAGGTTGCCATTACTTTCTGCAGTAGACTGGTTGCTAACCAAATATACAGAATCCAATTTAACCCATAGTTGGAGAGAAGAGACGGATTAATACCTTTCCCAAGAGTATTTGCGCGTAAGTGAATGCAACTTGAATTCGAACTCTGCTCTCCGATTTTTCGTTCCGAGTCGGTATGCACTGCACTAAACGTGCGTCCCACCTTATTCTAATCAGTCAGTCAGTTAAGTGCCATACGTGATACACGCTTTGGGCGATCATGTCTCAAAAGATACATGACTGAATGGGATGAAGATTATCCCGCAGTAGGTTGCCATTGTTTTCTGCGGTAGACTGGTTGCCATCCAAGGGTATGGAACCCAATCTGTCCTGTTATTTGACTCATAGCTAGAGGGGGAAAGAAGTATTATATTAAGTAGTAATTAGTGGGGGATCAGTTTATTACTTCATAAGAGTATAAAACAGATCCCCCACTTTATGCCCAATAGAAGCCTTAATCATGTTTTCAACGATTATATTCAGTCAGTCATTTAATTACCATACGTGATGCACGCTTTGGGCGATCATGTCTCGAAAGAGACATGACTGACTGGGCAGAAGATTATCCCGCAGTGGGTTGCCATTGCTTTCTGCGGTAGACCGGTTGCTAGCCAAGGCTATAGAATCCAATCTGTTCTATTATTTAACCCATAACTGGAGGGAAGAGACATATTAATACCTTTACCAAGGTTATTTGTGCGTAAGTGAATGCAAGGAATTCCACTGAAATTCGAACACGGCTCCCCGATTTGTCGTTCCGAGTCGATATCTACTGCACCACAACGCACATGCCTTCCCAAATAAATCAATCTTACCTAGCAGTTTAAGTAGTTCTTTGTGTTATAACTTGTTAAACGCTTTTTGCATAATCTATAAAACATCACCGTACGTTCTTTTGCATTTTTGTGGCTCTTTCTGATATCATTTTGCGACATCGATTTCTTTTTTAATAGTGAAAGCGTCGAAGAAAATATACCTTCCGAAAAAACAACCCAAAATGGCTACACTGAACACGTGAAGTGTTAAACAAATACGGCGTTCTTTAGACAAATTATCATAAAACATGAATGGACAGTATGGAAATAGCCATTTGTCATGATCCAGGGTGTATTTGCTAGGTTCTTTCGTCCACGGGTCATTTATAAGGTCAGGACGTATAAAACCGCTACAAGCCATTAATTGTGCTCAGGAGCTGCTGAGGGGAGCGAGAGTAAGCTGGTTGGACGTCCGTTTTTAAAACGGTGGTAACATCTGTCAAATCGAAGGCGATATCTATAATCGGTATCGCTTTGATCAATATTCAATAGAAATTCAATAAAGTCCGAATAACTGGGCAAGGTTTCTGAATTATATGGAACAGTTATACATAGTTTTCCCTGTTCTGAAGAAATATACAGTTAAACCTGTCGTATGCGACCACTCGTACTGCCATCAAAAACTGGTCGCAAACTGCAGGTGGTCGATCACTAAAGGCTCATAGTCGTGACCTATTTACACCAGGAACGTATATTCCACTCACCAGAATGTACATTTTAGAATTTTACCATGTAATCTGGTAATAAATAAATGAGAACATAAGAAAATGGCTTAACTTTAAAGAAATTTATTCAGCATAATTCATTTTAAAATTTAAAAAAACGTATTTACAGCGATGAAGAAGACACCAAAATATTTATTCACAAAAAATATTTATTAAGTGGACTTAAAAAAAGAGTATCAGCTTCATTTTTTTTTTGTTTTTTTTGTTAGAAGTGAGTGATAGCAAAAGAGAATCTGCGATAATGCATAAAAAAAAAACATACAAAAAAACTGACAGCGATCGTGAGCGGGGGTAGAGAAATAGAGAGAAAGAGATAGATATACCCAGGTAGAAATAGAGTAGATAGATACACCAAAAAATTACTCATTTAGTTTCTCCTAATTTAGAAGTTCGGAGTGTACGACCCAAATGGATGTTTTTAAGCGGTAGCTTGATCAGTGATTTTCACTCGTTGATGCTGGTCGCGTTCTGGAGGTGGTCGCTCACTAAGGGTCAATTAACATTAGCAAATCGTCCGTGCATATAAAAATGGTCGTTAACAACAGGTGATCACGGATTAATATGGTCGTATACGACAGGTTTCATTTTATATTTTTATTGGATGTCTATTTATATAGTCTCGCGATTTAGTTACATTGTGACAAGTGCGTTAAACATTCTTATGTACCGTGTGTCTTCAGGACGTAGGCGATCATGGCCCTTCGCATCTTCCTATCCGTAGTGGCTATTAGCACGCTTTCTCCTATAAACCCACCCAAATCTCGCTTTGCCATTTACATGCTCATACCCGCTCAAGTATGTTACGCGTTACTTTCCCCCGTCTCTTTCCCGCTATCTGATCTGTGAGTATCAGATTCTCCAAGGTCTCCTTTCTCATTGCATGTCCCAGGAATTTCAGCTGTCTTTTTCTGATGTTAAGCATGAGCTTCCTTTTCGTTTACCGAAACTTCATTATTCACATGCTCGGTTCATGGTATCCTCAGCATCCTTCTGTAGAATAACATTTCGGTTGCTTCAAGTTTCTCCTTCATCTTTGAGGAGATTGTGCCGCAGTCAATGCCATATTGAAGAACTGACATCACATAGCCATCCAGTACTCTCTTCCTTGTTTCTAGCGAAATTGTCCTGTCTCTTAATACTCTTGTCAGCTCATGGAATGCATCCTTGTGCTTTTGTATCTCAGGAATATAAGTGTATAGAAACTGATGTGACCACAAAGTGAAGGGTCAGTTTATATATAGATTGCAATAGGGAACTCATCCCCCACTTTATGTCCAGTATGCTTCTGCAGAATCACATTTCATTTGCTTCAAGTTTTTCCTTCATCTTCGAAGATATTGTCCAACATTTACGACCATACTGAAGAACTGACATCACATAGCAATCCAGTACTAATCATGTTTGTTTGCAGCGGAATTTTCATGTCTCTCAGTAATTGAAATCCAACTTTTTAAAAATTATGATCGTCCCACAGTGTATCTTTTTCTTCTTTTATGTGCCCTGTCCTTTCAGGACGTAGGCGATCATGGATTTCCACATCTCCCTATCCCTTGTGGCTCTTAGAACGTGATGTTACAGGAGAAAGTGTGCTATCATCTACCTGCTCAGGCCCTTCAAATATGTTATCCGCTGCATTCCTCTCTCTTTTTCCCCCCTCTATCTGGCCTGTTAGTATCAGGTTCTCCAAGCCCTCCTTCCTCATTGCATGTCCCAGGAAGTTTAGCTGTCTCTTCCTTATGCTTAGTATTAAGTTCGTTTTCGTTTCCATCCTTTCCAAAACCTCATCTTTGTTCACATGCTCGATTTATGATATCCGCAGCATCCTTCTGTAGAACCACATTTCAGTTGCTTCAAGTTTTTCCTTCATCTTTGATGATATTGTCCAGCATTCACTGCCATATTGAAGAACTGACATCACATAGCAATCCAGTACTAATCATTTTTGTTTCCAGCGGAATTTTCATGTGTCTCAATAATTTACTCGGCTTTTGGAATGAATCCTTGGCCATGCCAATTCGCCTTCGGATCTCAGTGTTGCACATTCCGTTTAACCGTTATCTAACCAAAAATTGAGGATTTTATTCGATGCAAAAACTTAATCAAAACAATAAAAATGGAGATAAAAGTCAAAGTATCAATGACTGCTAAATTCGGTGTAAGAAAGGAAAAAAAAACCCCGGAAAAGTGAAATACTTTAGAATGAGCCAACCGGCTATCGCTCCTCATTCGGCAGAACTCAACCGAGAAAATTGAAATAAGCTATGTGCTAATTAGTAAGACTTGTATCACTACACCATTATTATCGAAGTAACCATTTTAGAAATATTTTCTGGCTTTAAATAACCTGTGAAGAGTTAAGCAATAAAAAAACAAACAAAAAACCTGGCCAATGAATCACCAACATATTTCAATTAAATAAAAAAGACACCTAAACGACATTGTACTTCCCGGGGTGGCGAAATCAAAATTGGAACTTCTATCCTAGAACTTTCTACAAACTTGCTTCAAAGGTGCTTAGATTTAGGTGCGTCTATAGATTTGCTAAAAAAATAAGCATATCATGATGGGGAAAAATGCACCAAACTTAATAATTTTCCTTTTTTTTTTTTTTTTTCATTATTAAATTTTAATTTTTTTTTTATAACATTTTAAACTATGGTTAAACTAGCAGTATAGCCAGGCGTTGATCGAGTATAATCAAAGCTTTAAAACTAATCCATGGTCCTGGAGCTCAGACTCTTTGGACGTTGGCACGAAAAACGTAGGTTGCTGAAAGGTTGATTTCGAAGCCGTAGAACCTACTAAAATGAATGGATGTAAGTCAAATTTTGATTTCCGGTATCGATGTCAAATAGGTTTTCCGTTGCAAACTGAATTTGAAGGCTAAATAAGCCCTCTGAGTAAATGGTATCATGACTGAGACTAAGAACTACAATTATACCTACTTAGAGCCAAACCCGAAGCAAAAACTAAAATAAATGGGCTGAAAAAAATTCAGACATACAGGCAGATAAACAGACACACACACACACACATCTTGCCTTTTATTTATTTATTTATATATATATATATATATAATTATCGTTTTTTCTGCACTATTGTAATAACTGCAACTTTGAAACTTCTGAATATCGTTTCTTATGTCTTTGTCTATGAGTATCAAATTTGATTAAAATCGGACCAGTCCTTCTATAACCCGAATTTTCGATATTTATCGGGGGTACCTCGACACAAAAACTAGCTAAGAACACTCGCAGACGCTTATAGTACAACTGTAAATTTTCAAGAAAATCGGTTCAGCCGTTTCGGAGTCTATAGGTAACGGACACACACACACAAAGTTCCATTTACAAATAAGTTTAGATTTAGATTAAAAAGCTATAGAAAAACTACATACGTCACGTAATGACTTTCTACAACTTCAAAGGTACTGAGATATATTCCTTATTCTGATTTCCCTCGTCTCTCTCCCTATTTTTACTTCTACCCCTCCTTTTTTTTCCTTATATATTCAACAAATATTCAGTAATTACCATAACTTTTTGTAATTTTTTATCTAGCACTTTCGTTTTGTCAAATTCTCATTTCTCCGGTCTTTGCCGGAATCTTATCTCTTCTTTTTTTGTCGTGTATCACTTATACAAGGTGACGTGTTCACAGGTTGCCACCTCAACTTTTACAAGTGTAAATTTTCTCAAACGACGTCTCTGACAAAAGAATTTATTTGGTCGAATTTCAAAGTTGGCATTAAAAAAAAAAAAAACTCTGAAAAATTTGGTGTGCTTCCAAAAGTGTCGGACTGGAAAAAAAAATTATTTTCGCAAACGAATGCTGAATTGAATTTTTTTTTCCAAATACGAAACAGTTTTTGAGAAAATACCGTAATTCACAATTTAGTGAAAAATGCAAAATAGTTTGTGACAACAAATACTGGGAGCAATTCGTTGATAAAAAAAAAAAAAAAAGAGAGAGAGAGAGAAATCACGTTATCACGTGATTCTAAAAATGGAAATTCGAAAAACTCTAACGTGAATTCGGACATTTTTCAATGGATTGTTTTGAATTGCCATACATTTAAATCGACCATAATTTTTTTAGTTCATTGATTTGTAACAAAAACTCTTGCTCAAAACTAACACACTGCTGCAATTTCTTGAAATATTTAAAAGCAAAGTAGCCTTTTTCCAATTCTTTCGTCGACATTTGAAATTTGATTGGTTTTCTAGTTTTCATTTTATTTATTTATCTATTTATTTATTGTAAGACTAATACTGAAAATTTTCATGTTTCGCACTTGCGCGTCAGTTGTCATTATACAGGGTGATTGAAAAGAAATTCCCTATTCATTATGAATGAGCGGCAAGTCAGGAGTTTTGATTTAACACTGGCTCGGAGTATAGCCCGGCGTTGTTCGGGTGTAATGAAAGCTTTAAAACTATTCCATGGTCCTGGAGATCAGACTCTTTGGACGTTGGCACGAAAGACTAAAAAGCAGTAGTTCTTTCTAGTTAAAGCCAAACTGTAGACGGAAAGAAAAATAAATGGGTATGAGTCAAATTTTGTTTCCGGTATAGATGTCAAATAAGTTTTCCGTCGCAAACTAAATTTGAAGACTAAATAAGTCCTCTGAGTAAATGGTATCATGGCTGAGACTAAGAACTACAACTATACCTACTTAAAGCAAAACCCGAAGCAAAAACCAAAATAAAAGGGTTGAAAACCGATTTTAATCAAACCCGATAGCATATCGAGGTATCGATTTCCAATATTGGAGTCAAATAAGTCATCCAAGGGTAAACTAACTTAAGTAAATCCATGATAATTTATCGTACCCATCGGGAGTGAAATTGGAGAAAATGAGCCATATTGATGGCTGAATATAGGTTTTTGATCAGATTCGATAGAATATCGAGATTATCAATTTGTGATATCGGGGAAAATGAGTAGTCTGAAGAGATCTTCTAATATTTGAGACTAAAAACTATAATTGTACCAAATCAGAGCAAATTCTGCAACAAGAACCACGATAAAAGGGCTGAAATCCTGATCTTGATCAGACCTGATCGGATATCGGGGTATCGATTTCCAATATCGGGGAGGGAGGAATCGGAAAACATAAATAGCCCATGACCTGACCGGAACCCTAAATAATATTTGTGTGAAGGTTGGTGAGAATCGGATAAAAATTGTGGATTTGTATAAAGGACATACATACAGACAGACAGATAGACAGACCCATACACTGACATATTGCCTTATATATATATATATATATATATATATATATATTGGTGTCGCTTAAAAGAGCCAGTCTATTATACCAAACAAAGATTTGGAAGAACTTGAAGGGCGAACGCAAGATGTTATGTCTTCCATAGTACAAGAGTTCCAGGTAAAAATCATTTGATGTGATTTCTGGTTAGCTCAAGAATCTAGTAGAGAAATCCGGTGCCAATATCGAATTTTAAATAGAACCTAATGTCAAACTCTTTAATATCTATTTCTGATTAAAAAATTCTTCTTCTTCCATGTGCCCTGTCTTTTCAGGACGCAGGCGATCATGGCTTTCTACGTCTTCCTATCCCTGGTGGCTCTAAGCACGCTTTTTCCTGTTACAACACACAACCCTCGTTCTGTCATCCACCTGCTCAAACTCTTCAAATATGTTATCCGCTGTTTCCCCTGTCTCTCCTTCCCTCTATCTAGCCTGTTAGTATCAGGCTCTCCAAGCCCTCTTTCCTCATTGCATGTCACAGGAACTTTAGCGGTCTCTTCCTGATGCTCAATATTAATTTCGTTTTCATTTCCATCCTTTCTAAAACCTTATCATTGCTCACATGCTCGATCCATGATATCCGCAACATCCTTCTGTAGAACCACATTTCAATTGCTTCAAGTTTTTCCTTCATCTTTGATGATATTGTTCAGTATTCACTGTCATATTGAAGGACAGACATCACATAACAATCCAGTACTCTCTTCTTTGTTTCTAGCGAAATTTTCCTGTCTCTTAATACTCTACTCAGCTTCTGGCATTGCATCTTTGTGCTTTTGAATCTCAGGAATATAAATGTATAGAAACTGCTGTGACCACAAAGTGAGGATTCAGTTTATATATTGATTGTAATACTGAATTGATCCCCCACTTTATATCCAGTATGCTTCTGTAGAACCACATTTCGGTTGCTTCAAGTCTTTCCTTCATCGTTGATGAGATTGTCCAGTATTCACTGCCATATTGAAGGACAGACATCACATACCAATCCAGTACTCTCTTCTTTGTTTCTAGCGAAATTTTCCTGTCTCTTAATACTCTGCTCAGCTTCTTGAAATAAGTTATAAGTATTTTAAAATGGGAGATACTTTTCAGTCACCCTACCGCATGTGTCTATATAATCACATACATTTTTTTTAATTAAGAAATAATTGTTTTAATGCTCATGGGAGTACAAAGTGCATTTATTATATTCTAATTCTGTGACGGGGAAGATTGTGCTGCCGCCCAAAACTTTGACGATATTCTTGCTGACAGAATGATGAATGTAACACGTATATATAAATGTATACAAAGTGACGTCAGCTGTGGAGTAGGAGGTCGGTCAGTTTGGGCGTCAGAACACTTGCTTTGAGACAGTGGCAAAGAAGCCGTGTCCGTCCGGTGTCTCTCTTTGTGTCTCACTCGGTTTGACTTCTGACCTCAACTGCTACCTGACTTTTACTGACAACTCAACTGTCTTCCGTTCTATAAATCTCGTTCTAACACGTCAAACAAACAAAAGCAAAATATTTGAATATCTGAAAGAGGCTGGTATATATAACAAAACTAGCAGTATAGCCCAGCGTTGCTCGGGTGTAATGAAAGTGTTAAAACTAAACCATGGTCCTGGAGCTCAAACTCTTTGGACGTTGGCACGAAAAACTAAAAAGCAATAGTTGTTTCCAGTTAAAGCGAAACCGTAGACTGAAAGAAAAATGAATGGCTATAAGTCAAATTTTGATTTCCTGGTATCAATATCAAATAATTTTTTTAGTCGTAAACTGAATTTTGAAGGCTAAATAAGTCCTCTGAGTAAATGGTATCATGGCTGAGACTAAGAACTACAATTATACCTGCTGAGAGCCAAACCCGAAGCAAAAACTAAAATAAAAGGGCTGAAAAACTGATTTTGACCTTGCCTTTTATATATATATATATATATATATATATTATCGATTTTCTGCACTATTGTAAGACTTCTGAATATCGTTTCTTATGTCTTTGGGTGTATCAAATTTGATTAAAATCGACCACTCCTTCTATAACCCGATATTTTCGATTATCGATTTTCGATATTTATCGAAGGTACCTCGACACAAAACCTAGCTAAGAACACTCGCAGACGCTTATTGGGAACACTGAGTCATAAGCTCAGACAAAAGTTCTTGTCTGCATTTTCCCAGTCGAGACTCTACCTTTTGGCCAAAACTACCCTGAAGGACAACAGATCCCGAAGCAGGCGGGCAGCTTTACAACCCCGATCTCTCAGGCCCCTCGCATTCAAGCTGGTTAGCTTGATAGACATTTTTTAAAGTGTGACTCCCTTATTCACACACTGGACGGAAATCTGCTGCAGTCAGGACCCCGACAGATTGTCCTAAACTGCCAGTACCGATTTCGGACGTAATGCGTCCGTCTACGACAATACCGCCGACGGTATTTTAATGTCCTATATAGGGAGTTGTGGAGAATAACTAAGACCCTCCCTGCACAAAGCTGTGCCATTTTTTTGTTCAGTTTATGTGATTGGTACAACTACAATCTAATGTTTGGAAAGGCTTCTTTGGCCCCCACCAAGTGATCCGAAAACTTTCAGGTTTCCCCTGAGGGCCTTTGGGATATTATTAGTGTCTTCGATCGACTTCCCGTCGACCGAGGACATTGTGAATAAAGGCCTCAAGAGGGCTTTCCTCTGAAAGAAATGGTCCCTCTCAAGAGCCTGCCTGTCTAGTTCACATACTTTATTTTTAAAATAAAGTTTTCGCTTTTTTTTTTTTTTTTTTTTCTTTACTTAGACAGGGCTGGGGTGTGTTTGGGTGAGGGAATTGGAGGAGTTCGTGAAGTGGGGGAAAAGAGAGACTCCTTACTTTGCTTGGTGTTTGTTTCTCCGTGTTTTGCACTCTGGTAGGCGAAGCAGGAGCAGATAGAGCTTCAGCTGCAACCACAGACCCTTTCCGCCCAGCTGCGATCTGGATTTTTTTTTGTCTTTGTCATTTTCTCCCCTCTTACTCATATCCCCTCATTTTCAGTGATGAAGAACGAATTGGGGTCATTTCCTAATGGTCCATTTTTGTTCCCCATTGGTGTGCGTTTTCGGTTCTAGTTGGTGGTTTCTTTTCGGGCTATGATGCCTTTTTTTTTAAGTGCTTCTTGCTGAGAAGCAGGGAGAAGCCGCTTTCTTCCCCACTCCTACCAGTCCAATAACTTGTACCGGCTGCCACTGCTCCTTTTACTGCTGTTTGATTTTAACTACCGTTTTTACCTGGGTCACTGTTGATATTGGTGCCGTCACTGGGTTCTTTGTGGGGCACATTTTAGATAAGTTCTCCGCGGCAACACATGTCTGGAAACGTGGTCGTCTCCCTTCGACGATTATGAAGAGCTTTTTATCACTGCACATGACTTGTAAACAGAAGTCCCCCGTCAGTACTCCTGACTTGCTGACCACACGAGACACCTTTTCCACTGCGCCGAACTGTGCAAAATAACTTCCCATATGGTCACTTGAGATATCTATGAGCACACCGTATTCTGAAGCCCCAGTCGACATGTATATGAGGGGATGCTGCAAACTGAGTGACTCCATCAAGAAGCCCCTTTCAAGATTACCACACAAAATATTTTTCTCGGAATTTTAAAGTGAAGAATAATTATATTTGCTAGTCAAATTAGCATTATCATCTTGGTTTTTATAGCCACGACGTTTCCTTATAGTGAAACCGTAGGGAGATGGTTAATGCTTATTTAATTAGGCCTTGTGTCATACATAACCGAACTCCCGACAGATTACAAGTTTTACCTAGAATTATCATCATCAGAAGATTGGTTGTCGGCAGGTTAAAATGGGAATTTTTTACAAAGAAAGAATAACAAGAATTCATGGACATTAATGTTCAATGAGAAAGTTTAGGGCATCAAGAAATGTTCGTAGTAGTAATTTGTTGGAGAGAGTTTATGCATACGTACGTATGCATGTATTAGTGTTTGTTTGGTAGGAATGGAGAAGAAATAAAAGGAAGCAGCATACGAGAAAGAGGACGAAGGTCCGGGTCCCGTTACATTTTAGTTTGTCGTCTCGGCTGCTTCCATCCCAGACTCTGACTGACTGACGCTGATCGAAGTTCTTTATAGTAATTTAGATTTTTCGCACTTGATCGCGAAGTTTTTATGGTTTTGCAATTCGCTTCCATTGGTCAGAATATCAATCTAACATCTACTTGCAAAATCCGGTTTCGACTTTTTCTTTAAGCACATGGTCAATCTTTTTTCTATTTGGGAAAAATCAGGATTTCACACGTCATTGTGAATTTTTGTGAAAGTGAAGGGAGTTGATTTTAATTCATAATTTCCTATCCCAAAATAGTTTCAAGTCTTCTTCAGATATGTTGTTTGCATTTCGCTCTTTAAGATTATTCTTTTTAGGTATTACTCACCAGCCTTTTCATTTTTGTTGTTCTTGACCATTTCTGCAATTATGGTTTCACTTCAGGGAATATGCCTGTAATTTTTATCTCGATCTTGGATTTTATTTAGATAAACTTTCAATTGGTTTTATAAATAATATATATTAAGGACATCATAGTCTGAAGAGAAAAAAATTCGATGAATAATGAATTTTTACATTTTTATAATTGTTTTAATAATAGAAGGATTAATACCTTTCCCAAGGATATTTGCGCGTAAGTGAATGCAATGAATTCAACTGGAATTCGAACTCGGCTCCCCGATTCCCTCGTTCCGAGCCGATATCCACTGCACCACAACGCACATAACAGAGCTACCGTAATTAAGAAACGCTTTTAAATTATATTTCTGACAGTAAGCAAGTAATACTTGTTTCAAATCAGATTGAGGTAAGTTGAAATTTGCTAAGTTGGATAAAATAACGTGTAAGCGAGATATTTTATTCTTGGAAGATTTTTTAAAATCGAAAATTGGCTTCTGTTTATAAAATGTGTCGATCGATGAAAAATGGCAGAAAAATTGATTTTTTTTTTTTTTTTTTTTTTTTAAATCTGAAAAATTTTAGATTTCAATCAATATAATTTTTGTTTGAAATACACCAGAGTATTTTGGTTATTCGAATTAGAAAATTTTAATCTCTTGGCTTTAATTAAAACTAAAAAGTAAAACTTGAAGAAAACATTTAAAAAATTAAATTTAGGCATCGAAAATGAATGGAAGTAATTATGTTATTACATTTCTACCATTTATTTTTTTTTATGTGCTTGTCAGTCTGAATCATTTTCAAGGAATTTCGATACTGTTGATTTGTACCTGATTTACTGTCTTTATCTCACGTTGTTCTTATTCAGTCTACACTCATGACTCGAGACAAAATGCCTCCGGAGATGTGTCGAGATACATTAAGAATGACACACGCTAAAATCAAATTCAGCTTACAAACTAGCCTTCAAGTAACAGCTGTTAAAGTTACTCAGTATTTAGGCAGGCTGTGGCACAAGGCCAGTTTTTATATGGAGAATGCCGAGCGCATAAGCTCAGAAAAAATCAATGTAAACACCGCATAAGCGTGATCGGCATAGCCTCATCTTTGTTCCTCCCCAACCCAAAAAGCAGAAAGTTTGTTCGTTCAAGGTCGACTAAACATTTATACACGGCTGAAGAGCCTGTGTTAAATATTTTAGAATACAGCAAAAAGAATAAAAAGAAAAAAATAATGTCTGCAGAAAGCTCGAAAAACAACTGTTCGATGGTTGCGCTGTTAATGTTTTTTATATAAAAGAAAAGAATAGAAAAAGAAAAAGGTTACAGAAAGTAAAACTCTTTAGTATAACAACTCACACACTAGATTTTAGAAACAGTGTGTATGGTTAACTTCTTAAATTGTCTCAGAAGCTATGTAATTCTTCTCAAGAATGTTCACCAGACTCCTTTGACAGGGTCAGTTTTTCTCAAATAAAACGCTGAGACCACGGTGTCTTTCAAAGGTGCTAGTACAAATGACAGATGATGCAATTCTGATTGTTGTCGGGTTGGCGACGAACATTAAGTTTCATATACTCAGCGGTTTTTCACTGCGACCGCTACGACAACGATACTTCTCGTAGTCCTTCGGCGACTATTAAATTTAAAAAATCCGACTTCTTCACAAAACATCAGTTTCACATCATCATTTCATAATCTTCTTCCTCTTCTTTGTACTTCCATCGTCACCACCAGCAACAACAAATGCAATCTGCAACAAAGACTTCGTCTGAAACAAAAGGACCAAATGCAAGTAAAATATAAAATATATTTTACTCTCCCTTTTCATACAAAGACGTCTTCGGTTAGGAGGTTGTTTGGTCCGAACTGTCAGCAACGTTACTTCAGCGGGGAGTGGGGAGGCCTGTTCTCACACAACCGTACGCTTCCACGTTTTCCGTCCGACTCACTTAAACTCAAACTTCAGCTTTACTACGCTCTTATATGGGAAACCCGGAGGGTTATAAGCCAAGCTATCACGCGGTTATTACGAGTGTCTGGTTTACTTAGCTCTGTTTCAAATCTCCAGTTGATAAAAATTACTTTGTTCATTTCTATTGTCTTCTGATTACCTAAATTCAACGGGCACCTGTTATTCCTAGATCTGATTTAACCACAAATAAACGGGCTGTTTGAATTTTCACTGTTCTTCAGTTGGAATCAAAAATAAAATTAGTATTGCCACGTTTACTGGAAGTAGAAAATCTGTTAAAAAATCTTAATAAAAATTAAAAAGAAAGAAACAAATGACATGGCGTTTCAACCTTTGTACATTTCGGCCTTCTTCAGGTGCCAGAAATTTTGAGCCCTTTAAACGTACGTATGTGTTTGACTGACTCTCTCTCTTTCTCTCTCTCAGTGGTGTGTCAGAAAAATGGCAAGAGAAGGATGGGAAAACCAGTGTGAAGAGAGTTGCGAGGGTAAAGTGAGAAAAGCAAAGAACAAGATGGGGAAAGAACAAAGGAAGGACTGTAGTCAAATGGACAGAAGATGGGAATTGATATTGCATTTAAATTCTGGGAGATTGTGTCTGTAACATCTATATCAACCAAGATGAGAACAATAGTTTGAAATAATAGCAAAATATTTTTTAAAATTCAGTTGATTTTTTTCTTTGTCAAACATGAACCTAGGTTTTTTTTTCCTTGTCATTAATCCTCATTCCTAAAACGAAAATCATTAACTTTTCTTGCTACCTTGTTTCTGAATTTAAAAAAAATTATATCTTCATTTGTTATTGAAATGTTAGTTTTTTATTTTTGTTTTTTTTAGTCACGCAAATCTATGCCTTATATTTATGCCTTATGTTGCTTTGTTACCAAAACTTTTCACATTAACCTCTACAAAAAGCTGCAAAATACAGAAATTTCACTTATTTGGAAGCAAACTATAGATTTTAATTTTTATGTTGAGTTTTAATGAAACCCACACAGCCTTTTTAGAATTTTTTCGGCTTGAAAAGAAAATACAAGTTTGAAATTTTTTCTTTGCTCAAGTGTTGCATTCTTTTCTCTGACCTGTTTCTCTTATAGCAATTACTGTAGCTTTCCATCAACATGAAGCGGAAAAAATCATTTCGAATCAATTTCTGAGTCTGTTGCAAAGAAAGTTGGCTCACTGTGTCGTAATAGATTATTTTTTTCTCGACAGAATGTTTCTTACACATTTCTAAGTTTGCCATTCGTCCATGCATTAAATATCGATAACACATGTGATCTGTTGCTTCTGTTATATATACTGATTCCTAAAAATACAAAGAATCTGTAATATCATTGGTTCTGACCTGGCATTTCGGCTTCAGTCACTTTCTCAACACCGTAACGTCAAATTCCCTGTGTGTTTTCTAACCTTCATGGTAATCGTTCTCATGAACTTTCTTCTTTGGTCCCTAGACTTTATAAATCTAAACTTACTAATCTGTTTACATTTAACTATATAAATGCAAATTATATATTTATTTGATACTTACTGATACATTATTTCATAATATTTAAATACATTATATCAGCCCAATTTTACAATATTTAGATGCATTATATAAGCTGAATCTCAATTTAACACAAATGATTGGTCAGTCAGTTTAGGTGCCATACGTGATACACGCTTGGGCGATCATGTCTCGAAAGAGACATGACTGACTGGGCAGAAGATTATCCCGCAGTAGGTTGCCATTGCTTTCTGCGGTAGACTGGTTGCCGACCAAGGCTATAGAACCCAATCTGTCCTGTTATTTAACCCATAACTGGAAGGAATAAACGGATTAATACCTTTCCCAAGGGTATTTGCGCGTAAGTGAATGCAATGGATTCAACTGGAATTCGAACTCGGCTCCCCGGTTTCTCGTTCCGAGCCGATATCCACTGTACCTCAACGCACATCCTCAAATGATTGGTAAGTTACTTTTTTATGATTTTTGCGTTTGTTTTTATATAAAGACAGTTTTTCGCTCTTAGAAAAAACGCTTTTCTATTTCTAACGGCCTAATTTTTAACGTTGAATTTCTCAGCTTTAACGGTTTTCAATAAGATAGAAAAAATACGATATAATTTCTCTACGATATTCTAAGGAAAATTACGTCTTTTACTTTAAATTTTCGGTAATGCTAACAATTCTCGATTGCCTTAATGAATAAATAACTGAATATACAAGGTTGTCATAGTCGGGTATGATAGTAGGAATATGCTCCCATTGCATGCTTGTTCAAATAACCACTGATAACTAAGTTCAGCCCCTGGTGTGCTCGTCGCGGAACTACTTTTACAAGCGGGACAAGGGGTGAAAGGCGGGTTACTGGCGCCTCATAAACAGTTGCTTCGGGCAGGTGGAGCTCGACAGCCTGGGAAGGCAGTTCACCTAGGGGAAGAAAAACCCTCATTTCAAACCTCCGCTGCCTTGCGGTCATATCCAATCATGAAAATACTTCAGGAGTAAACTTCGAAGTAAAATCGGAAGTAAAAGTAGTTCGCTGTTGTATTCAAGTAGTTCTGGCAACTCCTGCGACGACATTGGTCCCAAATTGTCTGGTCGGGTGCCCCTGCTGCTCTCCTTGGGGTTCTTGACAAAATACAAAGGAGGATCTGTAACATGGTTGCTACTGACTTGGCAGACCGGCTGCAACCACTCTCTCACCGGCGTGATGTGGCTTCCCTGTGCCTCTTCTACAAGGACTTTCATGGCTTCTGCTCCGATAAGCTTAGATCACTGGTGCCGCCTAAGCAGGAATTTACACGAGATACTAGGTTAGCAACTAGGTCCCACCCTTTTACAGTTAAACAGATAAGATGTAACCGCAAATTCTTCTTTTCTCGCGCTTCCCGCCTGTGGAAGAGAGTTCCACAAGTCTGCTTTCCCGACAGCTACAATCTCCAGGTGTTTAAATGTAGGGTCAATAGACACCTCCTATCACACTAACTCCCAACTATTCTCAGAACACTCTCATCTACCCAGCCCTCATTCTCGGTATCTCTACCCGCCTATCACCCACCCTCTGACATTTCCTATATTTCATCATCCTTTCTCCACTCTATGTAGCCCCCTGCGAAGTAGTGGCAGTGACATGCCTTGCTCGGGGTGAAACGCTTATATATATATATATATATATATATATATATATATATATATATATATATATATATATATAAAACAAAAAAAAACTCTTTCGTTCCTTTGGTCTAATCAATGCCGTAGATGGGCAACAGCCTGTTCTTCATATTTGCACAGGCTTGCATCCAAACATTTTACCCATGGTCAACCCTGATCGACGGAGGCGTACTACTAATACTAATAGATTGAAATGAATTGTTTGAACATTACTTTTGATCGATACTCGTATTTAAGTACATATTCTGTTTATAATCAAACAGTATTATATATTTATTTCTACCGGCCTGATTATTTACGATAATCGTCATGTTACGGAAATTCACGAAGTTTAACGAAACTTGGTTATAAGCAACCGACAATTTGAAATGAATTGTTTGAACATTACTTTTGATCGATACTCGTATTTAAGTAGACATTCTGTTTATAATCAAACAGTATTATATATTTATTTCTACCAACCTGATTATTTACGATAAATTTTTGTTACGAAAATGTGTCATTTGGCAGGATTCGAACCTGCGACCTTTATCCACCAATTGATCTGGGGCGTCTTAGACCTTTGGACCACGAATGACCATCAGTCTAATCGAAGTCAAATCAAGCCTATATAACACAACTTTTGATTCATCGTAATAACCATATCTGCACTGAAATTTAGCGTAATGTCAACAAATATAAACATGTTACGAAGATTAACAAAACTGGTTATAAACAACTGACAATGAATTGTTTGAACATTATTTTTGATCGATACTCATATTTAAGAGACATTCTGTTTATAACTTGCTGTATTATATATTTATTTCTACCGGCCTGATTATTTACGATAATCGTCATGTTACGGAAATTAACGAAGATTAACGAAACTTCAAGTTATAAAGAACCGACAATTTGAAATGATTTGCTTGAACATTATTTTTGATCGATACTCGTATTTAAGTAGACATTCTGTTTATAATCAAGCAGTATTATATATTTATTTCTACCGGCCTGATTATTTACGATAATCGTCATGTTACGGAAATTAACGAAGATTAACGAAACTTCGTTATAAAGAACCGACAATTTGAAATGATTTGTTTGAACATTATTTTTGATCGATACTCGTATTTACAGATATTCTGTTTATAATCAAACAGTATTATATATTTATTTCTACCGGCCGGATTATTTACGATAATCGTCATGTTACGGAAATTAACGAAGATTAACGAAACTTCGTTATAAAGAACTGACAATTTGAAATGATTTGTTTGAACATTATTTTTGATCGATACTCGTATTTAAGTAGATATTCTGTTTATAATCAAACAGTATTATATATTTATTTCTACCGGCCGGATTATTTACGATAATCGTCATAAATATTACGGAAATTAACGAAGATTAACGAAATCCCGTTATAAAGAACCGACAATTGAAATGATTTGTTTGAACATTATTTTTGATCGATACTGTATTTAAGTAGATATTCTGTTTATAATCAAACAGTATTATATATTTATTTCTACCGGCCGGATTATTTACGATAATCGTCATGTTACGGAAATTAACGAAGATTAACGAAACTTCGTTATAAAAGAACCGACAATTTGAAATGATTTGTTTGAACATTACTTTTGATCGATACTGTATTTAAGTAGACATTCTGTTTATAATCAAGCAGTATTATATATTTATTTCACTTGGCCTGATTATTTACGATAATCGTCATGTTACGGAAATTAACGAAGATTAACGAAACTTCGTTATAAAGAACTGACAATTTGAAATGATTTGTTTGAACATTATTTTTCGATCGATACTGTATTTAAGTAGATATTCTGTTTATAATCAAACAGTATTATATATTTATTTCTACCGGCCGGATTATTTACGATAATCGTCATGTTACGGAAATTAACGAAGATTAACGAAACTTCGTTATAAAGAACCGACAATTTGAAATGATTTGTTTGAACATTATTTTTGATCGATACTCGTATTTAAGTAGATATTCTGTTTATAATCAAAACAGTATTATATATTTATTTCTACCGGCCGGATTATTTACGATAATCGTCATGTTACGGAAATTAACGAAGAATAACGAAACTTCGTTATAAAGAACCGACAATTTGAAATGATTTGTTTGAACATTATTTTTGATCGATACTCGTATTTAAGTAGATATTCTGTTTATAATCAAACAGTATTATATATTTATTTCTACCGGCCGGATTATTTACGATAATCGTCATGTTACGGAAATTAACGAAGATTAACGAAACTTCGTTATAAAGAACCGACAATTTGAAATGATTTGTTTGAACATTATTTTTGATCGATACTGTATTTAAGTAGATATTCTGTTTATAATCAAACAGTCTTATATATTTATTTCTACCGGCCGGATTATTAACGATAATCGTCATGTTACGGAAATTAACGAAGATTAACGAAACTTCGTTATAAAGAACCGACAATTTGAAATGATTTGTTTGAACATTATTTTTGATCGATACTCGTATTTAAGTAGATATTCTATTTATAATCAAACAGTATTATATATTTATTTCTACCGGCCGGATTATTAACGATAATCGTCATGTTACGGAAATTAACGAATTTTAACGAAACTTGGTTATAAACAACCGACAATTTGAAATGAATTGCTTGAACATTATTTTTGAATCGACACTTATATTTAAATAGATATTCTATTTATAATCAAACAGTATTATACATTTATTTCTACCGGCCTGATTATTTACGATAATATTTCGTTACGAAAATGTGTCATTCGGCATGATTCGACCCTACTAATAGATTATCGAAAAGATTTCATCGTTTTACAATAAAAATAGCATAAACATTTTACCGTTATATCTACGCTAAATTTTAGTTTATTTATTTTTATAGTTGAGTGTTTGATCTGTGTTGTATGTAATGCAATATACCTGCATTTTCATGGTTTTAGTTTTCGACTGTTAAGTAACATAGTAAAACATGTGGATATGCGTTGTGGTGCAGTGGATATCAACTCAAAACTAGGAGCCGAGTTTGAATTCCTGCATTCACTTAGGCGCAAATCCACTTGGAAAAGGTATTCTCCCTCCAGCATTTGGTTAAATAGCAGGACAGATTAGGTCCTACAGACATCATTGGCAACCAGTCTACTGCAGAAAGTAATGGTAACCTACTGCGGGAAAATCTTCCAGCCGGTCAGTTACGTCTCGAAAGTCATGTATCGTTTGTTGAAGAACGGAGTGAAGACGATGCCTTTCCTCACAGATCAAGATCTCAAGGATTTTGAAGTTTGCAGCTCCAGTCCAGATATGGCAGCCGTACTCTTAATCTTAATCCGAACGGATGTGCGTTGTGGCGCAGTGGATATCGATTCGGAACGAGAAACCGGAGAGCCGAGTTCGAATTCCAGTTGAATTCCTTGCATTCATTTACGCGCAAATACCCTTGGGAAAGGTATTAATCAGTCTATTCCTTCCAGTTATGGGTTAAATAGCAGGACAGATTGGGTTCTATAGCCTTGGCTGGCAACTAGTCTACAGCAGAAAGCAACGGCAACCTACTGTGGGATAATCTTCTGCCCAGTCAGTCATGTCTCTTTCGAGACATGATCGCCCAAGCGTGTATTACGTATGGCACTTAACTGACTGATTCTTAATCTGACTCTTGTAAAAAGGAAGCTTAGCAGAAGGTTTGGTTTACGGCATATCAACAAATCAATGGGTTAGTTAATGCCGACTAGATATTTTACAATAGATGTGTATATATAGAATATATATACTTTGTAAGAAATATGTTTGTAGATCAACTTCCTTTTATGTATTTTTGTAAAGTGGTTTTTGTTGAGTGTCAGATACATCGTTGGTATGTATTTTTTCCAAAATTGTATTACTAGTTATACTTATTTTTTCTTCTAAAATGTATCCCTGGAAATTTTACTATAAAAGTCTATTTTTATACTTTCAAAATGATTGGCCTCAGTTTGGAGTTAACTATTTGCCTATAGCTGGGATCCTAAAAGGTGCTACCACCCTGGGAACAACAATAAAGAGATGGTTCCATGCTCCTCACAACCCCCCAATCAGAGGCCTTGCTGCCGGATGGAGTTTATTTTGGCAGAAGGACTCTATCAAGGCTTGACAGTGAGGATTGTGCAGCAATGCTCCATTCTGGGTCTAATCTAACTTTGTAAAATTAAGGTGTGGCAGTAGAAGTTAGATACTTTTTTAAAGTTTTTTTCCAGTATCGTCATTCATTAATGACGGTAAGTGATTCTGTCTGTCTCCTTCATATATCTAAATTTGTGATTGTTACCTTATTATGTTCTATAGTTCATCAAACAACCTTCCGTTTTCTGAGAAGTGAAAACTTTTTTTTGTAACTCGACACTATTCAGTGGAACTAGCGAAATCAATAACGCAAAAATCACACACAAAAAAAAAGATTATGAAGGCGTCCTAAAAGATATTGGATTTACAGTAACATACATTCTTCTTTTATGTGCCCTGTCCCTTCAGAACGAAGGCGATCATGGCCCTCCAAGTCTCCCTATCCCTGGTGGCTCTGAGCACGCCTTCTCCTGTTACACCACGCAATCCTCATTCCATCATCCACCTGATGAGGTCCTTCAAATATGTTATCCGTTTCTTTCCCCTGTCTCTTTTTCCCTCTATCTGACCTGTTAGTATCAGGTTCTCCAAGCCCTCCTTCCTCATTACATGTCCCAGGAACTTCAGTTGTCTCTTCCTGATGCTCAGTATTAATTTTATTTTCGTTTCCATCCTTTCGAAAACCTCCTCATTGCTCACATGCTCGATCCATCATATCCTCAGCATCCTTCTGTAGAACTACATTTCCGCTGCTTCAAGTTTTGTCCTCATTTTTGATGATATTGTCCAGCATTCACTGCCGTATTGAAGAACTGACATTACATAACAATCTAGCACTCTCTTCTTTCTATCTAGTGAAATTTTCCTGTGTCTTAGTATTTTAATCAGCTTCTGGAACACGTTCGTCGCTATGCCAATTCGTCTTCGGATCTCTGTGTCACACTTTCCATCTCTTGTTAGAATACTTCCTAGGTATTTAGGTTTTTGTACTTGCTTAATTTTAGTATCCCCCCCCCGACCTGTATTTGGCATTCTGGACTGCCCTTTTTGCTGATGACTATGCATTCAGTTTTCTTACAGTTTATTTTAGTCCTTTGAATTAGTCTGACAAAAATCCTGAACAATTTCCCGAAATGGCAATGAATGCTGGACAATTTTGTACAATTATTTCCATTTATTTTAATCTCCCTTAACAAATAGAATTTTTTCCCACAATCTTCAACTAAAGCTCTTAAATCATAGGATTTGGAACATTTTGTATTGGCCTGAAACTGAGGACTTTACTTTCTTATAGTCTCCGGACATGAAATATATAGAACAAATTGAAATCACCTGAACATTTTTCTTCTTTCTTTGTGCCGTGTCCCTTCGGGTGGTAGGCAATTATGGCCCTCCACATCTCCTTATCCAAAGTGGCTACTTAGCACACTTTCTTCTGTTACTCCACCCAAACTCGCTCTGCTTTCCGTTTGCTCAAGCCGGTCAAGTAAGTTACACCTTGCTTTCCCCTGCGTCTCTTTCAATCAGTCGGACCCGTGAGTATCAGATTCTCCAAGCCGTCCTTCTACATTACGTGTCCCAGGAATTTCAGCTGTCTCTTCCTAATGTTATCTGTTTCATATTCAGTCCATGATATTCTCAGCATTCTTCTGTAGAATCACATTTCGGTTGCTTAAAATCACTCATTCATCTTTGATGAGATTGTCTAGCATTCATTTCCATATTGAAGAACAGACATCACATAGCAATGGTACGTCTTAATTGGTCGTCATCTTAACTGTCTGACTGACGGTCAAACTTTCTCGTCTTTTATTTCGTTCGGAAATTCACTCCCGGGTGTGATTCGGGCCTTTCCATTGAACGACAAACATTTCGCATCGAGGTGTGAAATTTCGCAAGTTTTGTGTGTGGGTGACTTAAGGAAAGTTTGTAAACTCCAGAAAATTTCTTTATTTCTGACAATGAGTCAGATTTGAATTTTAAATGAAGATCTTGTTTTTTTTGACTACAGGAATTTGAGTGACATGTCGCATATTGAGCAACAGTGAAGAACATAATTATCGTTGTGTGTTTCTCTAAGTAAGGAAAGTTTAAAAAATCGGTCTTCTAACACGCATATGAATCTGGTTTTAGAATTAATGATGTGTTTTTCTAAGACGTCAGCAAGGTAAATGCATCATTTAAATTGCTCATTAATTCACATATGCGCGTACGAAGCAAGTGAGGGGGGGGGCTGTCCTTTTTCTAAATCCATAAGCTACTCTGTTAGGGTCCATTAGAAAGGGGTTTACAAAGAACCCACGTCGAGAAACAGTAAATAGTCCTGTGCATGTCAAGGCACTGTAGCGAAGAGGTTGAAAACGTTTCGTTTCTGCTGGCTTGTAAACAATTTCCGTAATCCGTTTCCTATAAAGCACTCTAGAGAGCAACAAATGAAGCAAGTTCGATACTGGCTGTCGCCTCGTTCTGCTCCTTCTTTTTGTTTTTTGTTTCTTTTTGTATTTTTTGTTGCATTTTGTTTTTTGTTGTTGTATTTTGTTTTTCGTTTGTTTTGTTTTTTGTTCTTTGTTCTTGTTTTTGTTTAATCTCTTCATTCACGACCAAAAATTTTATATATAAAAAGATAATCTTGCGAGAGAGTATCTGACTTCAGAATCGATATGTTTTAATTTCCCTGTTTTGAATACAGATGTTGGTTAGTTCCAGTGATTTCACACAAAGAGTTGTGAGTTCAATACCTGGCTACAGCAGTGGTGAACAAATAACTTAGAGATAACTGGAAGTGTAATCGTACATGGAACGAGAACGATCTACCTCAGTGTTTCAAATAAAGTGTTCGGTTCAAAATTCCTAGCACTTGAAGAAGGCTGGGGTGTACAGTGGCCGAAACGTCATGGCAATAAAGATGAGGACAACAGTCCGAACAATGTGAATTCTACCTTCTCAGAAGTATAGACAAATCTCATCAAAGATATAGTAAAGACTTGAACCAACCAAAAAGTGGTTCTACAGGTGCATGCTGAGGATGCCATAGACAAAACATGTGAGCAACAATAAGGTTTCAGAGAGGATGGAAACGAAAAAAAATAACACTAATCACGAAAAGACACCTGAAGTTTCTGGTACATTTAAGGAGAAAGGAGGGCTTAGAGAACCTGATACCCACGAGACAGAGGGAAGGAGAGACAAGGGAAAGCAGTGCATGTCATACTTAATGGACTTAAGCAGATGGATAGTAGAGTATGATAACAGGAGATGGGGTATTAAGAGCGACAAGTGATAGGGATGTGTGGAAGACCATGATTTCCTGAAAGGACATAGAACGGAGAAGAGGCATGTTCGAATCTGCGTTTGCCCTGAAAGTAAGTCATTTTCTTCCTGTGTAGTGGCCTTGGTGATGCTTGGTAAATTGGCCTTGTGCCAAACATGTACGAAGTCCCCAGAATTTAAATATCAGAAGGGTGAAATATGGAAGGATAAAATATTTCGTGTGTTCATTAAAGTAAAGATTTATTAACAGAATGACAAAAGTTTAAGAAGAAAAATATAAGTGAAATTTGATAACTTAACATTATAACCCATTTGGGAGAAGAAAAATGTTCATTGAGAAAATGCATTTACAAATCAACCATTCGTCGGTGCATAGAATACTGCTGCCATATAAGGTTAGGCGCCCCTGCTGTTCATCTCAGTGTTCTCGACAGGCTCCATAGGAGAATCAGTAATGTGATAGGTACCGACTTGGCGGCTCGACTACAGCCACTTCCCCACCGACGAGATGTGGCCTCCCTTTGTCTATTCTATAAATACTTTCATGGCTTCTGCTCCAACGAACTCACTGGTGCCTCTGCAACAAGTGTTTACTCGTGCAACCAGATTGGCAACTGGGTCCCACCCATTCACAGTTAGATTAACCAAATGCAAACGACAATTCTACTCCTGCAGCTTCTTCACTCGCCCTTCCCGCCTGTGAAACTCGCTTCCATATTCTTGCTTTTCTGACAGCTACAACCTCCAGGAATTTAAATGCAATGTCAACACTCATCTTTTAACCACTTGACTCTAGTTCTTTCCACACCACCCTGTATATCCTTTTCTTTCTCTCCACCTTTGCATCTGTCATCACACCTGTATTCCCATCCTTCTCTTGCTCCTTTCTAACTGGTTCGTCTTTTTCTTCACTCTCTTCTACTTTTACTCTTATGTAGCCCCCTGCAGATCAGTGGTATTACCGCCTTGCTCGGGGTGATACGATTAAAAAAAGGTTCTGTATTTAAAATTGTTCAAAAAGAAATATAAGTATTTAAAATGTCTACAGAAATTTAGAGTTCATAGTTTGATAGTAGTAAAGAGCGAAGTGTCTCGTGCGTCGACGGATAGTAGTAGAATGTAAAGTCTTATGTTCCTTCCTCTTTGTGGTATGTCGGTGACAGGGTGAAAAAGAAGAAATAAAGAAATAGTACTTAGTGTGTACTGCTGTTGTCGTTCTCTTTGGCGGCGTGTAGTAAAAAAGAAAAGAAAATTGGCAGTAAAGGCGAGACGTGACCGAGTCAGCTTGAAGTTCTTCCTTACATTGTGAGATGCTATCAGATACCGCTTCCATTCTGACTGTCTTGAAGTTTTTTTTGTTACATTGACACGAGGTCCGTCAGCTAACCGCTCCCATGCTGGACTGATTTTGACCGATCACAGACCGTGGTTTAAATAGTGAAGTTTCTCATATTACCGGCTCCAGCAGGCATTTTCACTCCTAGATGTGAAAAGAAGTTTGACAGACGTCATATATGAATTTTCTATTTCTAATCCAATCAGGATCCAGAACTTTGCTTTTCACGCTGACTTTTTCTTGGTCTGAGTTTTTCTAAAATGTTTTTGTTCGTTTGAATCCACTTTTGCGGGTGTGCAATTTTACTTTGTGTGTTTTAGTTAATTGATAAATGATATAGGATTCGTATCCTATACCTGCATTGCAAAAAAAATACATGCAACTTTGGGCCTCTTTACCTTTTGTGGTAATTTACTGTAGGCACAAAACACGCTTATTCAAACATAAAAATGAGTTCTGTCAATTAAATTGAAATAACTTTCACACAATGTGTGTAATGAGTCGTGAAAATGTCCCGACGCCAATCGTCTGTTTTGAAGGCAAATCACCTGACGAAGACCATAAAATACTAATTTCCGATCTCTATAAATCATGAGTTTGGTAAATATGAGTTATCATCAGGAAATAAAAATAGTATGACTGGTTTGAAAAGAAAAAACAAGCTGGGCAGTTATAACAATTTATTAATTGCCTATCTGGATAAGTCATTATTTATTAATTATTTATTAATTGCCTATCTGGACATGTCATTATTTAGATTTATGTTTTGACATACCTTATTTAACAGCATCAAGGATGCAAGTTAAATTTTTTAAAAATGTTTTCTTGGAATAAAAGAATGTATTCCCCAACATTGAATAAACATAATATTGTTAAAATAAATATTTCAGAAGGTCTATTTAGAAATATTTTAGAAACCTTCCTACACCAAAAAAGCTGTGGTTATTGTTAGTTGTGGTCAAACTGAGGAATAACCAACTAGCTTTCATAATGGTTCTGAACAAATGAAAATGAGTCATGAAACTGGCGATTCAAATGTAACAAAGAGATGTGTGAAAGTAAAGGTTACCAACTTTGTCTGGAAATAAAAATAGGGGAAGTGAGGATTTTGGAGTTCGAAAAGATAGCAGTCATAATTTGTCGGATAGACAAATTCTTCAAAGATTTCATCTGTTGTTGGTTTTTGTTTTGAGGCTTCTGTTTACCAGATTCACTCCAATTCGCACTTAGAAAATTTTAAAAAAATGTAAAAGAAAAACAAAAGAGCACTACTGAAATAGAGAGGTTCACTCATAAAAACATAGGGACCTTTTTCGGGGGTGTGGTTGTAGATTAGCTTTTTTTCTTTTTCCTTTTGTGGGGTTCCAGAACACCCGGATTAACACCCGGATTAAAAGGCGGTTTTAATGCGGTTTATCCGGTCCACAAAAATACAACACAAATTTCGAGGAAAGACAACGCAATAAGAACTGTTGTATAAAAATATGAAAATTTTGTATTTGACAATATAAACAACTTGTACAATTTATGTATCCTTTGTCCGATAGAAAAGTGTCTTTTATATTAGCGTGAACGTTTGTTGAACATGAAATTGTCTGTTGTATTTGAACGAGTGTCGTTGAACATGAAAGCGCCTGTTGGATTTGAACGAGTGTCGTTGAACATGAAAGCGCCTGTTGGATTTGAACGAGTGTCGTTGAACATGAAAGCGCCTGTTGGATTTGAACGAGTGTCGTTGAACATGAAAGCGCCTGTTGGATTTGAACGAGTGTCGTTGAACATGAAAGCGCCTGTTGGATTTGAACGAGTGTCGTTGAACATGAAAGCGCCTGTTGGATTTGAACGAGTGTCGTTGAACATGAAAGCGCCTGTTGGATTTGAACGAGTGTCGTTGAACATGAAAGCGCCTGTTGGATTTGAACGAGTGTCGTTGAACATGAAAGCGCCTGTTGGATTTGAACGAGTGTCGTTGAACATGAAAGCGCCTGTTGGATTTGAACGAGTGCCGTTGAACATGAAAGCGCCTGTTGGATTTGAACGAGTGTCGTTGAACATGAAAGCGCCTGTTGGATTTGAACGAGTGTCGTTGAACATGAAAGCGCCTGTTGGACTTGAACGAGTGTCGTTGAACATGAAAGCGCCTGTTGGACTTGAACGAGTGTCGTTGAACATGAAAGCGCCTGTTGGACTTGAACGAGTGCCGTTGAACATGAAAGCGCCTGTTGGACTTGAACGAGTGCCGTTAAGGAAACATGTTGGAAACTTGCGCCGTTGCTTGGAAACTTGAACGAACAGTGCCGTTGAACATGAAAGCGCCTGTTGGACTTGAACGAGTGCCGTTGAACATGAAAGCGCCTGTTGGACTTGAACGAGTGCCGTTGAACATGAAAGCGCCTGTTGGACTTGAACGAGTGCCGTTGAACATGAAAGCGCCTGTTGGACTTTGAACGAGTGTCGTTGAACATGAAAGCGCCTGTTGGATTTGAACGAGTGTCGTTGAACATGAAAGCGCCTGTTGGATTTGAACGAGTGTCAATTGAAAGACGATGAAACGCGCCTGTTTTTGAGTCTGTGTTACTTCTCTGCGTAATTACAATGTATCGAGTTTGCATCTATTCAGATGACAATGTTAAATTTTATTTTGGATCCACAGCAAATAAGTTGAAATATCGTTATAATAAACAATAATAATATAAAATGTTATAATGTCGTTGTCTTTAAACAACAGTACATACAGAAAAACAATCACCTTATCTATATATTAGTGGCAATTAAAAAACAAGAACCCAATTAATAACGAGTATATCGTCGCTAAAACCAAATATTGTAATTAAAAGGGAGACAGATGTAACTTCTGTTCTTTTGAAAAACTTCTCATCTTAAATCAAATAAATAACCCTAATGTACTTTACAAAAAAGTGAATTAATGACGACATACAGCAGCAGAAAAATACTTATTAATATTGTTTCCCATATGCATTTGCTTTTTTGTTTCACACTCCTTTACTTTCCCTTTTTACCCTTCAAATATTATTTATTAGTAATTTTTTAATTTATTTCCTTGAATTTTAATAATATTTTTAATTTAAGATTTAAATTTAAAAATTTGAATTTTTTTATCTTCACGTAATTTTTGTCTATTCATATTATGTTCTTGATAAATTAAAAAAATACCACCCTAAGGTTTACCTTCTGTGAACATCGCGTGAACTTAAATTCAAATCTTTTAAAGGGTCGGTTTGAAATATGCACCTGATGATTGCGTAATGCATGAAACTCCGAGAAGAGCCACCAATAAAATTTATATTAAAATAAAATTAATAGCGCTGTTAATACCTTGAGCGCTGTTTTATTGACATCTAAATAATATTTTATACATGTGTGTATTCCTATATGTATATTTATTTATTCATACACACACGCACATATATATATATATATATAAATCTAAACTTATTTATAAATGGAACTTTGTGTGTGTGTGTGTATTCATTACCTATAGACTCCGAAACGGCTGAACAGGTTTTCTTGAAAATTTACAGTTGTACTATAAGCGTCTGCGAGTGTTCTTAGCTAGGTTTTGTGTCGAGGTACCCCCGATAAATATCAAAAACCGATAAAATAGTGTAATAGGAGTGATCCGATTTCAATCAAATTTGATACACACATAGACAAACACATAAGAAACGATATTCAGAAGTTTCAAGATTGCAGTTCTTACAATAGTGCAGAAAATCGATAATATATATATATAAAGGCAAGATACTTGTGTGTGTGCGTCTGTTTATCTGCCTGTATGTCTGTATTTTTTCAGCCCTTTTATTTTAGTTTTTGCTTCGGGTTTGACTCTAAGTAGGTATAATTGTAGTTCTTAGTCTCAGCCATGATATCATTTACTCAGAGTACTTATTTAGCCTTCAAAATTCAGTTTACGACGAAAAAAACTTATTTGATATCGATACCAGGAAATCAAAATTTAACTTACATCCATTCATTTTTCTTTCAGTCTACGGTTTCGCTTTAACTGGAAACAACTGTTGCTTTTTAGTCTTTCGTGCCAACGTTTAAAGAGTTTGAGCTCCAGGACCATGCATTAGTTTTAAAGCTTCCATTTCACCCGAGCAACGCCGGGATATACTGGTAGTTATTCATAATTTAATTCAGTTTTGTACGAAACTAAAATGTACTTTCTAATCTTTATACATCCGGACATGGTTTCAGAGTTTTCATTTAGTAACTTATTTTTTTGTTCTGGAAATTTTGTTATAGTTCATTTTCCTCTTTGCACAATCCGCAGACATCACTTTTGCTGTAAAGTTTGGCTTTTCTCAATATACTTCAGCTTACATTAAGAATTTTTTCCATGCATAGTTCATTAGTTTGGCACAATTCATAAGGCTTTCTTGCTTGAATAATGATTTGTGATTATACGATTGTTTTTTTTTTAAAATGCCTTCAGTTCACCCCACGTTTTTGTCCATTCATAACTTCTATTTCTGCTTTGTAAATAATTCCTTCAGTTTTTACAAACACTATAAAGTAGATATTTATAGATATTTACTTTATATTTACTTCTATTTCTGCTTTGTAAATAATTCCTTCAGTTTTTACAAACACTATAAAGTAGATATTTATAGATATTTACTTTATATTTACTTCTATTTCTGCTTTGTAAATAATTCCTTCAGTTTTTACAAACACTATAAAGTAGATATTTATAGATATTTACTTTATATTTACTTCTATTTCTGCTTTGTAAATAATTCCTTCAGTTTTTACAAACACTATAAAGTAGATATTTACTTTATAGATATTTATAGATATTTACTTTATATTTACTTCTATTTCTGCTTTGTAAATAATTCCTTCAGTTTTTACAAACACTATAAAGTAGATATTTACTTTATAGATATTTACTTTATATTTACTTCTATTTCTGCTTTGTAAATAATTCCTTCAGTTTTTACAAACACTATAAAGTAGATATTTATTTTATAGATATTTACTTTATATTTACTTCTATTTCTGCTTTGTAAATAATTCCTTCAGTTTTTACAAACACTATAAAGTAGATATTTACTTTTGTCTCTTCAGTCCAGTCACATTTTTCATTATTAATGATATCTTGCTGCGTGTTATTGTTGAAATTCCTGGTGTATTGTCTTATACGCTCCTGGTAGACTTTGAAAAAACAGTAGCTACTCTAGCACCTACGCATTGCTCGTTCAGTAATGAATTAGAGCACTCTGGCTATTGGCGTATGATACATGATACGCTAAAAAAAAGTCTGCCTTCTTCTGCCTAGCACCCATAGCTCAAAGGTAGAATCGCCGACTGGCGCTAATTCGGTCGGGTTTCAATCCTGGGTTAAAAGGCAATCGGATATCTAGCCGTACTGATGAGCTGTGATACTGCTAAACAGATCTGTCTGCGGATAATTATATATATATATATATATAGATATAGATAGATAGATAGATAGATATATATCCTTAAAATGAGTAGACGTCATTTTGTTTTCCCAAACCCGAGGAACCTTTCAGCCAACACTTGTCAAGGGTTTCGTTGGCACAAAATTACAAAGGGGTAAAGAAGAGGACAAGACCAAAAAGGGAATACTTGCAAGACTGGGAGAAGATGGAATTCGTTTAAAAATAAATTTATTGAAAAATATTAAAATGTGAGGGGGGTGTAAACATATAATTCCACAAGAGTGAAATAAAAAAGAAGAAAAATGTTACACTCACAAACTCGCCAGTAATTGCAAGGAGCGCAGGAACTGCTCTTTCTGCCTGCACAAAGATATATATATATATGAAAGTTGGGACCTTGTTCCATGCTTATGCACAATTTTCAGGTACATTTGATATGAAGACTGTGTTCAGGCATAAAACATCTGCTAGCCTGAAGATTGCATTTAATCATGAAACAGTGTTTTGGTCTCAGTGTCCATATTTTTATTTACTTAAACTGTCCCTTATATGAAGCACTTTTACTTATATTAATGCAGGATTAATAATCTACCTCTGAAAGAGTGATTCTAGAGATTTTTTAAAATCATTTCACCCCAAGCAAGGCATTCCACTGCCACTATAGCGCAAGGGGTTACATAGGGGAAGGTACTGAGAGAGCGATTGGATATAGGAAATGTCAGAAGGAGGTGATAGACGAGTAAGGAGGTACATAGGAAGAGTATTTATTTGAGAGAATGGATGCGAGTTAGTGTGTGAGGAGGTGTCTATTGACCTTATATTTAAACTCCTGGAGATTGTACCGTCGGGGAAGCAATCATGTGGAAGAGGATTCCAAAGGCGGGAAGTGCGAGAAAAGAAGCTGTTGGAGTATTGCAACAAGATTTCAGTTGTTGTCTTCTCCAGGAGTCTGTTATGTTGGCAACCTTCTGGAATGTTTTTATTCATCTATATGTCTGGACATTTTGATGTGGTGTAAGGTTTAGCAAGTTTGTCTTGGTAGATCAATTACAACTGATTAGTGAGTTTGATCCTAACTGGGTGCCCATACTTTTAGTCTTTGACTACATCGAAGAGTAGCTTAGAAAATTACCATACGTCTATATGTTTCTTATTGCAACACAATAGCAGCAGCATGTTATTGTGCAATTTCCACTGTAATACGACACTTATGGCCATTTTATGTTGAAACACTGGTTTCCATATGATCACCGAGGTTAAGCAACCTCAACCCTGGTTAGTACTTAGGTAAGCGACTTGGGAATACCAGATGCTTTAAACTTGTATGTGTAGGTGATGTAATGGATAATGGCTTGGAATTGAAAATTGGGGTTAAGTAGTGTTAAGCATGGTCAGTACCTAGAATGGGTGACTGCTTGGGAATACCAGGTGCTGTAAGCTTAATCGTGTTGATGATGTAATGGATAAGAGCTTGAAATTGGAAATTGGAGTTAAGTAGTGTTAAGCATGGTCAGTACCTAGAATGGGTGACTGCTTGGGAATACCAGGTGCTTTAAGCTTAATCGTGTTGATGATGTAATGGATAAGAGCTTGAAATTGGAAATTGGAGTTAAGTAGTGTTAAGCATGGTCAGTACCTAGAATGGGTGACTGCTTGGGAATACCAGATGCTTTATGCTTGGCTGTGCAGGTAGTGTAATGGATAATGGCTCAGAATTGTTACTCGAATAGCTGGATTCCAATTCCAGTTGGGATTATTTTATTCACAAATACTTTTGCGAAAAGTATAAATCCACATCTTCTCCCTCATGTGGATTAATTAGTAAGACATGTATCACTGAAAGTATAATCTCAAAAACACAATTGCGTACACAACAGTAAGATTTCAGCATTAAATTACCCATGGAGGTTGATATGCTGCTAAACAAAAAACCAACCAACCAACCAAATATTAGGTCTGATCAAGGGGAAAAACTCTGGATTATTAAACTGCTAATTCCTCTCTTACTGGAAAAAACCAGACAGAATCTTTGACCTATCGGCCCTTGTATACAAATCAGTCATCTATCCGTGCATAAAATACTGCTGTCATGTCTAGTCAGGCACCGCTGGTGTTCATCGCATCGTCCTCGACAGGCTCCAAAGGAGAATCTGTTACGTTATAGGTCCCGACCTGGCAGCTCGAATCCAACCACTTTCTCACCAGTGGGATGTTGCTTCCCTCTGTCTATTTTACAAATATCTTCATGGCTTCTGCTCCGACGAACTTAAGTCACTGGTGCCCCCACCACAAGAATTTACTTCTGTAATCAGACTGGCTACAAGATCCCTCCCTTTTACAGTTAGATCAACCAAGTGCAGCTAATAATTCTACACCATCTGCTTTTTTCTCGCGCTTCCTGCCTGTGAAACTCCTTTCACTTGCTTTCCTGACGGCTACAATCTCCAGAAATTTAAATGCAATGTCAATACCCATCCCTTATCCACTTGACTCTAGTTCTTTCTATATCACCCCTATATCTTGTTCTTTTCCTTTCTCTCAACTTTCGCAACTGTCCTTACACCTGTATTCCCATCATTCTCTTGACATTTTTCTGACACCACCTGAAACTGGTCCGTCCTTCTCTTCACTCTCCTCCTGTCTAAACTTTTACCCTTATGTAGTCCCATGCGCATCAGTGGCGGTACCGCCTTGCTTGGAGTGAAACGGTTAAAAAAACTACAGCAGTAAACTTTAATTTCAAAAAAAAAAAATAATAATGCTAATAAATATGAAATAACTGCACAAGTTGTCTCTGTTGCAATTGGCATATTAAGAACTTCTCGCAAGATCAGTCAGTTAAGTGCCATACGTGATACACGCTTTGGGCGATCATGTCTCGAAAGAGACATGACTGACTGGGCGGAAGATTATCCCGCAGTAGGTTGCCATTGCTTTCTGCGGTAAACTGGTTGCCAGTCAAGGCTATAGAATCCAATCTGTTATTTAAATCAAGATAGAGAGTGAAGAGATGTATGATATTATTACATAGTAATTAGTGGGGGATCAGTTTATTACTTCATAACAATAGAACCCAATCTGTCCTCTTATTTGATTCATCGCTAGAGGGGTAAGAGATGTATTATATTATTAAGTAATAATTAGTGGGGGGGTCAGTTTATTACTTCATAACAATATAAAACTGATCCCCCATTTTATGCCTTATGTTTTCAACTATTATATTCAGTCAGTCAGTGCCATACGTGATACATGCTTAGGTAATCATGTCTCGAATGAGACATGATTGACTGCGCAGGAAGATTTTCCCGCAGTAGGTTGCCATTGCTTTCTGCCAAGGCTATAGAACCCAATCTCTCCTGTTATTTGACGCGTAGCTGGAGGGAAGAGACGGATTAATACCTTTCCCAAGGGTATTTGCGCGTATATGATTGCAATGAATTCAACTGAAATTCGAACTCGGCTCTCCGATTCCTCTTCCCGAGTCGATATCCACTGGACCACAACATACATCTATCTCACAAGATACCTTGCCAATACTTGAAATCGTTGGGTTTCTACGAGTGACAGTTTTAATTGAAAGAGCGAGTGCGTTATGTTTGTGTATGGAGGAGCTAAGATATAATATCAAGTAGACAAAACATTCAACAGCTAAAATGAATTTCAAATTCAAAAAATAATTATTGTAGTAGAAGTAGCAGTAATTGTTGTTGCAATTGTTATTATTGCAATAGCTGTAGTAATGATCGTTTTTACAATTTTTAGTATTGTAGTAGCATTAATGATTGTTGTTGCAATTGTTATTATTGTAGTAGCAGTAATGATTGTTACAATTGTTATTATTGTTATTATTATTATTGCAATAGCAGTAGTAATGATTGTTGTTAAAATTGTTAATATTGTAGTAGCAGTAATGATTGTTGTTGCAGTTGTTATTATTGCAATGGCAGTAGTAATAATTGTTGTTGCAGTTGTTATTATTGCAATAGCAGTAGTAATAATTGTTGTTGCAGTTGTTATTATTGCAATGGCAGTAGTAATAATTGTTGTTGCAGTTGTTATTATTGCAATGGCAGTAGTAATGATTGTTGTTGCAGTTGTTATTATTGCAATAGCAGTAGTAATAATTGTTGTTGCAGTTGTTATTATTGCAATGGCAGTAGTAATAATTGTTGTTGCAGTTGTTATTATTGCAATAGCAGTAGTAATAATTGTTGTTGCAGTTGTTATTATTGCAGTAGCAGTAGTAATAATTGTTGTTGCAGTTGTTATTATTGCAGTAGCAGTAGTAATAATTGTTGTTATCATCGTTATTATTGCAATGGCAGTAGTAATAATTGTTGTTGCAGTTGTTATTATTGCAATAGCAGTAGTAATAATTGTTGTTGCAGTTGTTATTATTGCAATGGCAGTAGTAATAATTGTTGTTGCAGTTGTTATTATTGCAGTAGCAGTAGTAATAATTGTTGTTGCAGTTGTTATTATTGCAATGGCAGTAGTAATAATTGTTGTTGCAGTTGTTATTATTGCAGTAGCAGTAGTAATAATTGTTGTTGCAGTTGTTATTATTGCAATGGCAGTAGTAATAATTGTTGTTGCAGTTGTTATTATTGCAATGGCAGTAGTAATAATTGTTGTTGCAGTTGTTATTATTGCAGTAGCAGTAGTAATAATTGTTGTTGCAGTTGTTATTATTGCAATAGCAGTAGTAATAATTGTTGTTGCAGTTGTTATTATTGCAGTAGCAGTAGTAATAATTGTTGTTGCAGTTGTTATTATTGCAATGGCAGTAGTAATGATTGTTGTTGCAGTTGTTATTATTGCAGTAGCAGTAGTAATAATTGTTGTTGCAGTTGTTATTATTGCAGTAGCAGTAGTAATAATTGTTGTTGCAGTTGTTATTATTGCAATGGCAGTAGTAATAATTGTTGTTGCAGTTGTTATTATTATTGCAGTAGCAGTAGTAATAATTGTTGTTGCAGTTGTTATTATTGCAGTAGCAGTAGTAATAATTGTTGTTGCAGTTATTATTATTGCAATAGCAGTAGTAATAATTGTTGTTGCAGTTATTATTATTGCAATAGCAGTAGTAATAATTGTTGTTGCAGTTGTTATTATTGCAATGGCAGTAGTAATGATTGTTGTTGCAGTTGTTATTATTGCAATGGCAGTAGTAATGATTGTTGTTGCAGTTGTTATTATTGCAGTAGCAGTAGTAATAATTGTTGTTGCAGTTGTTATTATTGCAATAGCAGTAGTAATAATTGTTGTTGCAGTTGTTATTATTGCAATAGCAGTAGTAATAATTGTTGTTGCAGTTGTTATTATTGCAATGGCAGTAGTAATGATTGTTGTTGCAGTTGTTATTATTGCAATGGCAGTAATGATTGTTGTTGCAGTTGTTATTATTGCAATGGCAGTAGTAATGATTGTTGTTGCAGTTGTTATTATTGCAATGGCAGTAGTAATGATTGTTGTTGCAGTTGTTATTATTGCAATGGCAGTAGTAATGATTGTTGTTGCAGTTGTTATTATTGCAATAGCAGTAGTAATAATTGTTGTTGCAGTTGTTATTATTGCAATAGCAGTAGTAATAATTGTTGTTGCAGTTGTTATTATTGCAATGGCAGTAGTAATAATTGTTGTTGCAGTTGTTATTATTGCAGTAGCAGTAGTAGTAATTGTTGTTGCAGTTGTTATTATTGCAATGGCAGTAGTAATAATTGTTGTTGCAGTTGTTATTATTGCAGTAGCAGTAGTAATAATTGTTGTTGCAGTTGTTATTATTGCAGTAGCAGTAGTAATAATTGTTGTTGCAGTTGTTATTATTGCAGTAGCAGTATTAATAATTGTTGTTGCAGTTATTATTATTGCAATGGCAGTAGTAATAATTGTTGTTGCAGTTGTTATTATTGCAGTAGCAGTAGTAATAATTGTTGTTGCAGTTGTTATTATTGCAGTAGCAGTAGTAATAATTGTTGTTGCAGTTGTTATTATTGCAATGGCAGTAGTAATAATTGTTGTTGCAGTTGTTATTATTGCAATAGCAGTAGTAATAATTGTTGTTGCAGTTGTTATTATTGCAGTAGCAGTAGTAATAATTGTTGTTGCAGTTGTTATTATTGCAGTAGCAGTAGTAATAATTGTTGTTGCAGTTGTTATTATTGCAGTGGCAGTAGTAGTAATTGTTGTTGCAGTTGTTATTATTGCAATGGCAGTAGTAATAATTGTTGTTGCAGTTGTTATTATTGCAGTAGCAGTAGTAATAATTGTTGTTGCAGTTGTTATTATTGCAGTAGCGGTAGTAATTGTTGTTGCAGTTGTTATTATTGCAGTAGCAGTAGTAATAATTGTTGTTGCAGTTGTTATTATTGCAATGGCAGTAGTAATAATTGTTGTTGCAGTTGTTATTATTGCAGTAGCAGTAGTAATAATTGTTGTTGCAGTTGTTATTATTGCAGTAGCAGTAGTAATAATTGTTGTTGCAGTTGTTATTATTGCAATGGCAGTAGTAATAATTGTTGTTGCAGTTATTATTATTGCAATAGCAGTAGTAATAATTGTTGTTGCAGTTGTTATTATTGCAGTAGCAGTAGTAATAATTGTTGTTGCAGTTGTTATTATTGCAATGGCAGTAGTAATAATTGTTGTTGCAGTTGTTATTATTGCAGTAGCAGTAGTAATAATTGTTGTTGCAGTTGTTATTATTGCAATGGCAGTAGTAATAATTGTTGTTGCAGTTGTTATTATTGCAGTAGCAGTAGTAATAATTGTTGTTGCAGTTGTTATTATTGCAGTAGCAGTAGTAATAATTGTTGTTGCAGTTGTTATTATTGCAGTAGCAGTAGTAATAATTGTTGTTGCAGTTGTTATTATTGCAATGGCAGTAGTAATTGTTGTTGCAGTTGTTATTATTGCAGTAGCAGTAGTAATAATTGTTGTTGCAGTTGTTATTATTGCAATGGCAGTAGTAATAATTGTTGTTGCAGTTGTTATTATTGCAGTAGCAGTAGTAATAATTGTTGTTGCAGTTGTTATTATTGCAGTAGCAGCGGTAGTAATAATTGTTGTTGCAGTTGTTATTATTGCAGTAGCAGTAGTAATAATTGTTGTTGCAGTTGTTATTATTGCAATGGCAGTAGTAATGGTGTTGTTGCAGTTGTTATTATTGCAGTAGCAGTAGTAATAATTGTTGTTGCAGTTGTTATTATTGCAGTAGCAGTAGTAATAATTGTTGTTGCAGTTGTTATTATTGCAATGGCAGTAGTAATAATTGTTGTTGCAGTTGTTATTATTGCAATAGCAGTAGTAATAATTGTTGTTGCAGTTGTTATTATTGCAGTAGCAGTAGTAATAATTGTTGTTGCAGTTGTTATTATTGCAATGGCAGTAGTAATAATTGTTGTTGCAGTTGTTATTATTGCAGTAGCAGTAGTAATAATTGTTGTTGCAGTTGTTATTATTGCAATGGCAGTAGTAATAATTGTTGTTGCAGTTGTTATTATTGCAATGGCAGTAGTAATAATTGTTGTTGTTGCAATTGTTATTATTGCAGTAGCAGTAGTAGCAGTAGTTGTTATTATTGCAATGGCAGTAGTAACAATTGTTGTTGCAGTTGTTATTATTGCAATGGCAGTAGTAATAATTGTTGTTGCAGTTGTTATTATTGCAATGGCAGTGGCAACCATTGTTGTTGCAGTTATTATTATTGCAGTAGCATTAGTAATAATTGTTGTTGCAGTTGTTATTATTGCAGTAGCAGTAGTAATAATTGTTGTTGCAGTTGTTATTATTGCAGTAGCAGTAGTAATAATTGTTGTCGTTATTATTATTGCAGTAGCAGTAGTAATGATTGTTGTTGCAGTTGTTATTATTGCAATAATAACCTTGGTAGTAATAATTGTTGTTGCAGTTGTTATTATTGCAATGGCAGTAGTAATGATTGTTGTTGCAGTTGTTATTATTGCGGTAGCAGTAGTAATAATTGTTGTTGCAGTTATTATTATTGCAATGGCAGTAGTAATAATTGTTGTTGCGGTTGTTATTATTGCAGTAGCAGTAGTAATATTGTTGTTGCAGTTGTTATTATTGCAATGGCAGTAGTAATAATTGTTGTTGCAGTTGTTATTATTGCAATGGCAGTAACAATAATTGTTGTTGCAGTTGTTATTATTGCAGTAGCAGTAGTAATAATTGTTGTTGCAGTTGTTATTATTACCATTAGTGGCGAAAATAATTGTTGTTGCAGTTGTTATTATTGCAATGGCAGTAGTAATAATTGTTGTTGCAGTTGTTATTATTGCAATGGCAGTAGTAATAATTGTTGTTGCAGTTGTTATTATTGCAGTAGCAGTAGTAGCTGTTGTTGTTGCAGTTGTTATTATTGCAATAGCAGTAGTAGTAATTGTTGTTGCCGTTGTTATTATTGCAGTAGCAGTAGTAATGATTGTTGTTGCAGTTGTTATTATTGCAATAGCAGTAGTAGCCATTGTTGTTGCAGTTGTTGTCATTACAATGGCAGTACGTATGATTGTTGTTGCAGTTGTTATTATTGCAGTAGCAGTAGTAATAATTGTTGTTGCAGTTGTTATTATTGCAATGGCAGTAGTAATAGTTGTTGTTGCGGTTGTTATTATTGCAGTAGCAAATTAGTAATAATTGTTGTTGCAGTTGTTATTATTGCAATGGCAGTAGTAATAATTGTTGTTGCAGTTGTTATTATTGCAGTAGCAGTAGTAATAATTGTTGTTGCAGTTGTTATTATTGCAGTAGCAGTAGTAATAATTGTTGTTGCAGTTGTTATTATTGCAATGGCAGTAGTAATAATTGTTGTTGCAGTTGTTATTATTGCAGTAGCAGTAGTAATAATTGTTGTTATAGTTATTATTATTGCAGTAGCAGTAGTAATAATTGTTGTTGCAGTTGTTATTATTGCAATGGCAGTAGTAATAATTGTTGTTGCAGTTGTTATTATTGCAGTAGCAGTAGTAACTGTTGTTGTTGCAGTTGTTATTATTGCAGTAGCAGTAGTAATAATTGTTGTTGTTGCAGTTGTTGTTATTATTGCAGTAGCAGTAGTAATAGTGTTGTTGCAGTTGTTATTATTGCAGTAGCAGTAGTAATAGTACTTGTTGTTGCAGTTGTTATTATTGCAGTAGCAGTAGTAATATTGTTGTTGTTGCAGTTATTATTATTGCAATGGCAGTAGTAACCGTTGTTGTTGCAGTTGTTATTATTGCAATACTAACAGTAGTAATAATTGTTGTTGCAGTTGTTATTATTGCAGTAGCAGTAGTAATAATTGTTGTTGCAGTTGTTATTATTGCAGTAGCAGTAGTAATAGTAGCCATTGTTGCAGTTGTTATTATTGCAGTAGCAGTAGTAATAATTGTTGTTGCAGTTGTTATTATTGCAATGGCAGTAGTAACGTTGTTGTTACTAGGTTGTTATTGTTGCAGTAGCCGTTGTCGTGGTGTTGTTGCAGTTGTTATTATTGCAGTAGCAGTAGTAACCATTGTTGTTACAGTTGTTATTATTGCAATGGCAGTAGTAATAATTGTTGTTGCAGTTGTTATTATTGCAGTAGCAGTAGTAATAATTGTTATTGCAGTTGTTATTATTGCAGTAGCAGTAGTAATAATTGTTGTTGCGGTTATTATTATTGCAGTAGCAGTAGTAATAATTGTTGTTGCAGTTGTTATTATTGCAGTAGCAGTAGTAATAATTGTTGTTGCAGTTGTTATTATTGCAATGGCAGTAGTAATGATTGTTGTTGCAGTTGTTATTATTGCAGTAGCAGTAGTAATAATTGTTGTTGCAGTTGTTATTATTAGTAGCAGTAGTAATAATTGTTGCAGTTGTTATTATTGCAATGGCAGTAGTAATAATTGTTGCAGTTGTTATTATTGCAGTAGCAGTAGTAATAATTGTTGTTGCAGTTGTTATTATTGCGGTAGCGGTAGTAGTAGTTGTTGTTGCAGTTGTTATTATTGCAGTAGCAGTAGTAATAATTGTTGTTGCAGTTATTATTATTGCAGTAGCAGTAGTAATAATTGTTGTTGCAGTTGTTATTATTGCAATGGCAGTAGTAATGATTGTTGTTGCAGTTGTTATTATTGCAATGGCAGTAGTAATAATTGTTGTTGCAGTTGTTATTATTGCAGTAGCAGTAGTAATAATTGTTGTTGCAGTTGTTATTATTGCAGTAGCAGTAGTAATAATTGTTGTTGCAGTTGTTATTATTGCAGTAGCAGTAGTAATAATTGTTGTTGCAGTTGTTATTATTGCAATGGCAGTAGTAATGATTGTTGTTGCAGTTGTTATTATTGCAGTAGCAGTAGTAATAATTGTTGTTGCAGTTGTTATTATTGCAGTAGCAGTAGTAATAATTGTTGTTGCAGTTGTTATTATTGTAAAATGGCAGTAGTAATAATTGTTGTTGCGGCTGTTATTATTGCAGTAGCAGTAGTAATAATTGTTGTTGCAGTTGTTATTATTGCAGTAGCAGTAGTAATAATTGTTGTTGTAGTTGTTATTATTGCAGTAGCAGTAGTAATAATTGTTGTTGCAGTTGTTATTATTGCAGTAGCAGTAGTAATAATTGTTGTTGCAGTTGTTATTATTGCAATGGCAGTAGTAATGATTGTTGTTGCAGTTGTTATTATTGCAGTAGCAGTAGTAATAATTGTTGTTGCAGTTGTTACTATTGCAGTAGCAGTAGTAATAATTGTTGTTGCAGTTGTTATTATTGCAATGGCAGTAGTAATAATTGTTGTTGCAGTTGTTATTATTGCAGTAGCAGTAGTAATAATTGTTGTTGCAGTTGTTATTATTGCAGTAGCAGTAGTAATAATTGTTGTTGCAGTTGTTATTGCAGTAGCAGTAGTAATAATTGTTGTTGCAGTTGTTATTATTGCAGTAGCAGTAGTAATAATTGTTGTTGCAGTTGTTATTATTATTGGTAGTAGTGGTAGTAATAATTGTTGTTGCAGTTGTTGCTATTGCAATGGCAGTAGTAATGATTGTTGTTGCAGTTGTTATTATTGCAATGGCAGTAGTAATAATTGTTGTTGCAGTTGTTATTATTGCAATGGCAGTAGTAATAATTGTTGTTGCAGTTGTTATTATTGCAATGGCAGTAGTAATAATTGTTGTTGCAGTTGTTATTATTGCAATGGCAGTAGTAATAATTGTTGTTGCAGTTGTTATTATTGCAATGGCAGTAGTAATAATTGTTGTTGCAGTTGTTATTATTGCAGTAGCAGTAGTAATAATTGTTGTTGCAGTTGTTATTATTGCAGTAGCAGTAGTAATAATTGTTGTTGCAGTTGTTATTATTGCAGTAGCAGTAGTAATAATTGTTGTTGCAGTTGTTATTATTGCAGTAGCAGTAGTAATAATTGTTGTTGCAGTTGTTATTATTGCAATGGCAGTAGTAATAATTGTTGTTGCAGTTGTTATTGCAGTAGCAGTAGTAATAATTGTTGTTGCAGTTGTTATTATTGCAGTAGCAGTAGTAATAATTGTTGTTGCAGTTGTTATTATTGCAATGGCAGTAGTAATGATTGTTGTTGCAGTTGTTATTATTGCAATGGCAGTAGTAATAATTGTTGTTGCAGTTGTTATTATTGCAATGGCAGTAGTAATAATTGTTGTTGCAGTTGTTATTATTGCAATGGCAGTAGTAATAATTGTTGTTGCAGTTGTTATTATTGCAATGGCAGTAGTAATAATTGTTGTTGCAGTTGTTATTATTGCAATGGCAGTAGTAATAATTGTTGTTGCAGTTGTTGTTATTGCAGTAGCAGTAGTAATAATTGTTGTTGCAGTTGTTATTATTGCAATGGCAGTAGTAATGATTGTTGTTGCAGTTGTTATTATTGCAATGGCAGTAGTAATAATTGTTGTTGCAGTTGTTATTATTGCAATGGCGGTAGTAATAATTGTTGTTGCAGTTGTTATTATTGCAATGGCAGTAGTAATAATTGTTGTTGCAGTTGTTATTATTGCAATGGCAGTAGTAATAATTGTTGTTGCAGTTGTTATTATTGCAATGGCAGTAGTAATAATTGTTGTTGCAGTTGTTATTATTGCAATGGCAGTAGTAATAATTGTTGTTGCAGTTGTTATTATTGCAATGGCAGTAGTAATAATTGTTGTTGCAGTTGTTATTATTGCAATGGCAGTAGTAATAATTGTTGTTGCAGTTGTTATTATTGCAATGGCAGTAGTAATAATTGTTGTTGCAGTTGTTATTATTGCAATGGCAGTAGTAATAATTGTTGTTGCAGTTGTTATTGTTGCAATGGCAGTAGTAATAATTGTTGTTGCAGTTGTTATTATTGCAATGGCAGTAGTAATAACACTATTGTTGTTGCAGTTGTTATTATTGCAATGGCAGTAGTAATAATTGTTGTTGCAGTTGTTATTATTGCAATGGCAGTAGTAATAATTGTTGTTGCAGTTGTTATTGTTGCAGTAGCAGTAGTAATAATTGTTGTTGCAGTTGTTATTATTGCAATGGCAGTAGTAATGATTGTTGTTGCAGTTGTTATTATTGCAATGGCAGTAGTAATAATTGTTGTTGCAGTTGTTATTATTGCAATGGCAGTAGTAATAATTGTTGTTGCAGTTGTTATTATTGCAATGGCAGTAGTAATAATTGTTGTTGCAGTTGTTATTATTGCAATGGCAGTAGTAATAATTGTTGTTGCAGTTGTTATTATTGCAATGGCAGTAGTAATAATTGTTGTTGCAGTTGTTATTACAGTAGCAGTAGTAATAATTGTTGTTGCAGTTGTTATTATTGCAGTAGCAGTAGTAATAATTGTTGTTGCAGTTATTGTTGCAGTAGCAGTAGTAATAATTGTTGTTGCAGCGTTATTATTGCAATGGCAGTAGTAATAATTGTTGTTGCAGTTGTTATTATTGCAATAGCAGTAGTAATAATTGTTGTTGCAGTTGTTATTATTGCAATGGCAGTAGTAATAATTGTTGTTGCAGTTGTTATTATTGCAGTAGCAGTAGTAATAATTGCTGTTGCAGTTGTTATTATTGCAGTAGCAGTAGTAATGATTGTTGTTGCTATTGCAATAGCAGTAATCATGATGGTCGTTGCAATTGTTATTCTTGTAGCAGCAATAATGATTGTTGTTGCAATTGTTATTGCAATAGCAGTAGTAATGATTGTTGTTGCAGTTATTATAGTAGCTGTAGTAATGAATGTAGTTGCAATTGTCATTATTGTAGTAGCAGTAATGATTCTTGTTACAATTTTTATTATTGCAATAGCAGTAATGATTGTTGTTGCAATTGTTATTATTGTAGTAGCTGTAGTAATGAATGTGATTGCAATTGTTATTATTGCAATAGCAGTAGTAGTGATTGTTGTTGCATTTGTTATTGCTGTAATAGTTATGATTTTTACAGTAATACTAGAAATTGTTATTATCATTGTTGTTGTAGTATTTGTTGTTAATGTAATGCTATATTCTATGTCTGGACTGGTGCTGCTCAGTCCTCACTGTCCAATTTTGACACAATAATTATTTTCCATTCTATAACTCTTTCCTCACTGACATAAGGTTGCTAATCACAATTTGTTATTATAGCAAATGTTCATATGACCTCCCACAAGTATGGCCAGCCCTCTTCACATCGTCAAATTAACTTCATTCTCTTCCTATTCCATTGGTAAAGAGGAAGTTTCAGTCAGCCAGCTTGGATAAATAGACACTCGAGTGGGTGCTTCCCTGATCACCACACTTTTAACCTCTTCAAGTCTAAGGTCAATCTTATAATATGCACTTCTTCCTATTTCCCTACATCAATCAGTAACCCTCTACCTTGAGTGGTTCTCAGACCTTCTATTGAATGAGCAATAATTTTTTAAAAATTACTATTATTCATAATAATAATAATAATTTACGTGATGTGTGACATTTAAAAATTAGAATTTCCATAAGTTTAAATTTAAATTTGGCAGACCTGAAGGAGACTACCACAACCTTTAAATTTGTTGTTTTTTTTTTTGTTTACTTTTTTCAGCACAGTCTTATCGATTACTACATAAAGTTTCCGATTATCAAACAAAATTTTGAAAAATTTCAATATTTAAACAATTTGGGGTGGGGGCTCATTTTCTCATACAACATTGTTGTATGAGACCCTCAATTTTAAAACCACTCACGTTGGGGTCGCTTTGTTTGTTTTTTTTTCGTTTGTTTTTTTTTGTTTGTTTTTTTTAGACGAGTTGTTGCTCTTGTTTTTATCTTTGTCAAGTTGTCTTCAGTTCATACATGCACAAGATCGATTTACTATAAGGTTGTATGAAAAACTGAGCCTCCCCCTAAAATTGTTTAAATATTGAAATTTTTCCAAATTTTCTTTGTCAATCAACAAGTTTAGGGTTTTAATCGAAAACACTGCAATGAAAAAAAGTAACGAAATTGATTACCACCAACTGTAAATTGGTTGATTATGTCGTACCGGCAAGTGGTTCCAAAATGGAGGATTGATTTTAATATATGATTGTATGAAAAACTGAGCCCCCTCTAAGTATTGAAATTCTTCCATTTTTTTTTTTTTGTCAATCGGAGAGTTTAGGGTGTAATTGCTAAGATTGCACTAAAACAAAATTTAAAAAAAAGAAAAACAACAAATTTAAAGGTGGTGATAGTCTTCTTCAGGTTTGTGTAAAAGTTTTTATTTGTTTTTTTAAGAATTTCATAATGAAATTTAAAAAAAAAGCAAAAACAAAAAAAAATTAATAATGTCCAGAGAATTTAAATGAGTTGTTTTGAAATGTATTTTTAAGTATGTTTTTCTTTTCATGTTTCCTAATCAAACAAATCGCAAACAGCAAATTAGATATTATTTTCAGGCTGCCTATAAACTCCGTTAACTAAGTTATCAGATAAGCACTTACCACCTGCATTGCCTCTTAAAGACATGAGGTTAGCAATTAGCTGACTTTTCAAGGATTATTAATTTCTGATAGGACACGACACTCATCCCTTTCAGAAAAAAATGTTTTCTTTTTGTTATGAGGACCAGCTGCAATGACCATCTGTCAATAATAATTCATAGTTTGCTATATTATTCCTGGTGAGTGAGGTGGGAATATCTGCACAAAAAATAATTCTGGTGATTGGAAAGTTGAGATAAGATGAAACTGATTGACATTTACTAAGCACAATATGAGACCAAATGTGAGTCAGTGAGTTGAGACATGACTGACTTATCCCAAGTGTAGGTTGCCATTGCCTTCTGCAGTAGACTGGATGCTAGCCAACACTATAGAACCCAATCTGTTGTATTATTTAACCCATAACTGGAGGGAAGAGACGGATTAATACCTTTTCCAAGGGTATTTGTGTGTAAGTGAATGCAAGGAATTCAACTGGAATTTGAACTCAGCTCCCCAATTTCTAGTTACGAGCTGATATCCACTGCACCACAATGCACACCATATGTAAGAAGACCAAAAAACAACTACTACTAGTGGCCGGTATGGAAAATCTACAACTATTTATGAACAGAGTCAGTCAGTTAAGTGCCATACATGAAACACGTTTGGACGATCATGTCTTGAAAGAGACATGACTGACTGGGCAGAAGATTATCCCGCAGTAGGTTGCCATTGCTTTCTGTGGTAGACAGGTTGCCAGCCACAGCTATAAAATCCAATCTGTCCTGGTATTCAGCCTATCTTCTTCTATGTGCCCTGTCCCTTTAGGACGTAGGCGATCATGGCTTTTCACGTTTCCCTATCCCTGGTGGCTCTGAGCACACCTTCTCCTGTTACACTGTGCAATCCTCGTTCTGTCATCCACCTGATTAGGTCCTTGAAATATGTTATCCGTTGCTTTCCCCTGTTTCTTTTTCCCTCTATCTGGCCTATTAGTATCAGATTCTCCAAGCCCTCCTTTCTCATTGCATGTCTCAGGAACTTCAGCTGTGTCTTCCTGATGCTCAGTATTAATTTTCTTTTTGTTTCTATCCTTTCCAAAAACTCATTATTGCTCACATGCTTGATCCATGATATCCGCAGCATCCTTCTGTAGAACCACATTTCAGTTGCTTCAAGTTTTTCCTTCTTCTTTGATTATATTGTCCAGCATTCACTGCCGTATTGAAGAACTGACATCACATAGCAATCTAGTACTCTCCTCTTTGTTTCTAGCAAAACTGTCCTGTTTCTTAATACTTTACTCAACTTCTGGAATGCTTCCTTTGCCATGCCAATTTGCTTTCGGATCTCTGTGTTGCACTTTCCGTCTTGTGTGATAACACTTCCCAGGTATTTAAAAAAGTTAACCCCAAAACTGGGGGCAACAGTTAAATTAGTTGATGTCCACTAAAATTCTATATAAATTACTTTATTTTCCAACCATATTATCCAAAATATTGAGTATAATAGTGATTACAGACAGCTTCTTATTGATTATGAAAATAGGAGGCCTAATCCATGATGTTTGTTGTGATGCAATTGATATTGAATTGGAATAAGAAATTGAGGAGCCAAGTTCGAATTCTAGTTGAATTTAGTGCATTCACTTACGCGCAAATACCTTTGGGAAAGGTATTTATCCATTTCTTCCCTCCAGTTATGGGTTAAATAACAGGACAGATTGGGTTCTACAGCCTTGGCTGGCAACCAGTCTACAGCAGAAAGTAATGGCAATCTACTGTGGGATAATCTTCAGCCTAGTCAGTGATGTCTTTTTGAAGACATGATTGCCCAAGTGTGTTTCACGTATGGCACTTAACTGACTGAATCCATGATAAAGGTAGAAATCGGAATATTTGGGGGCTGAGAATACACTCGCACACAAAATGGGTGATAGGAGGTATCTACAGTTCATCATTGGCTTACAAGCATTATTGGTTATGACCTGGTGGTTGTTAGTTGACACTTAATTAATTTTGCCAAATTTTTTGAAGCCATTATTGGATTTTTAAATAATTTTTTATGATTCCTTTATATTTGATAGCATGTGTATCCTCTCTCAACACTTTTTTTGTTTGTTGTTTATTTTTTTTGTTTTTTATAATCATATCGCCCCAAGGAAGGCATTTTACTACCACTGTTTTGCAGGGGTTACATAGAAAGTTATGAGAAAAAGTGACAGGTTATAGGGGTGTCAGGAAGTGGGTAAGAGAAGGATAAGAATACTTATAAGAGTGGAGTGGACTGAGAATGGAGCATGAGAGAGAGAGAGAATGCAGGTTAGTGAGGTAGGAAATGACTATTGACTTTACATTTAAATTCTTGGAGATTGTAGCTGTCTGGAAAGCAAGTAAATGGAAGGGAATTCCACAGGCGGAAAGTGCGAGAAAAGAAGCTGATAGAATAGAATTTGCATATATAATATATTGGTTTCACAGTAAAAGGGTGGGACCTAGTTGCTAATATTGTGGCTCTAGAGTGATCTCAGTTCATCAGAGCAGAAGCCCTAAAAGTATTTGTAGAAGAGACCCAGAGAAGCCACATTGCACCGGTGAGAAAGTGACTGTATCTGATCAGGTAAGTCAGGGTCGATCACATTACAGATTCTACATTGGATTTTGTCAAGGACACCTAGATCAATACAGGGTCGATCACATTACAGATTCTACATTGGATTTTGTCAAGGACACCTAGATCAATAGCAGGAGCACCCAACAAGATATGGCAGCAGTATTAAATGCATGCATGGGTGAGTGGTAGATTTGTATATGTGCAGTATTGTTTCACACTGGAAAAAAACTTCCTGGCTCGACAGAGAGAACCAACTTTCTTAGCAACGCATTTCACTAGAGATTCAATATAGTCATTCTACATGCGGTCTGTTGTCAAATATGGCATATTACTGTAAAGTTTGGTGTAAGACTAACAAATATTAAACAAAGTAAAATTAGGTCTTAAAAATGAGTGGCGGTACCAACAATTAACAATCCATGAATTTTAATTGATTTTCAAAATGACAGTCTCCACTCGGTGTTGATTTTTATGTCTACACTGTTTATATTTATGAACACTATCTCCAATAATGAACACTCTTTTCCAACAGACTATTATATATCAGTCAACACTGGGGCTGACAGGATAGATTGTAATATAATAATCTGGCCCCACCCGAAGAAGGAAGCTGATGCAAGCGGGGGCGTTTTCCGGCTGTTGAAAGGAACGGATGGTTGTTTGACCTTATTTCCGGCAGTAGCGGAAATGGCTACAAGAGGCAAACAGAACAGGTGTCTCTGAGAATTACGTGGGCATGCGTAGGCGAGGCAAAAAATCGGAAGTACCGGTTTGGAGATAAAAAGACCTCGGGCACGGATTTCACGACAGAAGAAGTCTGGGCAGAGAGACAGAGTCAGGCAGAGAGCCAGACCAGACCAGAGGAACAACAGATACGACACCCCCCCGTCAACCCTTGGAAGCGCGCTCTCACTCTCTGTTCACTAGGCTACACGGTACATCGTTCATTAATAAAAATATCACTTGATATATTTTTATATACAGACGTGTTTGTTGTATATTGCTATATAACAAGATGACTGACATTTTTATCTGTTGAAATAGACTTACCCCATATAAGCTGATTTAAAATTAATTGATTAATAAAATAAATATTTGCTCTGTAGTTAAATACATTGAGCTCTTTCTGTGGAAAATTTTTATTACTAGGATTCATTTGGATTATTTGACACTGATTATTTTCCATTAGTATATATATATATATATATATATATACCCTGACGAGCCGTAGGGTGAAACCTAGGGAGGTTTATTCGCACTCACTTAGATTTTTCTGTCTTTGTTTGCTCTACTTTTGTATTGAGCGCTTTAGTGTTAGGGTTTTTGTCTTGGGGTTTTTTCTTTCTTACAAGTGCTTGACTTTTTGTTCATGTGCTTCGTTCGTTTCTTTTTTTTACTTCCCCTCCGAGTTCGTCCTCAGTGGGTTTTTCAAGACGAACTTAAATATAGTATAACTATTGCTAGTATTAGCATTATTATTTATGTTATAAATATATATATATATATTTGTTATTATTATTAGTGTTATATATATATATATACATATGTTATTATTAGTAGTGTTATATTAATATATATACATATGTTATTATTAGTAGTGTTATATTAATATATATACATATGTTATTATTAGTAGTGTTATATTAATATATATAGCTGCAGTAATAAATACAGGAGTAGATATGATAAATAATTGCAAAAGATCCTAGGAATATTAGGTTAAATATTAAAACTGATCCAACAGATTGTATCCAAAATACAATCAAAAGCAACTATTGAATCAGAGAAATGAATTTGTTTTTATGCCAACATTTAAACACTAATTTAAACTTCCATAATATAAGTTTAATTTATTTAGCTACTATACTTCCAATTTTTCACTCCTCCCTAATTCTAATGCCAAAGACCAAAATTAATGTCTTATGGTTAATATTTTTTTTATATATCTCCCCTTTAAGACAAAAACTTTTTATCTATCCCTGACCTTTATCTTGTGCCCTTGGTATGAAAAATAGCTTCCACTTCTGACACAAACTCCGGTTCACAACATGGGGTTGACAACTTAGTTAACTGAACGCCCCTACTTTTTATTTTTATTATTTTTTTTTTAATTTTATTTTTATTTTTTCAATTGGAGTAGATAGACTAAACTATCGCCCGGTTCATGCTCCACCCACGTCTATTGTACAGGTGTAGAGGCTCATCCCTTGTTCCCTGTTTAGGATGTGGTTTCCGGCTTTCTCTCTTCCAAATCTTTTCACTCTCATGTAGCCCCCTGCACATCAGTTGCGTTACCGCCTTGCTCAGGGTGATATGATTTAAAAAAATAAATAAATAAATACAGACAACTTCAATGTTGCCTGTTGAAATAAAGTATTCCATGTGTAAAGTGATTGAAATGTTTAATATTATGTGACTAGGATCCACTTGGCTTACTTACCATGGATTATTGATCTTTACTATACATATATATATATATATATATATATACATACATAAAAGGCAAGATGTTTGTGTGTGTATGTTTGTCTTCCTGTCTGTCTCTCTGTTTGTATGTCCTTCATACAAATCCACAATTTTTATCTGATTGTCACCAAACTTCACACAAATATTCTCTAGGCTTCCAGGCAGACTAGGGGATCCATATTTTTTCTGATTCCCCACACACCTGATACTGGAAATCGATACCATGATATCTGATCAAGATCAGGAATTCAGGCCTTTTATTCTGGTTATTGCTGTAGAATTTGCTCTAACTTTGTAAAATGATAGTTTTTAGTCTCAAACATTAATAGATCTTCTGAGATGATTCATTCATCCCGATATCGCAAATCGACACCCCCACCCAATATTTTATTGAATCTGATCAAAAACTGATATTCAGCCATCAATATGACTCATTTTCGCCAATTTTACTCTCAATGGGTGCAATAAGTTTTCACGGACTTACTTAGGTTAGTTTATCCTTGGGTTACTTATTTCACTCTGATATTGGAAATTGATACCCCGATATCCTACCGGGTCTGATCAAAATCAAGTTTTCAGCCCTTTTATTTTGGTTTTTCCTCCGTGTTTTGCTCAAAGTTGGTATAATTGTAGTTCTTAGTTTCAGCCATGATACCATTTAGTCAAAAGACTTCTTTAGCCTTCAAAATTCATTTTGCGACGGAAAACTTATTTGGCATCGATACCGTAAATCAAAATTTGCCTTACATCCATTCATTTTAATAAGTTATATGGCTTGGAGATTAACCTTTCAACAACCTACATTTTTCATGCCAATGTCCAAAGAGTCAGAGCTCCAGGACCATGGATTAGTTTTTAAGCTTTCATTACACCTGAACAACATCAGGCTGTAATAGAAAGTGTTGTCAACTTATGACCAAGAGATTGTAAATGGATCCAGACGTAAGTTGGCCTGCAATACCTTTTGCAATGTTTTTTTCAGAGATTGCATTTTTTTAATTATAATTACAAATGGTATCAAAGAAAGAAATTGTATCATCAGTCTATGCATTGTTTTTTTTTTACCCTAAAACCCTGCACACTACAGTGCATTTGGTTTGAAATTTGCCAGAATGCAATTTCAAAAATGAAATATTTTAACTGCAAAACACACCAAAATACATACAAATTTGAAACACCTTATTGGTTGCATCTTGTCAATGTCGTCAGCTGGGTAGGGCTCAGGGTATTTTTTAGAGTTTTCATCTTTTATTTTTTCAAAACATGAATTATCTGAATTGGGTGTTTATTTATCTCTTCACAAATTTCACAATGTTGACAAAATGCAGCTTCCTCATCTGTTTGTCAGATCACTTGAACATTATGAAGTTGGAATGTTTTCCTGAACCAGCCAATTGTTGTGGATCTGGAGTTAGATCCAATAAATACACAACACGGAGTAATATGGTAGAAAATGCAATATATTGAAGAGAAATATATACAGAGAGGGTGAGTAGAACATTGTAAAATACAGTTAGTCAAATGCGAGAGAAATGCTAAATAATATGAGATGTGAGACTTGACAATGTTACCCTCAAAACTAGGTCGCTGGGATACACTATTGTTAGACCACAGTGCTACTACACTCTAGTCCACTAATGACTACTAATATATATAGTCTTAGGAAGAGTTCATATTAGTGTAAACAGGGAAGGTGCCCCAACACCAATATTTTGATATGAATTCAAAGGATATTGACTCAGAACAAGAAATTGATGAGCCGAGTTCGAATTCCATGCATTTACTTATACGCAAATACCCTTGGGAAGGTATTAATTCATCTCTTTCCTCCAGTTATGGGTTGAATAATAGGACAGACTGGGTTCTATAGCATTGGCTGGCAACCAGTCTACCACAGAAATGAAAGGCAACCTACTGTGGGATAATCTTACGCCCTGTAAATCATGTCTCTTTTGAGACATGATCACCCAAAGCATGTATCACATATGGCACTTACCTGACTGACTGAATATAACAGTCGAAAACACGATCAAGACTTCTAGTGGTCGTAAAGTGGAGGATCAGTTTTATATTGATATGAAGTAGTAGACTGATCCCCCACTAATTGCTACTTTATAATATAATACATCTCTTGTTCCTCTAGCTAAGAGTCAAATAACAGGACAGATTGGGTTCTATAGCCTTGTCTGGCAACCTACTGTGCTCGTTCTAAACATGATCACTCGTGTGTATCATGTCTGGCACTTAACTGACTGTAGTCGTTTTATTGATCATGTGAAATCTTAGTGAGTTACAAATATCTCGCACATCAAAGATTTAATGTAAATCCTTAAGGAATGATGAAGAAGCATAGAAGGTTTACAGTGTAGATCTTTAATGAAGAAAGATGCAGAGGTTCAATGAAAAGAACCTTTATGTAGAACAAAGATAACGGAAAACAATGAAATAAAAGTGAATACAATTCTCCCAAAATATGAGTTGAAATTGCAGGAAACTTTGTTGGGACTCATTTTTTGTAATATTGTCAAATGTAATTTTTTGATATATGTTCTTTTAATATGCCATAAAAACTATTTGATAAGCTTTTGGCCTTGAAATGTCTATATGTGTCCTGTCGGTAAACTATCCACACAGATTTCACTTAAGATATGTCTGATAGGAATTTTCTAAAACTAAAACATTTTAATTTTTTTTTCTTTTTTTTTGAAAATTTTAAAGAAATATTTTTGTGCATGTTTGTTTTTCAGATGTTCGTCTTGAAGTAAAGTATAAACACGACAATACTTTTTTATAAGGAGAAAAATCGTAAACTGTATTAGTTTGTTTGTGAAGCTTAACGACCTATCAATCCTTATGGGATCATTTAAGGTCATAACCAATGATTTTGGGTTAGGTTATTTATTTTTACAACATTTTTCTTTTCACGATTCATTGGGATTTGTTTTTAAGAACAGGGTCCCCAAGTCCTACCCTTGTTATTTAACCCATAACTGGAGGAAATGGACGGATTAATACCTTTCCCAAGGGTACCAGTGCTTAAGTGAATGCAGGGTATTCAACTGGAATTCGAACTCGGCTCACCGATTTCTCTTTCCGAGCCGATCTCCACTGCACCACAACGCACATCCGTCACTATACGCTTACAGCACCTGGTATTCCCAAGCAGTCACCCATCTAAGTACTGACCAGGCTCAACGTTGCTTAACTTCGGTGATCGAGCGAGAACCAGTGTATTCAACGTGATAGGCCGTAAGCCCAACTGTATAAGAGACAGTGATGCTGGTGTGTTGACTAGCTATATTATCATAGTGTTGAAATACTATCAACCACGGACACACAAATCAAGGTGTTTTCTTTTCGAATTTCACTCTGAAGCAAGGCAATAAGACCAGAAAAGAAGAATCTGTTAGCACAGAACTTACGGCGGCAACATCTAGCCATTTTAAATGGAAAAATGAAATGATGTTGATTATTGATATATCCCGGAAAGGAATATTAGTGCAAAGATCAGTGGAAGAATGGTACTCGACACAGGAATATGATATAATGAATTTATTGTACAAATGTACAATTAACAGTAAGATACAGATAAGCAATCAACGAGTAGGAGCGGAATAAACTATCAAATAGAGAATGCCTTCGCCTAAGATATTTGCTCTCCCTTCGCACCGCTCGTCACCGTCTCTTACAGTCTAGAGCATTCTATTCTCAGGGATGGTATAATGTTCCACGATAATAATTATCTAGTAAATTTGAAGTCCAGATACAAAAAAGAAAACACAGTATGTTTTCTAGTGCTACTTCAGATCTGTGATTTACCAAAGTAAATGTAATAAACTTATTTATAAATGAAACTTTGTGTGTGTGTGTCCGTTAACTAAAAACTCCGAAACAGCTGAACCAATTTTCTTGAAAATTTACACAGTTGTACTATAAGCATCTGCAAGTGTTCTTAGCTAAGTTTTGTGTTGAGGTACCCCCCCCCCCCGATAAATATCAGTAATCGAAAAAAAGGAGTAGTCTGATTTGAATCAAATTTCATACACTCATAGACAAAGAAATTAGAAACGATAATCAGAAGTTTTGAGTTTGCAGTTCTTACAATAGTGCAGGAAATTGATTATATATATATATATATATATATATATATATATATATATAAAGGCAAGATGTTTGTGCATGTGTCTGTCTATCTGCCTGTATTTTTTTTCAGCCCTTTCATTTTAGTTTTTGCTTCGGGTTTGGCTCTAAGTAGGTATAATTGTAGTTCTTAGTCTCAACCATGATACCATTTACTCAGAGGACTTATTTAGCTTTCAAAATTCAGTTTATGACGAAAAAAACTTATTTGGTATCGATACCAGGAAATCAAAATTTGACTTACATCCATTCATTTTTCTTTCAGTCTACGGTTTCGCTTTAACTGGAAATAACTATTGCTTTTTAGTCTTTTGTGCCAACGTCCAAAGAGTCTGAGCTCCAGGACCATGGATTAGTTTTAAAGCTTTCATTACACCCGAGCAACGCCGGGCTATACTGCAAGTATACATATAATACTTATTCTTTTCCCACACTACCCTTCCTAATTATTCTACTCTCTATGCATCACTTCATCCTAGCAGTTCAGAGCCACTAATTCCTTGAGAATGATGTTGACAGTCTTCAAACAGAAGTGTTGGTCAGTCAGTTAAGTGCCATACATGATACACGCTTGGGCGATCATGTCTCAAAAGAGACATGACTGACTGGGCAGAAGATTATCCTGCAGTAGTTTGCCATTGCTTTCTGCGGTAGACTGGTTGCTGACCAAGGTTATAGAACCCAATCTGTCCTGCTATTTAACCCATAACTGGTAGGAAGAGACGGATTAATACCTTTCCCAAGGGTATTTGCGTGTAAGTGAATGCAATGGATTCAGCTGGAATTGTGTTGGTAGTGAGACATTATTCTTATATGACACAACTTCCTCTAGAGTCTGAACAAGCTCCCCCTACTCAAATCCTCTGTCATGCTGACTTGTTAATTTGTGCTAGCACATTCATTAACAATTTCTGAACTTTTTCCACCTACAAGACTTGTCTTGATTATCACTGTACAATATTATCAATAAATCCGTTATGGTAAGATTTGAAGCTGGGTCTTGTATGCTAATTTTGTAACCATTCATCTATAATTCATATATCATCATACACACCTCCTTCTTCCCTCAAGATGTAGGCAATTATGGATCTCCACTTATCCCTATCCTTTGTCACTTTTAATGTTTTTCCTCTTGCTATCTCTCCCAAACTTCACTTGCTCTCACAAAGCTTTTGCCCATCTCCCTTTCCTTCAATCCATCTTTTGAGTATCAAATTTTCAAAGCCCTCTGTTCTCATTACATGTTCTAGAAATCTCAACTGTCTCTTCCTGATTGCAAGTACTTTTTTGATTTCCGTCTTATTCCACAGCAAATAGAATTTTCTTTCTCTTTAAATCTCTCCTTTGATACAGAAAGACGAAACCCTGTCCAACCCCAATGAGTATTTTCACCCTTTCTTGCAAAAGGGCAGCTTTTTCGTCATTCCAGAGAAAACTAAGAAACAAACAATAACTCATTCAGATCAATTGTTAATTATTTATTGATTTTTAATTACATCTTTTTTTCGTTTTTTTTTAAAGTTAGGTTCTAAATCTGCAATGGGATTAGTAGATACCAGCTTTGGATAAAAAAAGTTAAACACAAAAAGAGTCCAGGCCCAGTTAAGATCACGTAGAGCAGGGGGGGGGGAGTAAATTAGCAAAACAAAGAAAATCTGATGAGCAGGGGATGGAGGTTTAAACTTTCATTTTTTTCCCCACCATTCTTTAATTTTTTTTTTTTCCTTCTTTAAAAAAGAAAGCAAATATTTATCTATGGGGAGGGGGGAAATTGTATTTTTTTTTCTTCTGGAAAGTTCAGGTAAGAATTCAAAAAATGAACTCCTTTTTAAGAAAATTAATTTTAATTACATCATGAATATACCTCCCCTTTTTATTTTTCTATATTGAATTTCTTGAAGGAAACAAAAAATAGACATGAACATGAAAAAAAAAACAGTTGACAAATGTCCTTCATTTTTAAATTAATTGCTTTTAAACAAACAACTGGGTGTAGATTTAATCACAAATTATTATTAACAAAGATATATAAGCAAATGTGCATTCATATGTACCTATACGAAAAGCACATATATTTATATATATATATATATAGATGCAAGTTTTTTTTTTCCTGGGTAAAGAGTGTAGATTGAATTATTGTAGGTATTTTTTTTTTTTTTAAACATTTTTATTCCCAATTTTTAATACTCAACAATTTCAATTTTATTCCTAAAAACATTTCTATAACAAGAAATTTCTCAGCAGTTAAGAAAAAAAAAAGCTCTTCCTATAACTGCTAAAAAAAAAAAAATTCTGTTGGGAAGAGGGCCAATGCTGAGAACTTTTCCGCAACCCCTTGTTTTTATTTAATAAAAAAAAAAAATCAAATGTTTCATCATATATCTTGAAGTTAAATTTATATTAACAACCATTCTTATTTCTCTTGGAAAGATAATATTTTGATGTATTTAAACTTGGAAGAGGCAAAATTTTTGTTGATTTCATCACCCAGTCTCCCAAGCAAATGCAAACAATCTCTTGTATTTTATTATCTTAAATGTATGTACAGACACTGGGGGGGGGTGGAGGAGAGGGAGGTTAGAGTTAGGTAAAATATTTTAAATTAAGGTTGGGGTAAGGGTACCTTCACTTTCAATGGTTTTCTTATTTCTCATTATCTATTTCAAATCATTCCCCCATGTATAGGCCTTTATTCCCTCTCGTTTGTATCATCTAAACTGTCCATCACATCCTACTTTCATTTTTTTTTTTCTCTCTGTCTACAATCATCACCGTCTCCAGTATAAGCCATTATTCAGGTTTCAAGACTCTGTGCCTAGATGTTGCCCTTACCAACTGTTCAACTTTGATTGTTTTGGGGCATCGGTGGAGCCAGAAGATCTTTGTATTCATGTAAGGCTTCCTTAAGGGCCTTACAAACCTGAGGGGATGAAGATGTTGTGCATTCAACCAGAGATGGGTACAGATGAATCACTTGATGCCACACAGTTGGCTCTACTGCAAAAGAACAAAAAAAGAAAATAAATTTCAAATTGAAATTTAATGTTCAAAATCTACATTCATGCTTGCTCTTACAGTCAGTCAGTCATTCATTCATTTAAGTGCCATAAGTGATACACGCTTTGGGCGATCATGTCTCGAAAGAGACATGACTGATGGGGCAGAAGATTATGCCGCCGTAGCTTGCCATTGCTTTCTGCGGTAGACTGGTTGCCAGCCAAGGCTATAGAACTCAATCTGTCCTATTATTCAAATCATAGCTAGAGGGGGAAGAGATGTATTATATTATTATTAAGTAGTAGTTAATGGAGGATCAGTTTATTACTTAATGACAATTAGAAGCCCTAATCATGTTTTCAACTACTTATTTATTTTTAGTCAGTTAAGTGTCTCGAAAGACATGACTGATTGGACAGAAGATTATCCCGCAGTAGGTTGACATTACTTTCTGCAGTAGACTAGGTTCTATAGCCTTAACTGGCAACCAATCTGTCCTGTTATTTAACCCATAACTGGAGGGACGAGACCTTTCCCCAAGGGTAGTTGCATGTAAGTGAATGCAATGAATTCAAACTCAACTCATGATTTCTCATTCCGATCCGATATCCACTGCCCACAACGCACATCTCCAACAGTAGTGATCCACTTTTTCAATATTCTTTCTTTTTATAACAAATTTGCAAAGAAAAGTTATCTTTTGAAAGAATTCATTTAATCTCCAGTTGTACACGTTAAACAAAAACTAACAAAATGCAATAGCTGTATTCAGGAGTTTAAATGTAAGGTCAATAGACACCTCCTAACACACTTCCATTCTTTCAAATACTCTTCCCATCCTCCCAACTACCTATCACCCCCCCGCTTCTGACATTTCCAATATCTAACCATTCTTTCTATTTACCTTCCCCTATGTAGCCCCAAGCGCAATAGTGGCAGTGGAATGCCTTGCTTGGGGTGAAACGATTAAAAAAAAAATATATATATATGAGATTTCCTGCAGCTACCAAAGAAAAAAAGACTTCCTATATTATGTAGGAATTACTATCAACATTTTATTGGAGTTATTTGATGTCATCTGAAAAATTGCCATCTGACATTATTAGGCAAAATGAAATAATCACATTTTACTTCAATAGAAAGGTAATAAAATAAAAATTGTTTAACTTTTTTCTTGTACTTCCCGACTGTGGAATTCCCTTTCACATGACTGCTTCCCCGATGGCTACAAACTCCAAGGAGTTTAAATGTAAGGTCAATAGACAACTCCTAACACAATAACTCGCTTCCATTCTTTCAAACACTCTTCCCATCCTCCCAACTATCTATCACCCCCCCCTTCTGACATTTCCAATATCTAACCACTCTTTCTATTTACCTTCCCCTATGTAGCCCCAAGCACAATAGTGGCAGTGGATTGCCTTGCTTGGGGTGAAACGATTAAAAAAAAAAAAAACAATACTGTTCCAGTATTTTAACAATATTGCTCTGACTCTGAAAATATAGCAATTTCAATTTGCAGCTTAATCGATAAAATCTATATTCAGGCTTGCCAATATATTACTGATCTGATTTTTTAATATTTGTAAAAACAAATCTGAAAGGAAATCATATGAAAATTGTAAAAAAATTATTTATTTCCACATAAAATAACAATACTTTACGTTGCTTAAAATGGGACCAAAGACAAAAAGCTAAATTGAATTCAACCTTAAGCAATAACAAAAAACAACTTACCATTGACGGGTGATGCTTTCTTTAATGACAACAGTAATGTTGTTATGGCTTTTAAAACTGAAGCAATTTCTGCTAAACGTGGCCTTGAAAAGAGAAAAAAAAAATAAAAGAAATTAAAAAAACGCAGAGATTCCACACACAACTGAAATATTCAAAAACAAGTAAAACAGCTTTCTATTCCATTTTTTTGTGCAGTCACAACTGAAAGACAAAAGTCTGGAAGCTGTTATTAAAACAATTTACTCCGAACCATTTATGGATTAGACAGGATCTGCCTGAGGCACGTAATATAGTATTGTTTGAATCTCAAACATTTCAGAGTAAATAAAACAAAACCTGCTAATTGAAGACATCTGCTGAGAGTAGAAATTGCCTTACAAACAATATGACCAGATAAAATATCTTAAAATAGAGCAAGTCATTTTAGGCAGAAAGCAAATAATACCAGAGCCCTACAGCTTGCACATGAGGCCACACTTTTGAGATATGAAGAGCAATGGCCAAATCTTTGCTATTTTTATCAAGAGCCTGATATAATATATTCAGTGATGGTTGTTAGCACATCAATGGTAGACCTAGTGAAACAGAAGCCATATTAATTGTCATAGAGAAGGTTGTGAGATGCCTATCTTTTTCAGCATTGATAATAGCCTTGAACAACTTGCCAAAAAGAGGTAAGAGGCTAATAGCTTGATAATTAAAGGGCTCAGAGGACTTCCTACAGTTCTTAAAAACAGGAACTACAGAGGAGGAGTTCCAACAAGCAGGAAGAAGTGAGACAATGGTTATAGAGCTTGGAGAGGACTGGAGCCAGCTCAAGAGTCCTCAACTTGCCTTATGGAAATCAAACATTTGAGCCTCAGTTCTAGGTGGGAAATTGGGTATGGGTACTCCAGAGGAGCAAAGAGCACTCGACTTTGTCTACTGTGGATGTGAGGACTTGGATAGATGGGGGTATGAGGGTTTTCTGTTGTTCAGCGCAAACTTACAAGATGCTATATACTGCTTTATTCCAAAAAATAGCTTAGCCTCATTTTGGACAAGCTTACATGTATTATGAGAAGAGACAAATAGCCACCTTTTGTGATTGGACGTGGCAGTATGGTAAAGCCAGAAGAGTTGGTTCCTGTGGGTGATGGCAGCCAGGCAAGCAGGAGAGAACCAAGGAGATGAAGGAGGTTTAAATAAAAATTTTCTTGCTGGGATGAAAGCATCAATGTTGGCTTTCATCTAGTAGAAGACTACAGAGGCACAGACTTGAACAGGGAAACTAAAAACTTTGTTCTAAGGGACATCGCATAGGATATCACAGAAAAATTCCCGGTATCCTTGTTGATGGCAGTAAGACGTTTTGCTAGTAGAAAGTTTCTAGATGGGAAGGAGAGTAGAAAGTGACATTTACTGACTCCGCAGCATAATCAGAGTTGCCGAGAGGGCAGAGCTGCATAACGTGGCATGAATCTGGAATAGAAGTAAGGAGGAGATCTAAAAGAGAAGTGTGTCCATTGTGATTACAGAGGAAACACATAGGGGAATCAACCACTTGCATGAGTGACTGACAAGTTCAGCATTTCAACTCCGGCAAGATCAGTGACAGAGTTTTCCAGCCACATGGAATGATGGGCTTTGAAGTCATTCAGTTTGAGTTTTGTTTTACGGCATATCAACACCTCTATGGGTTATTTAATGCAAAAAAGATGGGGTTTTAAGGTATTTTTTAATGTCCAATGTATAGTGAGAAGGTTGATTTAGTCAGATTTTGGTGAAAGATCTTTTATTTTTATTCTTTTTTTATTTTAGAAAACTGAAAATGTCTTCTACTTTTCTATTCAAAAACGTTTTGTCAAGAATATTTTTTTTTCCTTCAAAAATGTATATTTTTCTATAAAAGTGTATTTTCATATATATATATATATATATATATATATATATATATATTATACTTCTATAAAAGTTTATTTTTATGTATATATTTCTATAAAAGTCTATTTTCAAACTTTCATAGTGTTTTGACCCCAATTTTGTGGGGGGATATTGTTTGCCCATAGCTGGAACCCTAACAGGTGCTACCACACAGGGTCAGTGTGAACCTGGGAACAATAGCAATTAAGAGGTCGTCCCATGCTCCTCACAACCTCCCAATTAGAGGCCTCACTGCCAGATGCAGGAGCTCCAGCTGTTGTGTCAGGCGTATTGATCTCAGATGAAAAATCCATTATCTAAATTTATTTATAAATGAAACTTTGTGTGTGTGTGTCTGTTACCTATAGACTCTGAAAAGGCTGAACCGATTTTTTTGAAAATTTACGCAGTTGTATTATAAGCGTCTGCAAGTGTTCTTAGCTAGGTTTTGTGTCGAGGTACCCCCAATAAATATCGAAAATTGATAATTTAGAAAATCGGGTTTTAATCAAATTTGATACACTCATAGACAAAGACATAAGAAACAATATTCAGAAGTTTCAAGATTGCAGTTCTTACAATAGTGCAGAAAATCGATAATAAATATATATATAAATATAAAAAGCAAGATGTTTGTGTGTGTCTGTTTATCTGCCTGTATGTCTGTATTTTTTCAGCCCTTTTATTTTAGAGTGAAACCTGAAGGAAAATCTAAGTAGGTATAATTGTAGTTCTTAGTCACAGCCATGATACCATTTACTCAGAGAACTTATTTAGCCTTTAAAATTCAGTTTACGACGAAAAAGACTTATTTGATATTGATACCAGGAAATCAAAATTTGACTTACATCCATTCATTTTTCTTTCAGTCTACAGAAAGCTTTCATTACACCCAAGCAACGCCAGGTTATACTGTTAGTTATAACTATTGGTAACTTTTATTGAGGAGGAAAAGATATTGAAAAAAGAAATTGACTCAGGAATAGAGGCACTTACCTGGGTAATGGACACTTTCCACTCAACCGTTCATCTTCTACGTAATTCTTTACCACTTCTTGGCATCTTTGCAACAAAGACTGTACGGCCATTTTGGTCAATGAACCTTCATTTGCACTGCGGGTAATGAATGAAAACTGCAACAAAGTTTCAAAGCATCCTTTTGCAAATTCTTCACGCAACTTTCGACTTGACTCTGTGTCTGTAACAAGAACGAAAAGTTAACTGAGACTTTAATACCTTCAGTGCCAAATAGGGAATGGTGGCGTTGAATGTTTCCTTATAGAGAAACATTTGGTATTCAGTGTCCTAACACCTTGATATGGTGTAATGGTTAGTGAGCTTGTCTTGCTAGAATCATTACAATTGAGTAGTGAGTTCAATCCTCACTGGGTGCTCCATACTTGTGCCACATCTAAACTGTGCTTAGAAAATCACCATTGATCTAACAGCATTTTATGTCATGTTGAAATTCTTAAATCATTTTAAATTTCTTTAGTCCCCTTCTTAGTAATAATATGTATTTCTTTCCTAACATTTTATTTGAATTTTCTTTTTTTTTTTTTGTACAATAAAGTGCAGAGTACATTGACGTACAAGGTTCAGGAGGTGCATAGCTACAGAGTGAAAGGCACAGATTATGTGAACAAGAGGGGAAGATAACAGTTCATTCGAGACTTAAGGTTAAGATTGTAGTGATTGAGAAAACACCCTCTTGGGAGTCGGTTCCACAGAGCAGCAACTACTCAAGCAGAGCTTGCATTTCACAAATGGAATATGAGGAGAATGAAAGTGATTCGCTACAATGTACTTAGCATGACAAATTTCAGCTGTGAATTTTCGAACTGGTGGAACTAAGGAATGTAGTCAGCCAATCTATGAACAACACAACAATTTTAAACACTAGAAAAGACATTGAGAAAATGAAAACATTGCCAAAACACTCTGATAATTTCACCGATAAGTATCTGTGATACGGCAACAGTTGCCTACATCCTGAACATAAATAGCATTCAAGAATAAACTGTTATCTCTAATATGAATCTATATCAAACAACAGAGTAGATTGGCCAAATAGCCTTGGCTAGCATCTGGTCTATAAGAAAGGCAACAATTGAAGAAGAAAAACCAATAATTCTCACAAAGTTTTAGTCATTCACAGATAAGTACCTGTGATTGCTTATGACTTCAAGGGACATAGCATTAAAGAATACATTATTATTTCTAATACAAATTAATGCAAACAATTTGCACAAAGTAAAATGGAGTTTTCGGAAACAAAATTTTAAAGCTTTTATTTGTAACATGAACAATAAAGAAAGACTAAGATAATTTTTTTTTTCATTTTAGTTATTTTTATAAATTGAGGATGTTGATTCCCAGATTAAAATTTTTAAAGACTGGAATTTTTTTCTAACATGTTAAAATTCTCACAGTATTTAGTATGGTTGAAGTTATCACTAATATTTTTCATCAACGTTTACAAACTCGACTCTCTCTACTGTGTATAATATTTTACCAAAATGAAATATATATATAGCCAAGTGAAAACAGAACAAAGAAAGAATTTTTACAACGTCCAAAACATTAATTTAAAACAGTGCTCGATATATAATATATAGAGCTGTGAATATTTATTATAAATTATATTTTAGAACATGTACATCATTTTTTTTTTTTATATATATATATATATCCACTACAAAAATTCCAACGGTCAATACACATGACTTGTTCCCCTATCACTAACCCCCACCAACACAACTGACCAAATATAAGAAAAGAAACTCTCCAATTCCTATACATACCGCCTGATGAGATATTGAAGTTTCAATGTCGAAACAAATGTACGATTTGTAGTGGATATATATAAAAAAAATTATGTACATGTTCTAAAATATAATTTATAATATATATATATATATATATATATATATATATATATATATAAATGTAAAGAAAACGATATGTGAAAAACAATATTGCAATAAGTACAGTGGAACCTGATGTATGCGAACCCCCCCCCGGTCATCAGCCACCTGCTATTAATGACCATTTTTCTATGCATGGACAATTTATTAATGTTAATTGACACCCAGTGAGTGACCTCTACCCACTGACCAGCATGTGACCAGTTTAAAAAAAAATTTATTTTGGCAATACAGTCCTACTTCTAAATTTGGAGAATTTAAGTTAGTAATGTTCCTTTAATCTAAGCCAGAAACACTTTCTCCCTGTTTTGTTATTGTAGTGAAGTGTCAAATTTTTGTTATTTGTTGGTCAAAAGGCAACTGTCTTGTATTAACATGTACTTATTACATTTGACAAGTTCAAGAGATCTGTTGGTTTCTGTACCAACTTGGATTAATTCCGGGGGGGGGGGGGGCATAGCAGTGGGGGCGGCGGGTCACATCTATGTGAAATTTAAATTTATCTCTTTCATTATCTTTATTTTTTCTCAATCATTTTAATCTCTCTCTCTCTCTCTCTATATATATATATATATATATATATATATATATATATACTGATTGTTGCCATTTTTTTTATTGTATGTTTTTCAATATATTACCACATATTCTTTTTTACTATCACTCACTTCTAAGAAAAAATTGAAAGCTTTGGTTCATGAAGACCAAGAAATGATGGACCAAATAAATAAGTGCCAACATCAATTAGAATCAAAGTGGTCACATTACCCCCGCCCCCCAAAAAAAACACCACACAGACTGCAATAACTGAGTTTTTAAGCCTACACCAGTGTGAATAAATAATTTTTATTTATTTTGTTAATCATTGTAAATACGTTTTTAATGTTAAAAAATAATTATGCTGAATAAATTTTTTCAAACTTAGGCCATTTTCTTATGTTCTCATTTATTTATTATCAGATTCTTTTATGTGCCCTGTCCCTTCAGGACGTAGGCGATCATGGATCTCCACGTCTCCCTGTCCCTTGTGGCTCTTAGTATGTTTGCTCCTGTTGCTCCTGGCAACCCCCGTTCCGTCATCCACCTGATCAGACTCTGCAGATATGTTATCCGCTGCCTTCCTCTGTCTCTCCTTCCTTCTATCTGACCAGTCAGTATCAGGTTCTCCAGACTCTCCTTCCTCATTGCATGTCCCAGGAACTTCAGTTGTCTCTTGATGCTCAGCATCAATTTCCTTTTTGTTGCCATTCTTTCTAACACTTCGTCGTTGCTTGTATGCTCAGTCCACGATATCCGTAGCATCCTTCTGTAGAACCACATTTCGGCCGCTTCCAGTTTTTTCCTCATTTTCGATGATATTGTCCAGCATTCATGGTAAAAATACTAAAATATGTACATTCTGGAGAATTAAATATACAAGTGTGGGGAGGATAAGTCATGTTTCTTTAGTAGGTGACCACCTGCTGTAATCAGTTTTTGAAGGCAGTAGGGGTGCTCACATACAACAGGTTTCACTGAATTTATTTTAATCATTAAATTATTTTTAAAATAGCAAGAATATTTTGTTTGTTGAATAATAAAATTTAATTTTTCTAAAAAAATCATTCAAAATTTATTGTACTAATCTATTCACTCTAGTAAAACCAACTGTACTTTGTACTCTTCTTCTATGTACCCTGACTCTTCAGGGTGTGGGTGATAATGGCCCTCCACATCTCCCTATCCTTGGTAGCTCTTAGTACACTTTCTTCTATTATCACACCCAAATCCTGCTCTGCCATTCACCTGCTCAAGACCTTCAAATATGTTATCCACTGCTTTCGCCTGTCTCTTTACCCCCACTCTATCTGACCTGTGAGTATCAAGTTCTCCAAGCCCTCCTTCCTCATTACATATTCCAAGAACTTCAGCTGTCACTTCCTGATGCTCAATATTAATTTCCTTTTCGTTCCCATCCTTTCCAATACCTCATCATTTCTCACATGTTCGGTCCATGACATCTGCAGCATCCTTCTGTAGAACCACATTTCAGTGGCTTCAAGTTTTTTTATGATATTGACCAGCATTCACTTCTTCCATATTGAAGAACAGACATCACATAAAAATCCAGTACTCTCTTCTTTGTTTCCAGTGAAATTTTCCTGTCACTTAATACTCTACTCAGCTTCTAGAATGCATTCTTGTGCCTTTTGGATCTCAGGAATATAAATGTATAGAAACTGCTGTGACCAGAAAGTGAGGGGTCAGTTTATATATTAATTGTAATATGGAAATGATCCCCCACTTTACATCCAGTATGCTTGTGTAGAACCACATTTCGGTTGCTTCAAGTCTTTGTTTCATCTATAATGAGATTGTCCAGCATTCACTGCCATATTGAAGAACATATATCACATAACAATCCAGTACTCTCTTCTTTGTTTCTAGCGAAATTTTCCTGTCCCTTAATACTTTACTCAACTTCTGGAATGCCTCTTTTGCCATGCCAATTTGCCTTCGGATCTCAGTGTCACACTTTCTGTCTTCTGTTAGAACACTTCCCAAGTACTTAAATTTCACCTTACTTATTTGCATTTTGGCTTCTCCCCGAAATTAGTCACTGTAAGGATATTTCAGATGATGTGATAGACAAACTAACATAAGTCACAGAATTTTATATCAACATTCTTAAATCATGCATATTTGCAAATTGCACAGTTTTGAAACCTATTATTTAAACCTGGATTTAAATATTTCTTCAGAAAGAAGATAAAAATGTATCTTGCTTCTAATTTTTGTCTCCTGCTATAAGACCAAAAGATATCCGAATCAAGTGATACGTAAGCATATAAAATAAAGCGAAAGCTTACCAATGAATGTGTCCGACGTAGCCGAGTGAATGGAGCCCTTATTTAGAATATCCATGATCTTCATAATGAAGTCTTTTGGCATGGTACCAGCATAAGGCAAAATGTCGTCCCTTATAACTTGAACAACCTGAAAAGATAACGAAAAATAATATTATGTATTTAAAATGGTTTTGGTCATCATCTATATGTCCTGACCCTCCAGGACATTGGCGATCAAGGCTCTCCACAATTTCCTATCTTTTGTAACTCTTAATAACTTTTGCCTTTTTGTCATTGATATGGTCCTGGGAAAAAGGTCACAAAAAAGACCCGAACACGGTTGGAATCAATTATATTCCAAAAGAGAACAGTGTGCAGAGGAAATAGAGTATAATAGTACTTAGCACCGGAACGGCGTACTAACAAATGAGTATCGTACCTGCTGCTACTTACTACTACCCCCAAGAGCAGATAACTCTCGGTATTTATGTAGTCCGGTAGAGTTTATATTAGTGTGTGGGTAATTCCCCACAACAGTCATCTTTCTCAAACCTCATACAGCCATCCATTTGCTCAAGCAGGTAGGTCATGAATATCAAATTTTCTAATCTCTCTTTCCTCATTAAGTACTCCAGTCATTTTCATTGCCTTGTCTCTAGAACTTCATCACATGTTCAGGATCATAGTATTCTCAGCATCCTTCTGTAGAAGCATGTTTCTCTTGCTTCGAGTCTTTTCATCTACCAGATGATTTTATCACTTTCACTGCCATATAGGAGAAATGATATTACATAACAATTCAGTACTCTTTTCATTTTATTTTTTGTTTCTAACTCAATTTTCTTAATTTTTAATACTTTGCTTAGCTTTTAAAAAGCATCTTTGGCTATCCCACTGTATCTTCAGATTTCAGTGTCATACTTTCAATCCTCTGTTAAAACACTTCCTAGGTATTTAAATTTTTCTACTTGTTTGATTTTAGCTTCTCTAATATGTAATTTGCATGTTGGGCTCATGCCTTATACTAACAAATATATAGCCTAACTTCTTGCAATTGGTGTTTAGTCCTTTCTTCACACTTTCCTTCACTACCTTTTGGAAGAGGATGTGCAGTTTCCTTTTTTTTATACCTGCTATCAACACTATCATCTTATGTTGTTAAGATTGTAGTTACCAATAACAAATCCTGGTAGGACTTCTAATTCTCTAAGCATCATCTCACCTTGGAAAATTAGATTGTTTCTGTGACGTTGAAGGGCAGATGGCATAGACACAAATTACCTGAGAGAAATTATGTTCGAATGTTGTTTTCTAAGCTCGGAACAAAATTTGATTTTGTTTTGATATTTTGCAAATATTCATTTTTCTCTGTATTTTTTGTCTTTAAATCTCTCCTGTGTGTATTAAATTTTCCAAACCCTTTTTTCTCATCAAGTGCTCATGAGATTTCAACTCTCTCTTCCTGATAAGTCTCCTTTTTGTCTCTAAAACTTTGTCATTAATCACATTTTTAGGCCATGGTATTCTCAGCATGTTTTTGTAGAAAATAGTTAAATATAAGAGACAATGAATGTCTATTGTGCTTAATCATGAGTCGTTCTAAACATCGTATTTTGGCTTTAATTTCAGGCGAAAATAAAGACAAAAATTCTCCAACATTTGGATGTTTTTATTAAGTTGGTTCAGACAGCTTTTAGTCAACAATACAATAATATTCACTCATACACACAGTAAAAAGAACCTTCAGATATTGGAGACCATCTACATTAAATCAAAAGAACCCACACTTAATAAAATCACATTTAAATCTGGTCATTACACATTACATTACATTTAAATATATGGTTCTGTTAACATTTCGAGCTCCCACATGGTGTGATGTCATAGAAACGGATTACAAATTTACAAACTGTGTTTGCTATTTGGTGACTGTTGTCGTTGCTTAGCAAAGTTTTATGTCAACATAAGATAAAAACATCCACCATCAAAGATGAGTTTATGTTCATGTCTCTGTAACTTCTCTGAAGATGGCTCATGTGAGCCAAAAGATTAGAACCAACTTAATAAAAATAATATCCAAATGTTGGAGAATTTTTCTCCTTATTTTATCCTGAAATTAAAACCAAAATATGATGTTTAGAATGACTCATGATTAAACACAATAGACATTCATTGTCTCTTATATTTAACTATATATATATATGTAAACTTGTCGTTATACATAGTTTATTAAATTCCAAGTCTGAGATTTTAAATAAATGTAAGCATAGAAAGTATTAGCTGTTAAATTAGAACGTAAGTTTTATTATTATCTTTGAGTTGTAGGTTGTGTTTACTAGGGGTTTTTTTTTTTTTTTTGTAATAAAATGTAAGATTTCGTGAATACATCTAATTTTGCAGGCAGAGATGATTATGACAGATTTTTTAAATCTGAAGAGAGAAAGATAGAATTGAAAAAAATAAAAACAATGAAGATGGAACAAAAAGAAGCTAAAAGAAAAATGAATGAATATTGAAAAAAATTGATTATAAAGAAAAGAAAAAATGAATGAATATTGAAAAAAATTGATTATAAAGAGAAAGAAAAAATGAATGAATATTGAAAAAAATTGATTATAAAGAAAATGAATGAATATTGAAAAAATTGATTATAAAGAAAAGAGAAAGAAAAAAATGAATGAATATTGGGAAAAATAATGATAAAGAAAAGAGAAAAAATGAATGAATATTGAAAAAAAATTAATTATAAAGAAAAGAAAAATGAATGAATATTGAAAAAAAATTAATTATAAAGAAAAGAAAAATGAATGAATATTGAAAAAAATTGATTATAAAGAGAAAGAAAAAATGAACGAATATTGAAAAAAATTAATTAGAAAGAAAAGAGAAAGAAAAAAATGAATGAATACTGAAAAAATTGATTATAAAGAGAAAGAAAAAATGAATGAATATTGAAAAAAACTGATTATAAAGAAAAGAGAAAGAAAAAATGAATGAATATTGAAAAAAACTGATTATAAAGAAAAGAGAAAGAAAAAATGAATGAATATTGAAAAAAACTGATTATAAAGAAAAGAGAAAGAAAAAATGAATGAATATTGGGAAAAATAATCATAAAGAAAAGAGAAAAAATGAATGAATATCGGGAAAAATAATCATAAAGAAAAGAGAAAAAATGAATGAATATTGAAAAAAATTAATTATGAAAATGGAGGAGTTTGTGTTTTATTTAATGGCATATCAACACCTCTGTGGGTTATTTAATGCCAAAAAGGTGGGATTTTAAGGTATTTTTTAAATGTTCAGTTATAATGAGAAGGTCGATTTAGTCAGATTGTAATGAAAATTTTCGGTTTTTATTTTAGGAAACTGAACATGTCTTCTAGTTTTGTATTCAAAAATGTATGTTTTTCTATAAAAGTCTATTTTTATGGATATATTTCTATAAAAGTGTATTTTATAATTTCATATTGTTTTCACCCCAGTTTGGGGGTTAACTATTTGCCCATAGCTGGGACCCTAACAGGTGATACCACTCCAGGTCAGAGTGGACCTGAGAATCACAGCAGTTATGAAGTGGTTCCATGCTTCTCACAATCTCCCAATTGGAGGCCTTGCTACCAGATGCAGTTTACCGTCATGCCCAGGACCGAAAACAGAGGAAGAGGAGACAAAAGAATGTTTCTCCTCCACTGGCATTTCCAGGAATCAGAAAGCTGAGAGGAGCAACTTAGAATCTAGACAAAAATCTTACAGGGGACATAGCTACCCACCTCCTTCATAAAGAATCATCGATCATCTGTATACCAAAGAAAAGAATCCAGGCAAACCAAAAAACACAATTACAGCATCTCTGACCATACACCAGAATATCTTTAACCTCAAAGAGCCCCAAAATTAATTTAGCCTACAAACTACTGATCAATCCCCCATGCCACTCAAAGCTGAATAATCTAATGCCTGCAGTAAATTTAAAAAAAAAAAAAGAAAAGAAAAAGAGACTATGCTGATGAAGAAACTGTCTTATATTCATTTGGATTCCTGTATCTTCATCTTGTTTGTTTTTAATCCTAAAATGTCAGCCATTGTACTTAGAGGGCTCGGCTATATCTAGTAAACTTTAGAAAAGTATAATACAAATTTGATTCTTCCCAAGGATACTTGTGCGCAAGTGAATGCAAGGAATTCAGCAGAGTTCAAATTCCAGTTAATTTGGTTGCATTCACTTGTGCACAAATACCCTTGAGAAAGGTATTAATCTGTTTCTTCCCTCTAGTTATGAATTAAATAACAGGACAGACTGGGTTCTATAACCTTGGCTGGCAACCAGTCTACCACAGAAAGCAATGGCAACATACTGTGGGATAATCTTCTGCCCAGTCAGACATGTCTCTTTCGAGATATGATCGCCAAAAGCATGTATCACGTAAGGCAGGCAATCAACTGACTGAATATAATAATTAAAAACATGATTAAGACTTCTACTGGGCATAAAGTGGGGGATCGGTTTTATATTATTATGAAGTGATAAACTGATCCCCAACAAATTACTACTTAATAATATAATACATCTCGTCTCCTTCCAGTTATAGGTTAAATAATAGGACAGAGTGGGTTCTATAGCCTTGGCTGGCAACCTGTCTACAGCAGAAAGCAATGGCAACCTACTGTAGGATAATGTTCTGCCCAGTCAGTCATGCCTATTTCGAGACATGATCGCCCAAAACATCTATCACATATATGGCACTTAACTGGATGACTATATTACTCATTCTTTGCTTACTGTCATATCAGATATCCTTCCTGTAGATTTCAGACATTGCCATTATGACATTGTGGTGAACAAAAAATGAAAATAACTATTTTCTTCACTGTTTTAAAATTTGCAAGATTATCAGTCTTTAATGAGAATTAGAGAAAAAAAAATAACTTTATTCAACTGCGAAGCTAAGTACCTTAAAATATATCTTTTTATTAATGTTGAATACCACCATTTAACTTTTGTGTGAGAACTGAACACTCTCAACTTGTTTAAAGCATTTTGGGTATACTACTTGGATGTGCAGTGAATATCAACTCGGAACAACAAATCGGGAAGCCAAGTTTGAATTCCTTGCATTCACTTATGCACAAATACCCATGGAAAAGATATTAATCCATCTCTTCCATCCATTTATGGGTTAAATAATAGGACAGATTGGGTTCTATAACCTTGGCTAGCAACCAGTCTACCACAGAAAGCAATGACAACCTAAGGTGGGATAATCTTCTGCCCAGTCAGACATGTCTCTTTCGAGATATGATCACCCAAAGTGTATATCACGTATGGCACTTAACTGACTGACTGAATATAACAGTTGAAAACATGATTAAAACTCCTACTGGGTATAAAGTGGGGCATCAGTTTTATATTTTTATGAAGTAATAAACTGATCCCCCACTAATTACTACTTAATAATATAATACATCTCTTCTCCCTCTAGCTTCATAGCAAATAACAGGACAGATTGCGTTCTATAGCCTTGGCTGGCAACCAGTCTACTGCAGAAAGCAATGGCAAACTACTGCAGGATAATCTTCTGCCCAGTCAGTTCTGTCTCTTTCAAGACATGATTACCCAAAGTGTAACGTAACTGACTGACATGGTGTCCAATGATTTAATATGAACATTTTTCTTTTTTTGACAATTCATCAAAACTACATACATTTAATGTTCAATTACTTGTCCTGAAACAAGTTACTGAAACTTCCAACGCATAAATTAGTAAATAAATTCCTCATCTTATTTCGTTGAGAATGACAGGTGTGTTTCCTCAACATTATACTTTACATACCTCAACATTTCTTTTTTTATTTCTGTTTTATTTATAAAGTATTAGGCTGACTAAGAAAATACTTGCAAATGTTTTTGTTTTTTTAATCATTTTCCCCCTAAACAAGGTTGGACTGCCACTAGTGTGCAGGGGGTTACAGTGAGAGAAAAGACTGAGTATGGGGGGGGGGTATTGAAGAAATGATAAAAGATGAACGGGATTCAAGAATATAAAAGCTAGCAACTGACATTGCATTTACATTTTTGGAGATTGTAGCTATCAGGGAAGAGAAAAGACCGTGTACAAGGGGTGTTGAAGAAAGGATAAAAGATGAACGGAATTCAAGAAGATAGAAGATGGCAATTGATATTGCATTTAAGTATTTTGAGATTGTAGCTATCAGGGAAGAGAAAAGACCGTGTACAAGGGGTGTTGAAGAAAGGATAAAAGATGAACAGGTTTCAAGAAGATAGAAGATGGCAATTGATATTGTATTTAGATTTTTGGAGATTGTAGCTCTCCGTGAAGTAAGTAAGTAAAGAGAAGTGAGTCTCACAGGCAGGAAGTGTGAGTAAAGAAACTGTTGGAGTAGAAGTGAAGTTACATTTAAATATTTCAACATTAAAAGAATGGGAACTAAATACCAATCTAGTAACACACTTAAATTCATGTTGTTGTGGTACCAGGGAAAGAAGCTTATGAATGCAGTTTCACTAAATAATATCTGTAGAAAAGACAGAGGGAAGCCATGTTACCAGTTCTATAGCATTTTTACTACTCCTTATGGATTTCCAACTTCATGTTTATCCCCTTCTTCTACAACTCATGATTTCCAGCTATAGATTGATTAATTAACCAACCGCTAGGCATCATTTAAGGCTGAAACTTGATTTTTTATTCAGGGATGTTTTCAAAGTACATTACAAAGTTCTATTTTCTATAGAAGTTTGAAGTTTTTATTTTATAATCATATTGCCCCAAGCAAGGCATTTTACTGCCACTGTTGTGGAGGGGGTTACATAAAAGGAAAGTTATGAGAAACAGTGACAGGTTATAGGGGTTGTCAGGAAGGAGAACTGACAAACTGATCCCCAACCACAAATTTTTTTTAAATATTGTAATTTTTCAAAATCTATTTTGATAATCAGAAAGATTAAGTAACAATTGATAGTATCGCGCTGAAAAAAGTAAAAAAAAAAAAAAAAAATGAAAAACAATGAAATTAAACATGGTGGTAGTCTGCTTCAAGTTCACCTTTTTTTTTCTTTTTTTTTTTCTATATTCGTATTTTTTGTTGCTTTTTTTAAACACATGTGTGTTGTTTTTAAATCTACTAATAACTATATTTGAAAGCTACCACTTGTTTGTAGCTTCACAATATGTATGTCAGGTTGAAATCATTGATAAGATTCACCAAACCATTAGAGAGGAAAGCAGCTTATCTCCTGCAAAACAAACAGTTCAAAGAAACCATTAACTACAGTAAAAGCAGATGATATTATATAATTTCTCTCTCTCATATATATATATATAAAGTATTATCACTTAACTGATCTGGATCAGCTCTTGGGTCGGGGTTTTGTAAATAGATTAAATACATTCACTTCTTAAGGGCTTTTTGGTCTACTGTCTAATGTTCCATTTACAAAAAAGTAAACAGGTAATATATATATTATATGCTTACTTTGTCTTGCCTAGGGCAAGAACGAGACTCCATCTTGAAATCTTGGAGTCTCTGACCATCAACATACAACATCCTGTCCTGTGCAGACAGAGAGAATTGAAATATGAGTTAGAAATCTTTGGGGATAACTACTGCCCACCATAATATAGGTAATTAATGGCTCCTTTTTTTTTTTAATCAATCCTGTGTTTTAAACCTCAGACGTTGTTCAGAATTTATGAAAACTGTTTTAATGGCCGATGATTTATTACTGAAGACGTCTCGGCAAATGCAATGTTCTATTTTAATAGTTTTTTTATTTTTTTATTTTTGCACCTCTCGTCTCTAGAATTCCCTTCAGAATTTTTGCACCTCTCGTCTCTAGAATTCCCTTCGGAATTTTTGCACCTCTCGTCTCTAGAATTCCCTTCGGAATTTTTGCACCTCTCGTCTCTAGAATTCCCTTCGGAATTTTTGCACCTCTCGTCTCTAGAATTCCCTTCGGAATTTTTGCACCTCTCGTCTCTAGAATTCCCTTCGGAATTTTTGCACCTCTCGTCTCTAGAATTCTCTTCGGAATTTTTGCACCTCTCGTCTCTAGAATTCCCTTCGGAATTTTTGAATCCCTGCCAACTACAATCTTCAAACATTTAAATGCGCTGCCATTTGTCATTTTCTGTTTTCCTGAATACTGTTCTTTTATTGTCCTTTCTCATCACCACTCTGTCTTCTCCTCGTCTTTTTCTTCCTGCAACCCACTGTGTCCTAGTGGCATTATTGCATTGCTAGGAAAGAGACAACCAAAGTTCATGGGACACGCAATGAGGAAGGAGAGCCTGGAGAACCTGATACTGATTGGCCAGATAGAAGAAAAGAGAGACACAGGAAGGCAATGGATAACATATTTGCAGGGCTTGATCAGGTGGATGACGGAACGGGGGTTGCGAGGTGTAACAGGAGCAAACATACTAAGAGCCACAAGGGATAGGGAGACGTGGAGAACCATGATCGCCTACGTCCTGACGGGACAGGGCACATAGAAAAACAAGAAGAAGGAGTGAAAGAATTTTAAGAAAAATACATTGTGGACGATGAAACCACCATACCATCTCAACATTGTGAAACAGCCACATAATTATCTAGATGTTCATATGAAACTAAATTAAAAAAAGACAATAATATATGTGCATTTTTCTAATTTATTTTTATATATATATATATATATATATATATATATATATATATATATATTTATTTAGTATATTGAGGCAGCAGATAATTTTCTAAACATATACTGTTAAACATAAGAGACAATGAATGACTATTAGGTTTAATCATGAGCCGTTCTAAACATCGTATTTTGGCTTTAATTTCAGGTGAAAATAAAGATAAAAATTCTCTAACATTTGGATAATTTTTGATTAAGTTGGTTCTAAGCTTTCAGCTCACATGAGCCATCTTCGGAAAGGTTACAGGGACATTAACATAAAAGCATCCACCATCAAAGACAATTTTATCTTGTGTTGACATAAAACATTGCTAAGCAATGATAACAGTCACCAAATAGCAAACGCAGTTCGTAAATTTGTAATGCGGTTCTATGACGTCACACTGTGTGAGAGCTCAAAATGATAACAGAACCATATATTTAAATGCAATGTAATGTGTTATGACCAGATTTAAACATGATTTTATTAAGTGTGGGTTGTTTGGATTTAATGTAGATGGCCTCCAATATCTGAAAGTTCTTTTTACTGTGTGTATGAGTGAGGATTATTGTATTGTTGACTAAAATCTGTCTGATATTATCTACATGACTATGTTTTTCTAAGAAATGTTGTTTAATTGAACTCTGATCAGGAAGGTGACAGATAAGTCTACAAGAGAGTGTGGTTGTAGTAAAACCAATATATGAAGTGGTTTTATTATTAGTACCAGAGATACAATCTCTGAACGGGCATGTAAATTGATACACTACATTGGTTTTCTGTAGAGGATTTAGTTGTGCAGTTGTATGGTTATTAGAGACTATCAGGTCAATTGTTTTGAATTTTTTATAATATATGATGAGCTTAATTTGATTATTATTATTTATTGGTTTAACATTTCTACGTATTATGTTTTTGAGAGTTTTTTCATCTTGTTTGTAATTATTATGTATTTGGTTGCAATAGTATAAGTTAATAGTGTTATGTTTATTTTGATGTAAACCATTATTATTATTATTAATATTATCAATATTGTTAGAGCTACTGTTAAGTTTGCTGAGATACAGTTTAATTTGTTGATCAATGACAGTTAGGAACTCCATTATTGACAAGTGTTTTCTTAATTTAAGGAAGAATTACACAACATTAAGTTTTTTATGACAGATATCGTTAAGGGCATTCACTATTATAATTAAGAAGACACAAGTTTATGCTAGTTGGTTTCCTACATAGAGAAGTAGTAAATCTATGTGTGCTAGAATCAATGAATACATCGAGGAATGGAATTTTGTTATTAATATTAAGTTCTAATGTAAATTTGAGGAGTGACTTTCAAATTTGTTTTTAAGTTGTGTGATTTGATCAATATTCTTAGCTAAAATGAAAACGTTATCTATGTATCTTACATATACAGAGGGTTTATTGTTGTCATTAATTATTTTATTTTTCTAAATGTGCCATGTAATAAAGAGAAAAGAGGAGACCTAAAGGAGATCCCATCGCAATACCATCTATTTGAGTATAAATATTACCTAAGGGGTCATGAAAGGGTACTTGTGTGGCTCATGCTAATAATAGTTTTTTTTTTAATATAGTGAGTTTAATATTCATTGGTGGGAGAGTAGCATGATTGTATACACCACGGATAATGATGTCAATTGTTTCATGGACAGGAACATTAGTGAATAAGTTTTGAACATCCAAAGATGCAATTATTTGATAGTTAGGTTTTACGGAATAGAGAATCTGTATAACTTCATTTGGGGAGTTAATACTATATTTACTAGGAAGGTAGAGAGTAATTAGTTTGTTAAGTGTTTTAGAAAGGTAATATATTGATGTGGATATTTGAGAAATGATAGGTTGGAGGGGATGATCTTTTTATGAATTTTTATATTTCCCTAAAGGTAGCCAGGCTAATAGGATCCTATAAACTTCAAAAGATTACAGGTAACTATTTCAGCATTGTTTGCAGTAATAAGTTTATTAATAATTTTTTTTTAAGTTGGGAGGTGGTATTACTAGTTAGTTTTTTGGAATTTATTGTGATCGTCCAGAATGGCATGTGATTTGAAATGACATTCGTGTTTAAAATAACAAATGTATTGGTTTTATCGGCACGTCGGATAACAATATTTTTATTATTTTTTAGATGTGGTTGCTTTTATTAGAGGCATGCTGATAATATCATTAGGATTTTTATAGTAATGATGTTTGATTGATTCAGCTTTGAGTAATTCTTTTAAGCCTACCTGTGTAGTAATATGGTTGTCATGTTAGAGTTGAAGTATATATTCATCATTTACATACAAGCTTGTTCACTGTATCACAGCTCATCAGTGCGGCTAGACACATCCACTTGCTTCTGGCTGGGATCAAACTCGACTGATTTGGTGTCAGTCGGAGTCGCTACCCACGAAGCCATAGGCGCATGAAATCAGAGAAGGGAACTTTTCACATGTCGTATATAAGCAGTGTATACACGCGCCCGTCACTAAAAGAACTCAATTCATTTCTAAAGAGTCACGCATATATCGCAGAAGTGGAAACTGTTTTTAAAATTTTCTTCTCTAAAAAATATATGCATATATATCTATATAATGTTTGATTTGGATGCACTTTAATCTGCAAGCCTTCAGGGAACTTCTTAATAGCCAAAAATTAAAAAAAAGTAAATTTTCAATTTTCACTTTTGCTTGCAAAAACACATTTTTTTTTTTATTTACACACATAAATATAATTCCGTTTTTTTTTTATTTATTTTTGTTTTGATTTATTATTTCAATTAAATTTGCTATCAGAAAAACTGTAGGAGATAGTTGCCTCAAAATCGTGATTAAAATAGAAATTATATTTTTGAAGAATCAATCTTCCAAATCTATTTTTGACTAATGAAGTTATTTTTATATTGATTTTGTTGTTTCTACAGGTATGTCAGTCTTTCCTAGATATCTCTGGAACATGTTATTTAATTTTGGAAAATTGTCATTTATAATTCCAAGAGTTGTTCAGACTAGCAAACACATTGTTGACATTGCTTTTTCTATTTTTCACAACATTTTAGCTTTTCACAAAAAATCTCTTAAAAATTTTGAAAATAATCATTAATATTCCCTTCTACACCTTTCTTTAGACATACAATCTTTTAGAGAAGAAAACTTACTGAAACATGACATTGATCACCAAAGTTAAGCAACAGCAAGCCTGTTCAGTACTTAGATGAGAGGTTGAGAGTTTACTTATGCACAAATTCTGTTGGGAAAGCTATAAACCAAACTCTTCTTCTCAAATCTATGGGTTAATTAGTAAAAATTTTATCAGTAAATCATCATCATCTCCAAACAATTCTTAAAATCTAGAAATAATTTCTGGCTTTAAATAACCTGCAAACAGTTGATAAGTCATAAAAAATACATTTTCCTATCAGATGTGTAACTCAAGCCAATGTAAATTTCTTTGTCAAGCAAGGAGAAAAATGGAATGCCCACTTATGTATAAATATAGAATCCCTCTGTTAACGGACTGTCTAGAGTTTTTGGGTATACTTGTATACTGAGGATGTGCGTGGTGGTAAATTGGATATCGGCTCGGAACGAGAAATCGGGGAGCTGAATTCATTGCATTCACTTACGCGCAAATACCCTTGGAAAAGGTATTAATTCGTCTATTCCTTCCAGTTATGGGTTAAATAACAGGACAGATTGGGTTCTATAGCCTTGGTCGGCAACCAGTCTACCGCAGAAAGCAATGGCAACCTACTGTGGGATAATCTTATGCTCAGTCAGTAATGTCTCTTTCGAGACATGATCACCCAAGCGTGTATCACATATGGCACTTAACTGACTAAATATAATAGTTGAAAATATGATTAAGGCTTCTACTGGTCATAAAGTGGGAGATCAGTTTTATATTGTTATAAAGTAATAAACTGAGCCCCCACTAATTACTACTTAATAAAAGACTACCTTTCTTGCCTCTCTAGCTATGGGTTAAATAACAGGACAGATTGGGTTCTATAGCCTTGGTTGGCAACCAGTCTACCGCAGAAAGCAATGGCAACCTACTGCGGGACAATCTTCTGCTCAGTCAGCCATGTATCTTTCAAAACATGATCGCCCAAGCATGTATCAAGTATGGCAATTAACTGACTGACTGTTTACTAGTGAGCTAGCCATGAGCTGACTAATTTTACAGTTCACCAATAGAAAGGTCAACCAATCAGAAAGCTTAAAATATTCAATGCAACATGTATAAAGGCGACCATATTTTCCCAAGTATTGGCAATAAAGTCAGATTCCGTAGAGTGTTAATCTTTGACGTTGTTTCATTGAACAGATTACGTACTGCGTTGTATTCTGTATTCATAAACTATGGTGGACATGGTCAACAAGAACTGTATTATTAATGTGGCTCTCATTGCTGGAAATGAATGCAGGTCGATGATAACTGAATTTCATTCTTCTTCTATGTGCCCTGTCCCTTCAGGACGTAGGCGATCATGGTTCTCCACGTCTCCCTATCCCTTGTGGCTCTTAGTATGTTTGCTCCTGTTACACCTCGCAACCGTTATCCACCTGATCAGGCCCTGCAAATATGTTATCCGCTGCCTTCCACTTTCTCTTTTTCCTTCTATCTGGCCAGTCAGTATCAGGCTCTCCAAGCTCTCCTTCCTTATTGCATGTCCCAGGAACTTCAGTTGTCTCTGTTGTTGCCATTCTTTCCAACACCTCATCATTGCTTGCATGCTCAGTCTACGATATCTGCAGCATCCTTCTGTAGAACCACATTTCTGCTGCTTCAAATTTTGTCCTCGTTTTCGATGATATATTGTCCAGCATTCACAGCTGTATTGAAGAACTGGTATCACATAGCAATCCAGCACTCTTTTCTTTGTTTCTAGTGAAATTTTCCTGTGTCTTAATACTTTACTCAGCTTCTAGAACACATCCTTTGCCATGCCAATTCGCCTTTGGATCTCTGTGTCGCATTTTCCATCTCCTGTTAGAATACTTCCTAGGTATTTAAATTTTTGTACTTGAGTGATTCTGGTATCCCCAACCTGTATTTGGCATTTTGGGTTGCACCTTTTGCTGATGACCATGCATTCGGTTTTCTTAAAGTTTATTTGTGCCTTCATCATTGTACAGCTGAAGAAAACTATAAATGAATCTGTCAAAACCTGGAGCTAAAACCAATGAGAAAATATACACAGGTTTAGAAATAGCACAAACACTTAGAACCAACAACTTATAGTGTCTTGAAAACATATCAAGAGCAGTTTAATAGAAATGTATAATTATGTCTTCAGCAGTGGGAGTGTTCATCACTCATTATAAATACTAAATTAGTCACAATCTTAACTAAAATCAACAGCTGACCTTCAGTGTGCTTTGTTTGTATAAGCATTTCACCCATTACCAGTAAATTTTAATTGGAGTAAATAGACTAAACTATCACCCGGTTCACACTCCACCCACTTCTACTGAACAGGTAAAGAGACTCATCCCTTGTTCCCTGTTTAGGATGTGGTTTCTGGCTTTCTCTTTTCCAATCTTTTCACTCTTACGTAGCCCCCTGCACATCAGTGGCGTTGCCGCCTTGCTCAGGGTGATATGATTAAAAAAAAAATTAATAGTCTCATATAATTGGAGTAGATAGACTAAACTATTGCCCAGTTCACACTCCACCCACTTCTATTGAACAGGTAAAGAGACTCATCCCTTGTTCCCTGTTTAGGATGTGGTTTCCGGCTTTCTCTTTTCCAATCTTTTTTCTTTCTTTTTTTTTTTTTTCAATTGGAGTAGATAGACTAAACTATCACCCGGTTCACACTCCACCCACTTCTATTGAACAGGTGAAGAGACTCATCCCTTGTTCCCTGTTTAGGATGTGGTTTCCAGCTTTCTCTTTTCCAATCTTTTCACTCTTACATAGCCCCTTGCACATCAGTGGCATTACCGCCTTGCTCAGGGTGATATGATTAAAAAAAAATATGAATCTTATGCATGTTATCGCATAAGTTATCCTATTTCTTAACTCCGTCTCTTACGGCCAAATCCTGTATTTCATTTTGTATACGAATCATGATCACATCTCTGACTCTCCAGTCATTCATTCTTTTTATACACATTCCCAGTGGATTAACATGTAAACTCCCACACAACCCAATATAGGGTCAGGGTAGTACATCTACTAGGCCCACACAAACCTCCAGATAAGTTGTTTTCTTATTTATTTTCTATGAAAAGAATATGGATTTTATTTTTACTTATACATAGCTGCATCATGCAATTGTATTGGCCATGCGAGACTCTGGTTGTAAAACTGACTAAGGTACCGAACAATTGCAGTTTGTGTTTTAACCGATACTTATACTGGATTCTTTCTTAAACAAGAGCATGACCCACTTTTTCTGCAACTGGATAGGATCTTCTTGAATTGACGGTAAGTCTAAGTGCCAAGCCTGAAAGGATGAGTCCTAAATCTCTACATTAGTGTAGGAATGTCAGATGATTTGAAATTCATACCAGATTCTGATAGAAATTTGGGTAAATTTTTGTTTTGTTCCCCAAAGGCCTTTACCCCTTCAAATCTTTTCAAAACATCCTTATTTCCATGCAAATGTAAATGTTGAACTCAAATCGATAATTGTTTATAGAAGAAACATCCCTTTTTTTCATGTTATCGACCAGAAATAAATCGGACTATATCTTACCCCTTACCACCGTTCTCATATCTGATTAACCATTGAATGACTTGAGGCGTAGTATACTGAATTCGTTCTATTTACTCCCTTTTTAGAAATTACTCTGCGATTTGTTGGGTTTCAGAATTCATTTTCCTCACATTAATCACAAAATGGAAGTTAAAAAATCGAAAAATCGGAAATCTATGTGTGAAGTCAGTCTGCAGTGAATAACATTTTCTAACCATGGTTACTGGGTGAGATAAACAGTGACAAGAAGTTCCATATTTTTCTTCTCGATAAAATGAAAAACAGTTAGGTTTCTTCAATAAACAATTACCGATTTGTGTTCAGCATATACATTTGCACGGAAATAGGGATGTTTTGGAAAGATTTGAAGGGATAAAGGCCTTCAGGGAACAAAAAAATTTACCAAAATTTTTTATTTGTCACCATACTTTTTGTATATTGGGTCCATACTGATTCTTCAATATTTGTCTATATTCCTGAAATAAGCTCCTATAATTATTTACACTATGTTGTTTGGACTGTTGTCCTCATTTCCGTTGCCATATTTAAAATGTTTTGGTTGTTGAACATTCTGGCCTTCTTCAGGTGTTTAGAATTAATAACAAAGATGGGTTTTGCGATTTAAATTAAAAAGAATATAAAACAGTCCTGAAGAAGACTAGAAATTACAAGGACTGAAACATTGTGTGTATAATAAACAAGATCAGCTTTGTGAGCTTGAATAGCAAAGAATATAATAAAACATCATCCTGTTGTTCCAGTTTTTGAGAAACTTTTATTTCTTCGCCTTCTTTTTCTCTTTGGCAAACTCTTAGAAGCCCTAATCAATGCTAAATTGATTTATCATCTCTCATCATAAGGCCTTTTCTCAGACAAGCAATATGACTTTCATTTCTCCGGGTCTACTGCTGATGCACTGACAATAAATGCAGAAAGAGTAGTATGCTCTAGCTAAAAAAACGATGAAGCCTGGAGTGTAGCATTTGATTTTTCAAAAAGCCTTTGAAAGGAATTCTCTGCTCTCAACACATCCAGAATATTACTGCCTAACTTCCCACTTAGAATTGAGTCTCTTGAGTGATAGCAGAAACCATGGAAGGGGTTATATGTATATGTATATGTATATCATCTCAAAACAAAGCATGTGTGGCTTACAGCATATCATGTTGAATACACTGGTTCTCGTTCGATCACTGAAGTTAAGCAACATGAACCTGGTCAATACTTAGATGGGTGACCACTTGTGAATACCAAGCATTCTGTGACGAATGTGCATTGTGGTGCAGTGGATGTCGGCTTGAAAAAAGAAATCAGTGAGCCGAGTTCGAATTCCAGTTGAGTACCCTGCATTCACTTAAGCAATGGAACCCTTGGAAAAGGTATTAATCCATCACTTCCCTCCAGTTATGGGTTAAATAACAAGATGGGGCCTGGAGGCAACCCATCCAGTGTTGGTGTCACAATAAAACACCCTTGGTAGCCCTGGCGAAGCATCAAGTATTCAGCTATTTGACAAGGTTATGAATTTCGCTATAGACTGCACCAGTTAATAGGGTGAACAAAAATAGTATAGAATTCAGTCAGTTAAATGCCATACATGATACATGCTTTGGGCGCCAGGGTCAGCTGCTAAAAAAGTCATATATAAAATATGATCGCTTGGACGAAAGTCATATATATATATAAATATGATCGCTTGGGTGATCATATTTCAAAAGAAAAAAGATTATCCAGCAGTAAGTTGCCATTGCTTTCTGCGGTAGACTGGTTGCCAGCCAAGGCTATAGAACCCAATCTGTCCTGTTATTTAACCCATAACTAAAGGGGAGAGACGGATTAATACCTTTCCCAAAGGTATTTGTGCGAAAGTGAATGCAGTTAATTCAACTGGAATTCGAACTCGGCTTCCCAATTTCTTGTTCCAAGCCGATATACACTGCACCACAATTAATAATTTCAAATCTTCAAAATTCCAACTTAAATTGTAATAAAAAAGATGTTTAAAGTTTTTTAAGCTATGTTGCCCTTTTTTTTTTTTTTCGATAAAAATTTATTGCCTAATGAATGACAAAAAAGAAAGCTAAAAATAAGGAAATTTTGTGAAGGGAGTTGTCTGGAAAAAAATCTGAATCAAACAGAAATTAAATTTGCTTATCTGCATAAAACAAAATAAATAAACAAAAAACTCACTGACATTCTCAGCATGTGGAGGAGTGTAATGCAGTTAATTCAACTGGAATTCGAACTCGGCTTCCCAATTTCTTGTTCCAAGCCGATATACACTGCACCACAATTAATAATTTCAAATCTTCAAAATTCCAACTTAAATTGTAATAAAAAAGATGTTTAAAGTTTTTTAAGCTATGTTGCCCTTTTTTTTTTTTTTCGATAAAAATTTATTGCCTAATGAATGACAAAAAAGAAAGCTAAAAATAAGGAAATTTTGTGAAGGGAGTTGTCTGGAAAAAAATCTGAATCAAACAGAAATTAAATTTGCTTATCTGCATAAAACAAAATAAATAAACAAAAAACTCACTGACATTCTCAGCATGTGGAGGAGTGTAATCATTAATTCTTACCTTGCAGTCTACAGTTTCATCTCTCTGAAAGTCTTCAATTGATAATGTTGGTGGAGAGGGGCTAAAAAACAAAAAAATGAGAAAAAATAGAGAATTTACACCTTCCAGATAAACAAATGTAAAGTTTGCCAGTCGATGTCATGAAGAAGCTGTCTTCCATTTCATTAAGTTGATTGTTAATTCACACATTAAATAGAATTACCAAGAGAAAAAAGGCAGAGTTGAATAAAACCAACATGGAAGACAATGACAAATGATGTCTTTAAATATTCAAGACAGAAACAGGAGGTCACACAACAAAGTTTTAAAGCTCTTGTATTGACCAATTAGAATAAAGTATTTAAAGCTCTTGTTTTGACCAATGAGAATAAAGTATTTAAAGCTCTTGTTTTGACCAATTAGAATAAAGATTTAACAAACTTGGGACTTCTTTAATCTATCAATGGATAAAGTTTAATTAAATGCAGAAATGTTCTTCTTTGCATGAAATGAATTCTCAGTGTAAATTTTCTAATAAAATGAAACAAAAAAAAGAGAAAATTTTTTTCAAATCTACCAAATAAGTTACCCAAAATTATTTTAAAAGAACAAAGACATGCTACAAAAAATCCAAAAAGTGATGTGACTTAAAGAGTTGTGAGTTCAATTCCTGGCCTCAGCAGAGAGAACAAAAACTTGGAATTGGAGTGGTCATAGTTACTACGCTTACTCCCTCTACCCATAGCAGTAGTAGCTCGCAGACCAATCCCCTCATGCCACTATACCCTCATGTGACCAAGAACCATACCACCACCATCTTGTCACTGTCTTTGGCCATCTGCCACGTTAAAAATGGACTTGTCTCTTTGTTTAATTCTTCTTTGTCAATAACTTATATGTTCAGTCTTTGATAATGGCTTATGTAAGCTGAAAGCTCAGACTGGATAAAAAATCAACAATTACTGCGATTTCTTGTCTTAACGATAGTACTATCAAGCTTATCAGACTATTTGACAGGATCCTGCATAAAATAAATAGACAAAACTTGTCTATATTATTCAACGAAACCTGTATTAATGAAAAAATGCTGCCAAAATATATACAATATATATATATATATATATATATATATATATTTGTGTTCTCAGTTCAACTTTTAATAACTACCCTTAAGAAGAACATATTGTAATTGGATTTATTCTGATATTTTTGGACAAGTAAAAGATATTCCATTGACATATGGTTTGGATTTAAAAGATTCAAACCTTATAAAAACACTTGCCAATATGTGATTCAACTACAAAAACATCTCGTTAAATGACTAAGAAATAACAAATGGAAAAAAGAAATGAAACTTACTGTTTAGAGAAAAGGAATTCTTCAAGAGTTAAAGCTAATTCTGGCCACATTCCTTGAAATGCTGCCTCTGTAAAAAAAAAAAAAAAAAAGAATGATAGGAAACATTTACATTATCCAGACTATTGTTCTCATTTTTTTTATTTTTGCCATGTTTATGACATTCTGGCTGTTATACACTTCGGTCTTCTTCAGTTGCTAGGAATTTCAAACATTTGAAGAATGTAAATAACGTAAATAATATCTCATTTCAGAAGCACAGACAAATACTAATACAAAAAAAAATGAAAGCCTAAATTGTTAAAAGATTTTAAATTTTAATTATTAAATTTATATAAATTAAATTAATTATTAAATTAAGTCAGTTATTAAAATGAACCGTTTGATTAATTAACCATGGGCAAATGTGATGCCTGAATGGTTATTGTCTACAGAAACACTTCATTTGCAAATTTAACTGATGAAGGCACCAAGTGGGGTTGCATAATTGATTTGGTTGGTAAAAGTATCATGTCTGCTCCAATTTCCTGGAAATTAAGAAAAATAAAGAGAGTAGTGAAGAGCACACAAGCAGTCAAAACTTTCGCTATGGTGGATACTGATGAGACGTGTGTATATTACAGAAAGTTCCTCATGAACTTGTTGAGCATTAAAGATCATAAGTGCCTCCCTATCTGTGGTAAAACAGATAATGCTTCATTGAAGATTCGGTACATTTGAGTACTTTTATTGACAGGATACCCATTGTACTTCACATTTCTGATTCACTTACAAAGACTGGGATTCCATATAGAAAAGTTTTGAATCGTATGAATGGGCTGATGAATTTTGGAGTTAGAAATCTTATCTAAAACTTATTTTTTCTTTGAGACGATTTTCACTTTTTCTTAAAAAAGTTAATAGGGTTAACAAAAATAGTATAGAATTCAGTCAGTTAAATGCCATACATGATACATGCTTTGGGCGATCATGTCTCAAAAGAAACATGACTGACTGGGCAAAAGATTATCTCGCAGTAAATTGCCATTGCTTTCTGCGGTAGACTGATTGCCAGCCAAGGCTATAGAACCCAATCTGTCCTATTATTTGACTCATAGCTAGAGAGAGAAAAGATGTATTATATTATTATGTAGTAGGGGATCAGTTTATTACTTCATAACAATAAAAAAACGATCCCCCACTTTATACCAAGTAGAAGCCTTAATCATGATTCCAACTATTATATTCAGTCAGTCAGTTAAGTCCATACGTGATACACGCTCTGTGCGATCATTTCTTGAAAAATTCATGACTGACTGGTAGAAGATTATCCCACAGTAGGTTGTCATTGCTTTCTGTGGTAGACTGGTTGCCAACCAAGGCTATAGAACCCAATCTGTCCTATTATTTAACCCATAACTGGAGGGAAGAGATGGATTAATACCTTTCCCAAGGGTATTTGCACGTAAATGAATGCAAGGAATTTAACTGGAACTCTGCTCCCTGATTTGTTGTCCTGAATCGATATCCATTGCACCACAATGCATGTCTCAATATAGAATCAAAATGAAAATGAATCAAAATATTAAAGTAAACACAGTACTGTATTTTGGCTAATTTATCAATTTTCTCATAATTGTTTCTTTCATAAAACCTTTCTTTTATATTATTGTTTAAACTGTTGTTTTCATCGTTATTGCCATATTCATGATGATTTTTTTTTATAAACATATCACCCAAAGCAAGGCATTATACTGCCACTGTTCTGCAGGGTGTTACATAAGAGGAAAGTTACGAAAAGGAGTGACAGAATAAAGTGGGTGTCAGGAAGCGGGTCGGAGAGGGATGAAAATACTGCAGAAATGAAATGAGAGCACGAGAGAGAGGATGCAGATTAGTGAGACAGAAGATGATTATTGACTTTACATTTAAATTCTTGGAGATTGTAGCTGTTGGAGAAGCAAGCAAATGAAAGGAAATTCCACAGGCGGGAAGTGCAAGAAAAGAAATTGTGGGAGTAGAATTTGCGTTTACAATTTATTGGTTTCACAGTCACATTGCAGATTCTCTGTTGAATTTTGTCAAAAACCCCAAGGTGGATAGGAGCACCCAACCAGATATAGCAGTAATATTCAATGCATGGGCAGATGGTAGATTTGAATATATATGCAGGATCGTTTCAGCCAGGAAAAACTTCTTGGCTCTGCACAGATAACTGACCTTCTTAGCAGCGGATTTAGCTATGGATTCTATATAGTCATTCCACTTGAGGTCTGTTGTGAGAGTTAACCCGAGGAGGTGCACTTAACACTTCAAATCAGAAAAAGAGAATTTATACATCTCGGACATATAATGAGAAAAGAAGGTTTGGTAAATTTGACACTCAGGTGACATGCTGAAGGCAAGAGGGACAAAACCATAAGTAACCTACCTAACAGCTAATGTAGATGGATAGCAGAAGATTAATGTCTTACCATTATATAAGTGGCATTTCTGCCACACCCTTTATAGCATATTCATGGTTCAGTAAGTCATTTAAATGCCATACATGATAAGCGCCTGGGCAGTCATGTCTCTTTCGATCCATGACTGACTAGGCAGAAGATTTTTCCACAATAGGTTGCCATTTCTTTCAGCAAGACCTGGTTGCTAACCAAGTCTATAGAACCCACTCTGTCCTGCTATTTAACCCATAGGTGGAAAGAGAAGAGCTGAATTCATACTTTTCTCAATAATGGTTCCATCAGTTAAGTGCCATATGAGATACATGCTTTGGGCTATCATGTCTCTTTCGAGACATGACTGACTTGGTAGAAGATTAACTCACAGTCGGTTGCTATTGTTTTCTGCAGTAGACTGGTTGCCAGCCAAGGCTAAAGAACCCAATCTATCCTTTTATTTAACCCAAACTGGAGGGAAGAGAGGTATTAATACCCTTCCCAACGGTATTTGTGTGTAAGTGAATTCAACTGGAATTTGAACTTGGCTCCTGGATTTCTTATTCTGAGTTGATATCCACTGCACACTAATGGTTACCGTCCCTAAAATGTGGATGGTAGGCATTAATAAATTATTGATAAATTTTTTTTTTTTTTTTTGCGGTCTCAAAATCCAGACCAAATTTCCATATAAGTCACCTTAAAGTAGTAAATTCAGCCAATCCTATTGAACAACATAGTAAAAGTAAAGTAAGTGACCTTTTTTAAAAGACTAATACACCATTTGATCGCATGTAAGAACCTCCTTTACTTTTTCTCCCCTAACCCACTCCCAAAAATAAAAATGTCAAATATATAAATATAAGAATCTTTACTAAAAGTATTTGTCCCATTTCTACTTTTTCTGTGCACCATATCAATTCAGGATGTAGGTGTCATGCCTCACGATAATTTTCCATCCTTTTTCTCCTAAACCTTGTTCCATCATCCATTGACTCAAGATCGCTATGTAGGTTATACATTTTTTCTCTCCCTCCACCTGCCTTCAATCCCGACTATGAGTATTAAGTTTTTTAAGTCCTCTTTTGCTCATGATGTGCATTAAAGTTTCAACTTTATCTTCCTGATGTGTAGTTTAAATGAAAGAAAAAAAAAATGCAATGGTCTGATGAGGGAGAAAAGAAGAGGCAATTGGTGATTTCTTTTATAGACAGACATTATGGCAAACTAGGGGAAAAGATGAATTATGAGAAGGAAAGAAATAAACTGTAAATGTGATTTCTTTTATAGACAGACATTATGGCAAACTAGGGGAAAAGATGAATTATGAGAAGGAAAGAAATAAACTGTAAATGTGATTTCTTTTATAGACAGACATTATGGCAAACTAGGGGAAAAGATGAATTATGAGAAGGAAAGAAATAAACTGTAAATGTGATTTCTTTTATAGACAGACATTATGGCAAACTAGGGGAAAAGATGAATTATGAGAAGGAAAGAAATAAACTGTAAATGTGATTTCTTTTATAGACAGACATTATGGCAAACTAGGGGAAAAGATGAATTATGAGAAGGAAAGAAATAAACTGTAAATGTGATTTCTTTTATAGACAGACATTATGGCAAATTGGGGAAAAAGATAAATTATGAGAAAAAAAGAAAGAAACTGTAAAACTCCGCTGGAAATAACAGTTGGGGATTTTTTTGTTTCAGTGAACTTGACAAAGTAAGAAAAAGATTTTAAAATATGGATGGATGAGAGAGATTCTCGGAGAAGCAGAGGAGATTTGAAGCTCCACTTACTTTGTTTGAAGAAACCCACTCTCCAGAGCTTCTTTTTAATTTTAAGCTAATCTTAAGTATCATTAGTCAAGTGCCATATGTTATACACACTTGGGTGATCATGTCTCTAAAGAAACATGATTGAATGGGCAAAAGATTTTCCTGAAGTAGGTTTCCATTACTTTCTGTGGTAGACTGGTTGCCAAGAAAGGTTATAGAACCCAATATGTTCCGCTATTTAACCCATAGCTTGAAGAGGAAGAGATGAATTAATACCATTTTCAAAGGTATTTGCATGTAAGTGAATGCAAGGAATTCAACTGGATTTTGAACTCAGTTCACTAATTTCTTGTCCTGAGCTGATATTCACAGCACCATAACTCACAAGTTAAGGGACAGTCAGTCAGTTAAGTGCCATACATGATACACGCTTTGGGTGATCATGTCTCGAAAGAAGATTATCCCGCAGTAGGTTGCCACTGCTTTCTGCAGTAGACTGGTTGCTGACCAAGGCTAGAGAACCCAATCTGTCCTATTATTTAACCATAGTTAGAGAGGGAAGAAATTTATTATATTATTAAGTAGTAATTAGTGGGGGATCATTTTATTACTTCATAACAGTACAAAACTGAATCCCCACTTTATGCCCAGTAGAAGCCTTAATCATGTTTACAGCTAGTCAGTTAAGTGCCATATGTTATACACGCTTGGGCGATCATGTCTCGAAAGATGACTGGGCTGAAGATTATCTCGCAGTAGGTTGCCATTGCTCTCTGCGGTAGACTGGTTGCCAACCAAGGCTAGAGAACCCAATCTGTCCTATTATTTAACCATAGTTAGAGAGGGAAGAAATTTATTATATTATTAAGTAGTAATTAGTGGGGGATCATTTTATTACTTCATAACAGTACAAAACTGAACCCCCACTTTATGCCCAGTAGAAGCCTTAATCATGTTTACAGCTAGTCAGTTAAGTGCCATATGTTATACACGCTTGGGCGATCATGTCTCGAAAGATGACTGGGCAGAAGATTATCGTGCAGTAGGTTGCCATTGCTTTCTGTGGTAGACTGGTTGCCAAACAATTTGACCCATAACTGGAGGGAAGAGATAGATTAATACCTTTTCCAAGGGTATTTGCGCGTAAGTGAATGCAAAGAATTCAACTTCAATTTGAACTTAGCTTTCCGATTTGTCGTTCTGAGTTGATATCCATTGCACCACAATGCACGTCCTTTAAGTTAAGGGTAATTATCCTTTTTGTTTCCCTTTTCTTTATAACTTTTTTGTTACTCACACATTTGGTCCGTGGTATTCTCAACACCCTTCTGTAGAGACACATTTTTGGTTACTTCAATGTGTTCGTTAAAGGCACAGGAGCAAGGAATGTGATATTTTTTTTAATCATATCACCCCGAGCAAGGCAGTAACGCCACTGATGTGCAGGGGGCTACATAAAAGTGAAAAGATTGGAAAAAAGAAAGCCAGAAACCACATCCTAAACAGGAAACAAGGGACGAGCCTCTACACCTGTTCAATAGACATGGGTGGAGTGTGAACCGGGCGATAGTTTAGTCTATCTACTCCAATTTAAAAAAAATAATAAAAAATAAAAAGCAAACAGTGAAAAGATTGGAAAAAAGAAAGCCGGAAACCACATCCTAAACAGGAAACAAGGGACGAGCCTCTACACCTGTTCAATAGACATGGGTGGAGTGTGAACTGGGCGATAGTTTAGTCTATCTACTCCAATTTAAAAAAAATAATAAAAAATAAAAAGCAAACAGTGAAAAGATTGGAAGAAAGAAAGCCGGAAACCACATCCTAAACAGGAAACAAGGGACGAGCCTCTACATCTGTTCAATAGACATGGGTGGAGTGTGAACTGGGCAATAGTTTAGTCTATCAACTCCAATTTAAAAAAAATAATAAAAAATAAAAAGCAAACAGTGAAAAGATTGGAAGAAAGAAACCCGGAAACCACATCCTAAACAGGGAACAAGGGACGAGCCTCTACACCTGTTCAATAGACATAGGTGGAGTGTGAACCGGGCGATAGTTTAGTCTATCGACTCCAATTGAAAAAAAAATAATAAAAAATAAAAAGCAAACAGTGAAAAGATTGAAAGAAAGAAAGCCGCAAACCACATCCTAAACAGGAAACAAGGGATGAGCCTCTACACCTGTTCAATAGACATGGGTGGAGTGTGAACCGGGCGATAGTTTAGTCTATCGACTCCAATTGAAAAAAAATAATAAAAAATAAAAAGCAAACAGTGAAAAGATTGGAAGAAAGAAAGCCGGAAACCACATCCTAAACAGGAAACAAGGGACGAGCCTCTACACCTGTTCAATAGTTAAGTTTTTCTTCTCCCATTCCTGCTTTGTTTAGCACATGTGAAACCTCTGATGTTCAATCATATAAAATCACAACTAACCAATCATCAAAAATCAACAAGTGCACTGACTTCAGATCCCTGATGAACAGCTTCACATTTTCCTCATCATTGATCTCACACTGACGTATCAACAAAGATCAAAAGAAAAAAAAAATTGGTAATTCAATGAAAGGACATTTTGAACTTCCAAAGTTACTAAATTGGAGATAGATCAACAAAGAGATAAAGTTAAAACATTTCACTTAAGAGGATCTGCACTTATATTGATTTTGATCAAGTTAATACAATATCAAGGATTTTTCCTCTTTTGATCTTACATTCTGCAGGGTTGAAAATTTGCAAGCTTTAATGTTCGAAACACGCTCACAAAAAATGTATAAATAATTATATTTAAGTTCAGTGAATTCAAACCGATCAATTTGCTCCCTTGTTAAGTAACTTGTGTCATGAAGGACGTTTCAAATATCGTTATAAATTACTTTACTATAAAATAAAGAGTCTCATATTTTTACTTTGAATAAGTTATCTGGTAGTATAAGTCCCTAAAACTCTGGAATACCTGTGTAAAACCATGATATATAAATTCTATGTGTCAGACTAAAAGGTGGGTAATTTAATGACGAAGTTGAAACCAAATGAAGTTTGTCCTTCAAAACTTAATACAAAATAATAAAAGATACTTTTTTTTTTTTAATAATCATATCGCCCCAAGCAAGGCATTTTACCGCCCCAAGCAAGGCATTTTACTGCCACTGTTTTGAAGGGGGTTGCATAGGAGGAAAGTTAAGAAAAAATAGTGACAGGTTAAAGGGGGTGTCAGGAAGTGGGTAAGAGAAGGATTACTGTGGCCATAAAGTGAGGGATCAATTTATATATTGTTTGTAATATAAAATTGATCCCCCACTTTATACTTACATAATTTCTTGTCTGTTGATAAGCCATAGAAAATGAATCAATCAGTCAATGAAATACTGATTAGCTACACATGCATGTCTTTTAGATTTATTTACATTCTCTGGAATATAAATGTATGGAATTGTTTTTTTTTAATCATATCGCTCCAAGCAAGGCATTTTACTGCCACTGTTTTGCAGGGGGTTACAGTGGAGGAAAGTTATAAAAAATAATGACAGGTTATATGGGGTGTCAGGAAGTGGGTAAGAGAAGGATGAGAATACTGATGAGAGTGGAGTGGACTAAAAAAGGAGCATGAGAGACAGGATGCAAGTTAGTGAGATAGGAGATGACTATTGACTTTACATTTAAATTCTTGGAAATTGTAGCTGTCGGGGAAGCAATTAAACCAAAAAAAATTCACAGGCGAGAAGTGTGAAAAAAGAAGCTGCTGGAGTAGAATTTGTGTTTACATTTTTTTGGTTTCACAGTAAAAGGGTGGGACCTAGTTGCTAATCTTGTGGCTCGAGTAAATTTAGATAAATAAGGCAACCAGTGACCTAAATTTATCGGAGCAGAAGCCGTGAAAGTATTTGTAGAAGAGACACAAGGAAGCCACATTGCACCGGTGAGAAAGTGACTATCTCTGAGCTGCCAAGTCAATCACATTACAGATTCTCTGTTGGATTTTGTCAAGTAGCCCTAGGTGGATAGCAGGAGCACCCAACCAGATATGGCAGCAGTATTCAATGCAACGGCGGATGGTAGATTTATCTATATGCAGGATTGTTTCAGGCAGAAAAAAACTTTCTGGCCCTATACAGAGAACCGACTTTCTTAGCAGTGGATTTAGCTATGGATTCTATGTAGTTAATCCACTTGAGGCCTGTTGTGAGAGTTAAGTCAAGGAGACACAGTGTTTTGTTTTCAGTTAGACTAGCCTGATCCATTATAATGGGGGGGTAGGAGCGATTGTCTGTGATGATTAATAGATAGCAGCTTCATTTTGGAAGCATTAAAATTCACGAGCTATTTCTTCCTTCAGTCTGCCACTTTAGACGTCCTTTTCAAGCTTGGCAGTGAGGTTTACTTTGTCAGCTTCAGTAGATTTTTGATTGATGCAAGAGTAGTTTTTATCGGTTGTAGTGTCGCCAGCTTATATGCCTACTTGGGAACTTATTACAATCTTGGGATTGTTAATGTATTTTGTCAGGGACAAATTATATTTATACTAGCATCATAACCCGGCATTGCCCGGGCAATTCAGAAGATTTTAGTAGCAGGAGAATATGCCACTTTTTATTTTACATATTTTGTTTTTGTTTGAAAAAAAAAACACTTTTTTTTAAAAATATTTCTTTTGTTTCAAAATTACAGGGAAAAATATTCACATTTTTTTTGTTGACCAAGTGAATTTTTAAAACGTCAAAATAAAAATTAAATATATAGGCTTTTCTTTTTTTTTTTTTATAAAATAATATTTTAGTTGCATTTGACACATGTGATTTGATTTCTGTGACGTAATTCATGGGCATCTTAGATCTAAGATGTTTTACGGAGCAAACGTAAACAATCGTGTCCATTGGCTAAACAGTGCGAAAGGGAAAATTGCTGAACTGAAACTCAAAAAGTATGTGTCGACCTGGCTTCCCTGTAGATATTTCTCCCTAGAAAGTTTGAATGGCGCAGCTTAAAAAATGTAGGCGTGCATAGGGAACAGTCACACACAGACTCACAGATTGCCTTTTATATATATAGATTATATTAGATCTAATTATATAAAACAAAATAATAATTACCAAAAACAGGAATTTACACTATCAGTCAGTCAGTTAATTGCCATATGTGATACATACTTCGGCAATCATGTCCCTTTCGATACATGACTGACTGGGTAAAATTTTTTCCCGCAGTATGTTGTTATTACTTTCTGCGGTCGACTGGTTGCCAACCAAGATTCAGTTAGTCAGTTAAGTACCATACGTGAAACATGCTTGGGCAATCATGTCTCAAAAGAGACATGACTGACTGGGCAGAAGATTATCCCACAGCAGGTTGTCATTGCTTTCTGCAGTAGACTGGTTGCCTGCCAAGGCTATAGAACCCAATCTGTCCTGTTATTTAACCCATAACTGGAAGAAAGAGACGGATTAATACCTTTCCCAAGGGTATTTGCATGTAAGTGAATGCAATGAATTCAACTGGAATTCAAACTCGGCTCCCCAATTTCTCGTTCCGCAAGATTACAGAACCCAAGTTGTCCTGTTATTTAATCCATAGCTGGAGGAAAAAGAAGGGTTAATACCATTCTTAAGGGTATTTGCACGTAAGTGAATGAAACAAATTCAACTGAAATTTGAACTTGGCTCTCCGACTTCTCTTTCCAAGCTGATATCCACTGCACCACAACACACATACTTTACATTATAGACAGCAAGAAATATTGGCGATATTTCTAAGATTTTAAATTAAAAAAAAAATGACGAACACAAAAATAATCTGAAAAAAAAAAAAATAAAGTCCTTAGTCATTCTTGTTATCAGCCTGTCCAGAGATTCAACTTCAAGAACGACATTTTCTTTAAAAGAGAAAGTAACATATTTAAAGAAAAATGTCACCCAATTCAAGGCTATAAAGCCACTAACATACAGGGTGTTACTGAGTGTGAAAGAATATACGAAAAAAATTAAGGAGAAACAACAATAAAAAAACAGAAATTAACACAGAAGATAACAAATGATACTGAATTTCAATTTTTGAAGATCAAGCTTGACTAGAAAGCAAGGAGTCGGAAGAGAGTTCTGTGAGAAAAGAAACTTTTGTTGGTGTTTAATTCTTTATGATTGTGCAATGTGGTGTGATGGATATTGACTCAGAAAAAGAAATTGTTACATTCACTTACATGCAAATACCCTTGGGATAGGTATTAATCTATTTTCCCTCCAGCTATGGGTTAAATAGAAAAGTAGATTGGATTCTATAACTTTGGTTGACAATCAGTCAACCAGAAAAAGTAATGGCAACTTACTATGGGAAAATCTTCTGCCTAGTCAGTCATGCCTCTTTTGAGACATGATCACTCAAGCGTCTATCACTTAACTAACTGAATTCTTAATCAATGTTTATTTACATTTTCATTGACTTCCATTCATGTATATGCTTAAAACATTCTTTTTTCTTCAATGTGCCTTGTCCTTTCGGGATGTAGGCGATCATAGCCTTCCACATCTCCCTATCCCTGGTGGCTCTTAGCATGCTTTCTCTTGTTACACCACCCAAACCCCGCTCTGCCATCCACTAGCTCAAGACCATAAATCTAGAATATAAATGTATAGAAACGAGCATGACCACAAAATGAGGGATCAGTTTATATATTGATTATAAAATAGAATTGATCCCCCATTTAATAGCTACATTATAATTTCTTATAAACAGTTGGCATATATATTCTTCTTCTATGTGCCTCGTCCATTTAGGACGTAGGCAATCATGGCCTTCCACATCTTCCTATCCCTGGTGACTCTTAGCACACTTTCTCTTGTTACACCATCCAAACTCAGCTCTACCATCCACTAGCTCAAGACCATAAATCTAGAATATAAATGTATACAAACTAGCATGGTCACAAAATGAGGGATCAGTTTATATATTGATTATAATATAGATTTGATCCCCCATTTTATATCCACATTATAGTCTCTTCAGGACGTAGGCAATCAAGGCCTTCCACATCTTCCTATCCCTGGTGACTCTTAGCACACTTTCTCTTGTTACACCACACAAACTCGACTCGACCATCCACTAGCTCAAGACCATAAATCTAGAATATACATGTATAGAAACTAGCATGGCCACAAAATGAGGGATCAGTTTATATATTGATTATAAAATAAAAATGATCCCCCATTTTATAGCTACATTATAATTTCTTATAAACAGTTGTCATATATATTCTTCTTCTATGTGCCTCGTCCTTTTAGGATGTAGGCAATCATGGCCTTCCACATTTCCCTATCCCTGGTGGCTCTGATCTCGCTTTCTCCTGTAATGTCTCTCAGCCCCCGTTCCATCATCCACCTAATCAGGCCCTTCAAATATGTTATCTGCTGCTTTCCTCTTTTTCCCTCTATCTGGCCTGTTAGCATCAGGTTTTCCAAGTCCTTCTTCTTCATTGCACGTCCTAGGAACTTCATTCGTCTCTTCCTGATGTTCAATATTAATTTCTTTTTTGTTTCCATCATTTCCAAAACCTTCTCATTGCTCACATGCTCGATCCAAGATATCCGCAGCATCCTTCTGTAGAACAACATTTCAGCTGCTTCAAGTTTTCCCTTCATCTTTGTTCATATTGTCCAACATTCACTGCTATATTGAAGAACTGACATCACATAGCAATCCAGTACTCTTCCTCTTTGTTTCTAGTGAAAGTTTCCTGTTTCTTAATACTTTACTCAGCTTCTGGAAAGTGTCTTTTGTTGAAGTACAAAACATGCTGCAGATGAATTTTTTCTTTTTTGTAATTTTGTCATCCAATTTAGTGCTACAATCTTTTTTATTTCTTATACAGGTTTACTTCCACTGTCCTATGTCTTAAATGAGAGCATTTCTTCAAAACCCTTTTATAAGTTGAAAGCAAGGAAACAACTGCCATTAATATTTTTAGTATTCCTAAATAACAACATATAATCTTGTGTGAAATTTTTATCACTATTGATATTGCTGCAGTGATTGCAGTAAAGCATCACTTAAATTTTGAAAGGGAATGTATGCAAGGCTTTTTAAGTGGCAACAAAAATTTTTTTGATGAAAGAAAAATATGGCTGAACAATTTAATGTTTTCCATGTCAGCTACAACAGCATCTAGAAGCAGGGATACCAGGGAACATTTAAGAATTTTTCCCAAGTAAATTGATGGAAATTGCTTTTTTACTTAATACCATTTTGGATAAAGGGGCACCTGAACTGTATCTTTTATACATTTCATAAAAGCAAACTAATGTAAGCCGTACCTTTAAAACTACCTGTCATAATTAATAAACCCATTTAAGATATTGTGCTTTTTTTTCATTCCAAACTTATTTTTTCTCATTTCTGGAAAAGTACAGAGTAAAATGTAACGCATATTTTCCAGTTATTCCATTTCTAACAAATTTATCCTCTGTTTTTTTTTTTTTTTAATTATCAAAACATTTTATATCTCATGACTAATTTTATAAACCTGCATGGATTCAGTTAAGTGCCATACATGATACACACATTGGGTGATCATGTCTTGAAAGAGACATGACTGACTGAGCAGAAGATTATCCTGCAGTAGGTTGCCATTACTCTCTGTGATAGACTGGTTGCCAGCCAAAGCTATAGAACCCAATCTGTCCTATTATTTAACCCATAACTGGAGAAAAAAGATGGATTAATACCTTTCCCAAGATTATTTGTGTGTAAGTGAATGCAAGGAATTCAACTGGAATTCGAACTCAGCTCCATGATTTCTCATTCCGAGCTGATATCCACTGCACCACAGCGCACATCCTGCATGGATTAAAAGACTTAAAAAAAATAGATCAAAAGATAAAGAAATGACCTATGCTAACAGTTTCTTCTCTCGCTTGTGAAACTCCCTTATGGCTTTCCCCTCAACTTTGATCTACAAAAATTTCAATTCAGTGTCAATCGTTATCTTCTGTCTTTTTAATTCCTGTTCTTTTATTGTTCTCTCTCCTTAATTACGTTTTCTTTTTCTCATATTTTTATAAGTCATATGCTTGTGAAACTCTCTTCCAGCTTTTTGCTTTTCACTCAACTGTGCTCTTCAAAAATTCAAATGCAATGTCAATCGCTACCCTCTGTCTTCTTAATTCCTGTTCTTTTATTGTTCTTACTCCTTTATATTTCTCTTTTTTTCTTATTCTTTCTCACTTGTGCCTTAGTGGTTTTATTGCCTTGTGAGGGGTGACATGATTAAAACAAGACAAAGAAGAACTCAGTTTATTGATCAGCCTTTCAATAGGATTAATTAGCACACATTTAATTTTCGAATCATGGTATGTCACCCAAGATAGAAATAAAAGCCCCTGCATTATTTCATAACATTTAAAGACATTCCTAACATTATTTTCAAAGGGCAGGTAACAAAAATAAATGCAAAAACACTTACCATGTTTTCTGGCTACAGGTAAACCAATGCCAAGGATATTTAACAGAGCATTAATGCTCAGCATCCAAGTAGTTGGGGAGGGGCATCCATATTTGAGTCCCAGAGGGAGTCGGAAAGTCTACAGAGAAAATCAAGATGAATTAAATAAAAATTATGTTCAAATAATTTGTTTAGAGAAAAATTAAAAAGCAATGCATTATACTGAGTTGTACATGATTTCCATTTTGGTGGAACCAGTTTTGGGGATGAATATCTTGTTCTAACTGCTGATTATAAGTGGCATTTAAATGAAGTACACAGCTAGATAGATATGAACAGACTGAGATAGATAGATAGATAGATATGAACAGACTGAGATAGATAGATAGATAGATATGAACAGACTGAGATAGATAGATAGATAGATATGAACAGACTGAGATAGATAGATAGATAGATATGAACAGACTGAGATAGATAGATAGATAGATATGAACAGACTGAGATAGATAGATAGATAGATATGAACAGACTGAGATAGATAGATAGATAGATATGAACAGACTGAGATAGATAGATAGATAGATAGATAGATATTAACAGACTGAGATAGATAGATAGATAGATAGATAGATAGATATTAACAGACTGAGATAGATAGATAGATAGATATTAACAGACTGAGATAGATAGATAGATATTAACAGACTGAGATAGATAGATAGATATTAACAGACTGAGATAGATAGATAGATAGATATTAACAGACTGAGATAGATAGATAGATAGATATTAACAGACTGAGATAGATAGATAGATAGATATTAACAGACTGAGATAGATAGATAGATAGATATTAACAGACTGAGATAGATAGATAGATAGATATTAACAGACTGAGATAGATAGATAGATAGATATTAACAGACTGAGATAGATAAACAGATATAGTAATTTTCATTTTTGGACAGACGTTATAATCACTGATCTAATATGCTAAGTACGAATCTTAAATGGCAGTTAAATGGAGTGCACCGACATGTGATATAAGCAGATCTACATAGATATGAACAGAATGAGATGGATATATAGATTAGATTGAGTCATAAGTAATTTCTATTTTTGGGACCCAACTGTAATGACAAATGTCTCCCCCTAACTATTAATCATAGAGGACAGTTAAATGGGGTATACTAACAGATATATTAGGTTAGGTTGAGTCATAAGTAATTTCTATTTTTGAGACCCAACTGCAATGATGACTGTCTCGTCCTAACGACTGATCATCTGGGGTGGTTTATTGATTGATTGATTTCTTTGTTTTCTACGGTTTATCAAGTTATTTAAGCCCAAAAAATGTATTTCTTTTAGATCATAAGAATTTTTAGGAGATATTAATGATTTAGTCTTACGAATTAATCCATAACTGGGAAAATAAGTGGAGGATTCATACTGTATTTAGACAAGTTTATATACCAAGCCCGACTGAAAAACAACGCCAATTTACCAATCAGAGTTGTTATCCACACACACATCTAAGTTTACAGCACCTAGTACTCCAAAGCAATTCCCTCATCTAGGTACTGACTAGACTAAACTCATGACATCTAAACTTATTCATAAATGGAACTTTGTGTGTGTGTGTGTGTGTGTGTGTGTCCATTACCTATAGACTCCGAAATGGCTGAACCAATTTTCTTGAAAATTTACACAGTTGTACTATAAGCATCTGCGAGTGTTCTTAGCTACGCTTTGTGTCAAGGTACACCTGATAAATATCGAAAATCAATAATCGAAAAAATTGGGTTATAGAAGGAGTGATCCAATTTTAATCAAATTTGATACACTAATAGACAAAGACATAAGAAACAATATTCAGAAGTTTCAAGGTTGCAGTTCTTACAATAGTGCAGAAAATTGATAATACATATATATAAAAGGCAAGATGTGTGTGTGTCTGTTTATCTGTCTGTATGTCCTTTATACAAATCCACAATTTTTATCCGATTCTCACCAAACTTCAAAATTTGACTAACATTCATTCATTTTTCTTTCAGTCTATGGTTTCGCTTTAACTGGAAACAACTAATGTTTTTTAGTCTTTCGTGCCAACGTCCAAAGAGTCTGAGCTCCAGGACCATGGATTAGTTTTAAAGCTTTCATTACACCTGAGCAATGCCAGGCTATACTGCTAGTTTAAGAATAATTTTGGAATATCTAAGTTGTTCATGGCACTGGAAGCATACACCTTTCATTAAAGGAAAAATGTTTTTTTACCATTTCAATGTTAGTCTGCAAGAAGAACACAGGAAAGACATTTTGGAATTCGGTATTTGTCGATATTTCTGAGATGAGGTAGTATTTACATTAATCGGACTATTGTCCTAATCTTTCTTGCCATTTGTACGAATGTTGGTCTGCTTATTGAGAAATACTATTTCTTCAATAACAATCAAACCCTAAGTCTTTAAAAATAACATGATTAAATATAAGACGAACAAGTATTTTTATCAAATCAAATAAACTAACAGTAAAAATAAAACCTTCGTGAACATAACAACTATGGTAAAAATTTTCTCTTTCTTGACCTCTGTCATGTTCAAAGTTATTCAAGTCCTTTCTGCTACCTTTTTGCTTCGGTCATTATATACTCCGGCCTTCGTCAGGTGCTAGGAATTTTGAACCAAACACTTTATTTCAATCACTGGGGTATAGGAACACCATTCCTTGCGTAGTAATGCCTCTTTTGGAAGTCATAAGTTATGAAGGGTTCGGTTCGGAATTCCTACCATCTGAATAAGGCTGAAGCATACAACGGCCAAAATGTCGTACAAATGGCAAGAAAGATGAGGACAATAGTCTGAATAATGTAAATGCTATTTTGGAACTCAGTCAGTTTATTCAACATCATCTTCCATGATTTACATTGCTCGAACATTTGTCCTCATCTTGATTTCCATATTCATGACATTTCAGCTGGGGTATATTATTCTCATTCCATGTGCAGTGCTACTTCCAGATGCTATGTAGTTATTTCCCTTTAATTCAACTAACTTTTTTGTTCACTACTGCTGTAGCCTGGTATTGAACTCATAACTCTTTGGGTCAAGTCACTGGAACTTACTAATGCTTTAACTCAACTAAGTTATTTGTTCACTACTGCTGTAGCCAGGTATTTAACTCAAGTATTAGAGAGTTCAAGGGAGATAATTACATGATATCTGGAAGCATCATTACACATAAAATGAGAATGATATATCACAATAAAGAGTTTGGTTTAAAATTCATAGCTCCTGAAGTAAGCCAGAGTGTGCAATGGCTGAAACATTGTAAATATGGCAATAAAGATAAGTACAACAGTCCGAAAAATGTAAATACTATCTCATCTCAGAAGTATCAACAAAAACTCTCTTACATTTACACTTGACCTTTACACTAATGGATTAATATCTTTTCAATTGCTGCAAAATTCTTTGATGGGTCAAACTTTCTCTAATAAAAAAAAATCAAGAATATGTCACAGAAATTGTCACATCCAAACATGCAGAATTTTCCTAAAATGCTATTGAAGAGTTGCCTGATATGTGGCAATAAACTCTGCACAGACACACACACACACACATATATATATATATATATATATATAGATCTCCAGTCTGTAAACGGTGAGGATAATCTTACAAGATTAACTTAATATGTTATATTAAGTATTATATCTATATAGAGAGCTCACTGGGTGTTATCCAGAGCAATATGATATTTATAAAAGAAAACTCAACACGTCATTTCAATTGGAAATAAATTATAATTCATAAGGAATATACACATATTTATATATGGATATAAGTTAGTATAAATGGATGGGTTGGTTTTATGGGGTCACACAAACACCAGTATCCAAAGAATTAGAAATTCCTTTACAGGTCAATCTCTTCACGATGGCTTGGGCAATCCCAGACAGATCTGACACCAATGCCTAAGTCCTGACTCTCTTTTCTTCTTTCTCTTTTCCTTCTTATTTTATTTTATTTCTATTTTTATCCTTCTCTTCAGTTAAAGAAAATGCTTACTCTGACAAAATTTTTTGTACCAAATGGAAGGAATATTGTAAGGTCTGATGAAATGAGCTAATTAAGCTCATAAAAATGAATTATAATTTATAACCAATTGAAATGACGTGTTGAGTTTTCCTTTATATATATAAAACATATACAAAGCCGTATTTATGTATCATTTTGTAGTCTGTCTTAGTTTCTAGTGTTTTTGTTTACCTTACATTATATAACAATATATATGAAAAAAAAGAGCTTCTTGTAGCTTCTTAAATATGTAATGTTTATATATGCTCTTTAATATAGCTTCAATGATATGCATTTCAAATAGCTTCTGACAACTCCAACTTCAAGCAGCTCAGAAAGTGAAGGCAGAATAGGATACCTCATAACTAGCTGCTTCGAGTAGATGGGGATCAACTGCCCAGGAAGGCAACCCATCTAGGAGAAAGAAAGCCTTGATTTTAAATCTCTATTCCCTTGTAATCATATCCAAACATGGAAAAGGATATGGAAGTTTGTTTTTTTAATCGTATCACCCCGAGCAAGACAATAACGCCACTGATGTGCAGGGGGCTACGTGATAGTGAAAAGATTGGAAAAGAGAAAGCCGGAAGCCACATCCTAGACAGGGAACAAGGAATGAGCCTCTACACCTGTTCAATAGACATGGGTGGAGTGTGAACCGGGCAATAGTTTAGTCTATCTACTCCAAATGAAGAAAAAAAAAGTGAGAAGATTGGAAAAGAGAAAGCTGGAAACCACATCCTAAACAGGGAACAAGGAATGAGCCTCTTCATCTGTTCAATAGACATGGGTGAAGTGTGAACCGGGCGATAGTTTAGTCTATCTACTCCAAGTAAATCCAGACAAGGATCATAAAGTGGACCCCAAACAGTGACAGCTTTTTGGCATCTCCTAAGCTGTCTCCAAATGTAATACTCCATATTCTTTGGATCTTGGTGGTGCAGCATTCAGCCTCTATATACCTGTGCCCTGGAGAGATATACCTGTGCTCTGGAGAGATCACTTTAGTTTCACCACCAAGGGACTGAATTCTGACCAAACAGGGCCCTAATTTTATCTTGCAAGATAAATGGATGCCTACCACTATAGAGAGGTGTCCATTTTTTTTTTTGCTTAGACAGGATCAGGATTAATCTTATATAAAGCAAGGAGAGTCATGCCTGACAAATGATAAATCACAATTCCATTTCATTTCATTTAATTATACAGCCACAATTGAATAAAGTGGAATTGTTCTATTTTATGAAGAATAAACTTCATAAACAAAAATAGAAACAATAAACTTGACTTAATAAATTAAAATATGAGTAATATTAAATAAAATCTGTTCCGAGGAATTCTTCCATTCAAAAAGTCAAATCCCATGATTGAGTTTATGCATTGTGGTGCAGTGGATATCAACTCGGAATGAAAAATTAGAGAACTGAGTTCAAATTCCAGTTGAATTCATTGTATGCAATTATCTGCAAATACCCTTGATAAAAGTATTAATCCATCTCTTCTCCCTCCAGCTATGGGTTAAATAGTAGAACAGATTGGGTTCTACAGCTTTGGTTGGCAACCAGTCTGCTGCAGAAATAAATGGCAACCTACTGCAGGAAAATCTTCTGCTTACTCAGACATGGACCAAAAGAGACATTATTGCTCAATAAGATTGATCCCAACCTGACAGCCAAGATACAGTCACTTTCTCACTGGCACAATGTGGCTTCCCTGAGTCTTTTCTACAAATACTTTCACAGCTTCTGTTCCAATGCACTTAGCTCACTGGTGCCCCTTATGCATGAATTTACTTGGGCCACAAAATTAGCAACTCAGTCCCACCCTTTTATTGTGAAACCAACAAAATGTAAACATAAATTCTACTCTAGAAGCTTCTTTTCCCACACTTCCCACCTGTGGTATTCCCTTCTGTTTACTTGCTTCTCCAACAGCTACAATCTCCAGGAGTTTAAGTGTAAAATCAATAGTCATCTCCTTTCTTGCTAACTTGCATTCTCTTTCTTATGCTCCTTTCTCCGTCCACTCCACTCTCATCAGTATTCTCATCCTTCTCTTACCCACTTCCTCACACTCCCTATAACCTGTCACTCTTTCTCATAACTTTCTCTCATGCTCCTTTCTCTGTCCACTCCACTCTCATCAGTATTCTCATCCTTCTCTTACGCACTTCCTCACACTCCCTATAACCTGTCACACTTTCTCATAACTTTCTCTGATGCTCCTTTCTCCGTCCACTCCATTCTCATCAGTATTCTCATCCTTCTCTTACCCACTTCCTGACACTCCCTATAACCTGTCACACTTTCTCATCTCTCATGCTCCTTTCTCCGTCCACTCCACTCTCATCAGTATTCTCATCCTTCTCTTACCCACTTCCTGACACTCCCTATAACTTGTCACTCTTTCTCATAACTTTCTCTCATGCTCCTTTCTCCATCCACTCCACACTCATCAATATTCTCATCCTTCTCTTACCCACTTCCTGACACTCCCTATAACCTGTCACTCTTTCTCATAACTTTCTCTCATGCTCCTTTCTCCATCCACTCCACACTCATCAATATTCTCATCCTTCTCTTACCCACTTCCTGACACTCCCTATAACCTGTCACACTTTCTCATAACTTTCTCTCATGCTCCTTTCTCCGTCCACTCCACTCTCATCAGTATTCTCATCCTTCTCTTACCCACTTCCTCACACTCCCTATAACCTGTCACACTTTCTCATAACTTTCTCTCATGCTCCTTTCTCCGTCCACTCCACTCTCATCAGTATTCTCATCCTTCTCTTACCCACTTCCTCACACTCCCTATAACCTGTCACACTTTCTCATAACTTTCTCTCATGCTCCTTTCTCTGTCCACTCCACTCTCATCAGTATTCTCATCCTTCTCTTACCCACTTCCTGACACTCCCTATAACCTGTCACACTTTCTCATAACTTTCTCTCATGCTCCTTTCTCTGTCCACTCCACTCTCATCAGTATTCTCATCCTTCTCTTACCCACTTCCTCACACTCCCTATAACCTGTCACACTTTCTCATAACTTTCTCTCATGCTCCTTTCTCTGTCCACTCCACTCTCATCAGTATTCTCATCCTTCTCTTACCCACTTCCTCACACTCCCTATAACCTGTCACACTTTCTCATAACTTTCTCTCATGCTCCTTTCTCCGTCCACTCCACTCTCATCAGTATTCTCATCCTTCTCTTACCCACTTCCTGACACCCCCTATAACCTGTCACACTTTCTCATAACTTTCTCTCATGCTCCTTTCTCTGTCCACCTAATTTCATCAGTATTCTCATCCCTCTCTTACCCACTTCCTCACACCCTATAACTCCAATATCAGCACTTTCCCTCATAATCTTTCTCTGCGTTCCTTTCTCCGTCCACTCCACTCTCATCAGTATTCTCATCCTTCTTACCCACTTCCTCACACTCCTATAACCTGTCACTCTTTTCTCATAACTTTCTTCCTCATGCTCCTTTTCTCTGTCCACTCTCCACTCACTGTCAGTATTCTCATCCTTCTTACGCACTTCCCTCACACTCTACAACCTGTCACTCTTTCTCATAACTTTCTCTCACAGTTCTTCTCTTCTGTCTCACTCCACTCATCATATTTCATCCTTCTTACCCACTTTCTGACACCCCACAACCTGCTTGCTATTTCTTCACAATTTTCCTCATGCTCCTTCTCCGTCTGACTCCACTCTCACTGCCTTGTCTCACTCTTTGTTAATTCTACAACTGTCACTCTTCTACAATCTCTTCCTCTGCGTTCCTTTCTGTCCACCCCACCTCTCATCAGTATTTCATCCTTCTCTACTATTTCCACACTCCTTATAACCTGTCACTCTTTCTCACAATCTCTTCTGCCTTTCTCTGTCTCACCCACTGTCATCAGTATTCTCATCCTTCTTCACCACTTCCTCACACTCCCCCATAACCTGTCACACCTTCTACAACTTTCTCTCATGCTCCTTTCCCACCACCCACCTCCCATCAGCATTTCATCCTTTCTACCCACTGCTGCTCCCTATAACCTGTCACTCTTTCTCTTCATAAACTTTTCCTCATGCTCCTTTCTCTGTCCACCCCACTCTCACTTATTCTCATCCTCTTACGCACTTCCCACCTCACAATCTGTCACTCTTTCTAAGGTCTTTCTCGCCATGTCTTTCTCTGTCTACTCCACTCTCACTGTATTTCATCTCTTCTTTACCCACTTCTCACACTCCCCATAACCTGTCACTCTTTCTCACAATCTCCTCTCTGTGCTCCTTTCTCTGTCCACCCACTTCCTCATCATATTCTCATCCTTCTTACCACCCCCACCCTACAACCTGGGTCACCTTCTCACAACTTTCTCATGCTCCTCTGTCCACCCACTGTCATCATATTTCATCCTCTTACCCACTTTCACACTCACAACCTGTCACACTTTCACAACTTTCTCTCTTCATGCTCCTTTCTCCGTCCACTCCACTCTCATCATATTCTCATCCTTCTTTACCTACTCTCACACTCCCTATAACCTGTCACTCTTTCATCTTTCTCATGCTCCTTTCGTCCACTCCACCCATATCAGTATTCTCATCCTTCTCTTACGCACTTCCTCACACTCCTCAACCTGTCACTCTTTCTCACAATTTTCTCTTCATGCCCTTTCTCTGTCCACTCCACTCTCACTGTATTCTAACTTTCCTCTACCCACTTCCTCACACTCCCTATAACCTGTCACACTTTCTCACAACTTTCTCATGCCCCTCCGTCCACTCCACCTTCATCAGTATTTTATCCTTTCTTCGCCATTTCCTCACACCCCCATAACCTCTGTCACTCTTTCACAACTTTCATGCCCTTTCTCTGTCCACTCCACTCTCATCATATTCTCATCCTTCACCTACTTCCTGGACACTCCCTATAACTGTCACACTTTCTCATAACTTTCTCTTGCGTTCCTTTCTCCGTCCACTTCCACTCTCATCAGTATTCTCATCCTTCTCTTACCTACTTCCTTGGACACTCCTATAACCTGTCACTTTTCTCATAATTTTCCTCATGCCTTTCTCCGTCCCACTCATCCTCATCAGTATTCTCATCCTTCTCACCCAGCCCTGGACACTCCCCATAACCTGTCACTCTTTCCTCACAACTTTCTCATGCTCCTCTTCCGTCCACTCCACTCTCATCAGTATTTCATCCTTTCACGTACCTTCCCACACCCCTATAACCTGTCACTCTTCTCAACTTTCTCTGCTGCTCCTTTCTGTCCACCCACTCATCAGCATTTTAACTCTTCTTACCCACTTCCTGACACTCCTACAACCTGCCACCTTTCTCACCCCTTTCCCATGCTCCTTCTTTCTCCGTCCACTCCACTCCTGCCTCTCAGTATTCTCATCCTAATCTTACCCACTTCCCCACACCCCTACAACCTTGGTCACCTTTTCTCATGATCCTCTTCTCTGCGTTCCTTTCTGTCTCACCCACTCTCACTTGCTCTCATCCTTCTCTGCACGCACTCCCTCCCTCACACCCTATAACCTGTCACTCTTTCTCACAACTTTCTCATGCTCCTTTTCTGTCCACTCCATCTTCATCAGTATTCTCATCCCAATCTTACCCACTTCCTGACACCCCTATAACCTGCTTCTGGGCACTTTCCACAACTCTTCTCATGCCCTTCTCTGTCTGTTCCTACCTCACCAGCATTTCATCCTGGACTCCACCTGTACTCTCTGGACACTCCCTTTTACAACCTGTCACACTTTCTCAACTCTCTTCCTCATGCTCCTTTCTCTATCCACCTACCTCACTTGGGGTATTCTCATCCTTCTTTCACCCGCCTCCTGACACTCCCTATAACTGTCACACTTTTCCATAACTTTCTCATGCTCCTTTCTCCGTCCACCCACTCCTCATCAGGCATTCTCATCCCTTCTTCACTGTTCTCTGACACTCCCTATAACCTGTCACTCTTTCTCATAACGCTTCATGCTCCTTTCTCCAGCCTGGCTCCACTCTCATCAGTACTTTCATCCATCTACCTCCACTTCCTGACACTCCCATAACCTGTCACATCTTCATAATCTCTCTCTCTCATGCTCCTTCCCGTCCACCCACTCTCACTCACATTCTCATCCTTCTTCACTCACTCACACCCCTATAACCTGTCACACTCTTCTTCGTTAACTTTCTCATGCTCTTTCATCTACTCCACTCTCACCCATTTCACCTTCTTCTGGCTACCTCACACTCCATAACCTGTCACTCTTCAATTCCTCTATGGTTTTCTCCTGCCCACCCATCTCACTGGTGGCCTCATCCTTCTCTCACTCACTTCCTGACACCTCCCATAACCCGTCATTTCTTCTCACAATTTTCTTCATGCTCCTTTCTCCGTCCACTCCACTGTATTCTCATCCTTCTTTACCCACTGCCACCTCCTACAACCTGTCACACTTTCTCATAACTTTTCTCATGCTCCTTTCTGTCCACTCCACTCCTCATCAGTATTCTCATGTCCTTCTCTACGCACTTCCTCACACTCCCTAACTGTCACTCTTCTTCATGTTTTCCCATGCCTTTCCGTCCACTCCACCTCATCAGTATTCTCATCCTTCTCTTTACCCACTTCCTGGACACTCCCTACAACTCTGTCACTCTTTCTCATAACTTTCTCTCTATGCCCTTTCTCCGTCCACTCCACTCTCACTGTGTATTTTGGTCCTAATTCCACTACCCTGACACTCCCTATAAACTCTGTCACACTTTCTCGTTACAACTTTCCTCATGCTCCTTTCTCCGTCCACCTACCCTGCTCACTTTCATCCCTCACCCACTTCCTCACACTCCCTATAACCTGTCACACCCTCAACTTCTCCCTGCGTTCCTTCTCCGTCCACTCACTCTCATCATTATTCTCATCCTTCTCTACCCACTTCCTGACACTCCCCATAACCTGTCACTCTTTCTCATAATTTTCTCTTGCGTCTCTTTTCTCCATTCACTCCACTTTCATCAGTATTCTCATCCTTCTTTACCCACTCTGACACTCCCTATAACCTGTTTGGTGACCCTTCTCAGTCTTTCTCATGCTCCTTTCTCCGTCCACCCACCTTCATCAGGCCCTCATCTTTCTCACCTACCCTCACCCTTACAACCTGTCACACTTTCTCACAATCCTTCTCTCCTTTCATGCTCCTTTCTCTCTCTGTCCACCCACCCCATCTATTCTATCCTTCTCTTACGTACTCCCTCCCTCACACTCCCTCACAACCTGGCCGGCCTCTTTTTCCACAACTTTCTTCCTCATGCTCCTTTCTCCGTCCACTCCACTCATCAGTATTCTCATCCTTCTCTTACCCCACTTCCTACACCTTGACATCCAAGGTCACGCCCTTCTGCCTTCTTCCGCTCCTTTCTCCGTCCACTCCACTCTCATCAGTACCTCATCCTTCCTCACGCACTTCCTCATACCCTGCAACTGCCTACCTTTTCTCATACACCTTCATGCTCCTTTCTGTCCACTCCACTGTTTCTGGGTATCTTCATCCTTCACCCACTTCCTGACACTCCCTATAACCTGTCACACTTTCTCACCCTTCATGTGCTCCTTTCTCCGTCCACTCCACTCTCATCAGTATTCTCATCCTTCTTCACCATTCTTATACCCTGTAACCTGTCACTCTTTCTCATAATTTTCTCATGCTCCTTTCTCCGTCCACTCCACTCTCATCAGTATTCTCATCTCAATCTGGCCCACTTCCTGACACCCTATAACCTGTCACACTTTCTCATAACTTTCTGCGTTCCTTTCCGTCCACTCCACCTCATCAGTATTCTCATCCTTCTCTACGTACTTCCTCACACTCCCTATAACTCACGCCTTTTCTCTACAATCTTCTCTCATGCTCCTTTCTCCGTCCACTCCACTTCATCATATTCTCATCCTAATCTTACCCACTTCCTGACACTCCCTATAACCTGTCACACTTTCTCATAACTCTTCTCATGCTCCTTTCCGTCCACCCACTCTCATCAGTATTCTCATCCCAATCTTACCCACTTCCTGACACTCTCTATAACCTGTCACTCTTTCTCATAACTTTCTCTCATGCTCCTTTCTCCGTCCACTCCACTCTCATCAGTATTCTCATCCTAATCTTACCCACTTCCTGACACTCCCTATAACCTGTCACACTTTCTCATAACTTTCTCTCATGCTCCTTTCTCCGTCCACTCCACTCTCATCAGTATTCTCATCCTTCTCTTACCCACTTCCTCACACTCCCTATAACCTGTCACACTTTCTCATAACTTTCTCTCATGCTCCTTTCTCCGTCCACTCCACTCTCATCATTATTCTCATCCTTCTCTTACCCACTTCCTGACACTCCCTATAACCTGTCACTCTTTCTCATAATTTTCTCTCATGCTCCTTTCTCCGTCCACTCCACTCTCATCAGTATTCTCATCCTAATCTTACCCACTTCCTGACACTCCCTATAACCTGTCACACTTTCTCATAACTTTCTCTCATGCTCCTTTCTCTGTCCACTCCACTCTCATCAGTATTCTCATCCTTCTCTTACCCACTTCCTCACACTCCCTATAACCTGTCACACTTTCTCATAACTTTCTCTCATGCTCCTTTCTCCGTCCACTTCAATCTCATCAGTATTCTCATCCTTCTCTTACCCACTTCCTCACACTCCCTATAACCTGTCACTCTTTCTCATAACTTTCTCTCATGCTCCTTTCTCTGTCCACTCCACTCTCATCAGTATTCTCATCCTTCTCTTACCCACTTCCTGACACTCCCTATAACCTGTCACACTTTCTCATAACTTTCTCTCATGCTCCTTTCTCCGTCCACTCCACTCTCATCAGTATTCTCATCCTTCTCTTACCCACTTCCTGACACCCCCTATAACCTGTCACACTTTCTCATAACTTTCTCTCATGCTCCTTTCTCTGTCCACTCCACTCTCATCAGTATTCTCATCCTTCTCTTACCCACTTCCTCACACTCCCTATAACCTGTCACACTTTCTCATAACTTTCTCTCATGCTCCTTTCTCCGTCCACTCCACTCTCATCAGTATTCTCATCCTTCTCTTACCCACTTCCTCACACTCCCTATAACCTGTCACTCTTTCTCATAACTTTCTCTCATGCTCCTTTCTCTGTCCACTCCACTCTCATCAGTATTCTCATCCTTCTCTTACGCACTTCCTCACACTCCCTATAACCTGTCACTCTTTCTCATAACTTTCTCTCATGCTCCTTTCTCTGTCCACTCCACTCTCATCAGTATTCTCATCCTTCTCTTACCCACTTCCTGACACTCCCTATAACCTGTCACACTTTCTCATAACTTTCTCTCATGCTCCTTTCTCCGTCCACTCCACTCTCATCAGTATTCTCATCCTTCTCTTACCCACTTCCTCACACTCCCTATAACCTGTCACTCTTTCTCATAACTTTCTCTCATGCTCCTTTCTCTGTCCACTCCACTCTCATCAGTATTCTCATCCTTCTCTTACGCACTTCCTCACACTCCCTATAACCTGTCACTCTTTCTCATAACTTTCTCTCATGCTCCTTTCTCTGTCCACTCCACTGTCATCAGTATTCTCATCCTTCTCTTACCCACTTCCTCACACTCCCTATAACCTGTCACACTTTCTCCTGCTTTCTCTCTTTATGTCCTTTCCTCTACCGTCCACTCCACTCTCATAGTATTCTCATCCTTCTTTTCCCCTTCCCTCCCTCCCTATAACCTGTCACTCTTTCTCATAACTTTCTCTCATGCTCCTTTCTCCATCCCACTCCACTCTCATCAGTATTCTCACAGCACATACATGTCCATGTCTTCCTTCCTCACACTCCCTGCCTAACCTGTCACTCTTTCTCTCTTTCTCTCATGCTCCTTTCTCTGTCCACTCCACTCTATCAGTATTCTCATCCTTCTCTTACCCTTCCTCACACTCCCTATAACCTGTCACACTTTCTCTGCTTTCTCTCATGCTCCTTTCTCCGTCCTCCCTCTCATCAGTATTCTCATCCTTCTCTTACCCACTTCCTCACCTCCCTATAACCTGTCACACTTTCTCATAACTTTCTCTCATGCTCCTTTCTCATCCACTCCCACTCTCATCAGTATTCTCATCTTCTCTTTCCCTTCCTCCATCTCTGCTTCTCTCCTCTTTCTGCTAACTTTCTCTCATGCTCCTTTCTCTGTCCACTCCACTCTCATCAGTATTCTCATCCTTCTCTCGCACTTACTCACACTCCCTATAACCTGTCCATCTTTCTCAACTTTCTCTCATGCTCCTTTCTCTGTCCACTCACTCTCTATCGTATTCTCCATCCTTCTCTTACCCACTTCCTGACACTCCCTATAACCTGTCACACTTTCTGTCTTTCCTCTCATGCTCCTTTCTCCGTCCACTCCACTCTCATCAGTATTCTCATCTAATCTTGCCCACTTCCTCCACTCCCTATAACCTGTCACTCTTTCTCATAACTTTCTCTCATGCTCCCAAACTTTCTCTGTCCACTCCCTCATCAGTATTCTCATCCTTCTCTTACGCACTTCCTCACACTCCCTATAACCTGTCACTCTTTCTCATAACTTTCTCTCATGCTCTTTCTCTGTCCCACTCACTCTGTCAGTATTCTCACTGTCTCCTTCTCTTACCCACTTCCTCACTCCCTATAACCTGTCTCTGCCTTTCTCATAACTTTCTCTCCTTCCTCCTTTCTCCGTCCACTCCACTCTCATCAGTATTCTCATCCTTCTCTTACCCACTTCCTCACACTCCCTATAACCTGTCACACTTTCTCATAACTTTCTCTCATGCTCCTTTCTCCGTCCATCCACTCTGTAAATGTTCTCATCCTTCTCTTACCCACTTCCTCACACTCCCTATAACCTGTCACTCTTTCTCATAACTTTCTCTCATGCTCCTTTCTCTGTCCACTCCACTCTCATCAGTATTCTCATCCTTCTCTTACGCACTTCCTCACACTCCCTATAACCCTGTCACTCTTTCTCCTGCCTTTCTCTCATGCTCCCTTTCTCTGTCCCTCCACTCTCATCAGTATTCTCATCCTTCTCTTACCCACTTCCTGACACTCCCTATAATCTGTCCCACCTTTCTCTGTAACTTTCTCTCATGCTCCTTTTTCTCCGTCCACTCCACTCTCATCAGTATTCTCATCCTTCTCTTACCCACTTCCTCACACTCCCTATAACCTGTCACTCTTTCTCATAAAATTTTCTCTCATGCTCCTTTCTCATCCCTCCACTCTCATCAGTATTCTCATCCTAATCTTACCCTTCTGACACTCCCTATAACCTGTCACACTTTCTCATAAACACCCTCTCATGCTCCTTTCTCCGTCCACTCCACTCTCATCAGTATTCTCATCCTTCTCTGCCTTCCTCCACACTCTACCCTCAACCTGTCACTTTCTGTGCTTTCTCTCATGCTCCTTTCTCCGTCCCTCCCACTCTCATCAGTATTCTCATCCTTCTCTGCCCACTTCCTCCCTCTATAACCTGTCACTCTTTCTCTGCTTTCTCTCTAACTGCTCCTTTCTCTGTCCCTCCCTCCTCATCAGTATTCTCATCCTTCTCTTACGCACTTCCTCACCTCCTATAACCTGCTCCTCTTTCTCCATAACTTTCTCTCATGCTCCTTTCTCTGTCCCTCCATCTCATCAGTATTCTCATCCTTCTCTTACCCACTTCCTCACACTCCCTATAACCTGTCACTCTTTCTCTTAACTTTCTCTCATGCTCCTTTCTCTGTCCACTCCACTCTCATCAGTATTCTCATCCTTCTCTTACGCACTTCCTCACACTCCCTTCTTCTGTCACTCTCTCATAACTTTCTCTCATGCTCCTTTCTCTGTCCACTCCACTGTCATCAGTATTCTCATCCTTCTCTTACCCTTCCTCACTCCCTATAACCTGTCACACTTTCTCACTGCTTTCTCATGCTCCTTTCTCCGTCCACTCACACTCTCATCAGTATTCTCATCCTTCTCTTACCCTTTCCACCTCCCTATAACCTGTCACTCTTTCTCCTGCTTTCTCTCCTTCTTTCCTTTCTCTGTCCACTCCACTCTCTATCAGTATTCTCATCCTTCTCTTACGCACTTCCTCACACTCCCTACCTGTTTCTCCTTCCTCTTTCTCATAACTTTCTCTCATGCTCCTTTCTCTGTCCACTCCACTCTCATCAGTATTCTCTCCTTCTCTTACACTTCCTCACACTCCCTACCAACCTGTCACACTTTCTCATAACTTTCTCTCATGCTCCTTTCTCCGTCCACTCCACTCTCATCAGTATTCTCATCCTTCTCTTACGCACTTCCTCACCTCCCTATAACCTGTGCTCACTTTCTCATAACTTTCTCTCATGCTCCTTTCTCTGTCCCTCCCTCTCATCAGTATTCTCATCCTTCTCTTACCCACTTCCCTGACACTCCCTATAACCTGTCACACTTTCTCATAACTTTCTCTCATGCTCCTTTCTCCGTCCACTCACTCTCATCAGTATTCTCATCCTTCTCTTACCTTCCTGACTTTCTACTATAACCTGTCACTCTTTCTCATAATTTTCTCTCATGCTCCTTTCTCCGTCCACTACACTCTCATCATTATTCTCATCCTTCTCTTACCCACTTCCTGACACTCCCTATAACCTGTCACTCTTTCTCATAACTTTCTCTCATGCTCCTTTCTCCGTCCCTCCCACTCTCATCAGTATTCTCATCCTTCTCCTTACGCACTTCCTCACATCCCTATAACCTGTCACTCTTTCTCATAACTTTCTCTCATGCTCCTTTCTCTCTGTCCCTCCCTCTCATCAGTATTCTCATCCTTCTCTTACCCCTTCCTGACCTCCCTGACTTCTATCACTCTTTCTCCTGGGCTTTCTCTCATGCTCCTTTCTAGTCACTCTCCCTCTCCATCCAATATTCTCATCCTAATCTTACCCACTTCCTCACACTCCTATAACCTGTCACTCTTTCTCCTGCCTTTCTCTCATGCTCCTTTCTCTGTCCACTCCACTCTCATCTGATATTCTCAATACCTTTCTCTTACTTGCCCTCCCTCCCTACCAACCTGTCTCACTCTTTCTCCTGCTTTCTCTCATGCTCCTTTCTCTGTCCACTCCCTCTCATCAGTATTCTCATCCTAATCTATACCCACTTCCTGACACTCCCTATATAACCTGTCACACTTTCTCATAAGCTTTCTCTCCATGCTCCTTTCTCCGTCCACTCCACTCTCATCAGTATTCTCATCCTAATCTTACCCACTTCCTGACCTCCCTATGTGTCTATACACTTTCTCTTTCCTTTCTCTCATGCTCCTTTCTCTGTCCACTCCACTCTCATCATTCTCATCCTTCTCTTACCCACTTCTGTGTCTCCCTATAACCTGTCACACTTTCTCTTAACTTTCTCTCATGCTCCTTTCTCCGTCCACTCCACTCTCATCAGTATTCTCATCCTTCTCTTACCCACTTCCTGACACTCCCTATAACCTGTCACTCTTTCTCATAATTTTCTCTCATGCTCCTTTCTCCGTCCACTCCACTCTCATCAGTATTCTCATCCTAATCTTACCCTTCCTGACCTGCTCTATAACCTGTCACACTTTCTCATAACTTTCTCTCATGCTCCTTTCTCCGTCCCTCCTCTCATCAGTATTCTCCATCCTTCCTTGCTTCCCTCCCTCCCTACCTTTCTCACACTTTCTCATAACTTTCTCTCATGCTCCTTTCTCTGTCTCCCTCCCTCTCATCAGTATTCTCATCCTTCTCTGCCTTCCTCCCTCCCTGTCTCTCACTCTTTCTCATAACTTTCTCTCCTTCCTCCCTTTCTCCGTCCTCCCTCCATCATTCTCATCCTTCTCTTACCCTTCCTGGCCTCTCTCTCGCTTGTCTCTTTCCTTAATTTTCTCTCTGTCTTTTCTCCGTCTGTCTCTCCATCAGTATTCTCCATCCTTCTCTTACCCACTTCCTCACACTCCCTATAACCTGTCACCTTTCTCTTTCTTTCTCTCATGCTCCTTTCTCTGTCCCTCCCACTCTCCGTCGTCGTCCCTCCATCCTTCTCTTGCTTGCTTCCTCACACTCCCTACTAACCTGTCACTCCCTTTCTCTGTTTCTTTCTCTCGCTCCTTTCTCCGTCCACTCACTCTCATCAGTATTCTCAATCTTCTCTTTTATTTCCCTGACACTCACTGTGTCTATCTTTCTCTTTCTTTCTCTCTCCTTTCTCCGTCCCTCCCTCTCATCGATTAATTATCATCCTAATCTTACCCTTCGTGCTCCCTACCAACCTGTCCCTTTCTCTGCTTTCTCTCCTTGCTCCTTTCTCCGTCCCACTCACTCTCCATCCGTCTTCCTGTCCTTCTCTGCCTTCCTCCCTCCCTGCTCTGTCTTACTTTCTCTCGCTTTCTCTCCTTGCTCTTTCTCTCGATTCACTCACTCTCCATCATTCATTCATCCTTCTCCTTCCCTTCCTGGCCGGCCTCTCTCCTTCTCCATCTTTCTCCATAATTTTCTCTCATGCTCCTTTCTCCGTCCCTCCCTCTCTATCAGTATTCTGCGTCTTATTTATCTTACCCTTCCTGTGCTCCCTATAACCTGTCACACACTTTCTCTGCTTTCTCTCATGCCTGCTCCTTTCTCCGTCCACTCCACTCTCATCAGTGATACTCATCCTTCTCTTACCCTTCCTCACACTCCCGATAACCTGTCACACTTTCTCATAACTTTCTCTCATGCTCCTTTCTCTGTCCCTCCCTCCTGTCAGTATTCTCATCCTTCTCTCTTACGCCCCTTCCTCACACTCCCTATAACCTGTCACTCTTTCTCATAACTTTCTCTCATGCTCCTTTCTCCGTCCACTCCACTCTCATCAGTATTCTCATCCTTCTCTTACCCACTTCCCCCAGCCTCTATAACCTGTCACTCTTTCTCATAACTTTCTCTCATGCTCCTTTCTCCGTCCCTCCCTCTCATCAGTATTCTCATCCTTCTCTTACGCACTTCCTCACACTCCCTATAACCTGTCACTCTTTCTCATAACTTTCTCTCATGCTCCTTTCTCTGTCCACTCCACTCTCATCAGTATTCTCATCCTTCTCTTACCCACTTCCTGACACTCCCTATAACCTGTCACACTTTCTCATAACTTTCTCTCATGCTCCTTTCTCCGTCCACTCCACTCTCATCAGTATTCTCATCCTTCTCTTACCCACTTCCTGACCTCCCTATAACCTGTCACTCTTTCTCATAATTTTCTCTCATGCTCCTTTCTCCGTCCACTCCACTCTCATCAGTATTCTCATCCTAATCTTACCCACTTCCTGACACTCCCTATAACCTGTCACACTTTCTCATAACTTTCTCATGCTCCTTTCTCCGTCCACTCCACTCTCATCAGTATTCTCATCCTTCTTCACGCTTCCTCCACCTCCTATAACCTGTCACTCTTTCTCATAACTTTCTCTCATGCTCCTTTCTCCGTCCACTTCAATCTCATCAGTATTCTCATCCTTCTCTTACCCACTTCCTCACACTCCCTATAACCTGTCACTCTTTCTCATAACTTTCTCTCATGCTCCTTTCTCTGTCCACTCCACTCTCATCAGTATTCTCATCCTTCTCTTACCCACTTCCTGACACTCCCTATAACCTGTCACACTTTCTCATAACTTTCTCTCATGCTCCTTTCTCCGTCCACTCCACTCTCATCAGTATTCTCATCCTTCTCTTACCCACTTCCTGACACCCCCTATAACCTGTCACACTTTCTCATAACTTTCTCTCATGCTCCTTTCTCCGTCCACTCCACTCTCTCATCAGTATTCCCCATCCTTCTTCTATCTAATTTCCCTCACACTTCTATAACCTGTCACTTTTCATAACTTTTCTCATGCTCCTTTCTCTGTCCACTCCACTCTCATCAGTATTCTCATCCTTCTACGCACTTCCTCATTCCCTATAACCTGTCACTCTTCATAACTTTCTCTCTCTACAGCTCCATTCTCTGTCCACTCCACTGTCATCAGTATTCCCATCCTTCTCTTACCCACTTCCTCACATCTCCCTATAACCTGTCACACTTTCTCATAACTTTCCTATGCTCCTTTCTCCGTCCACTCCACTCTCATCAGTGGCCTCATCCTTCTTCTACTCCACTTCCTCACACTTCCTATAACCTGTCACTCTTTCTCATAACTTTCTCATGCTCCTTTCTCTGTCCACTCCACTCTCACCGGCATTCTCATCCCTTCTTACGCACTCCTCACACTCCCTATAACCTGTCACTCTTTCATAACTTTCTCTCCATGCTCCTTTCTCTCATTCACTCCACTCTCATCAGTATTCTTCATCCTTCTTTACCCACTTCCTCACACTTCCTATAACCTGTCACACTTTCATAACTTTCTCTCATGCCTTCTCCGTCCACTCCACTCTCATCAGTATTCCCCATCCTTCTTTACCCACTCTCACATCTCCTATAACCTGTCACACTTTCTCATAACTTTCTCTCATGCTCCTTTCTCCGTCCACTCCACTCTCATCAGTATTCTCATCCTTCTCACTCCACTTCCTCACATCTCTATAACCTGTCACTCTTTCATAACTTTCTCTGCGTCTCTTTCTCTGTCCACTCCACTCTCACTGCATTCTTACATCCTTCTACGCACTCTCACATCTCTATAACCTGTCACTTCCTTTCATAACTTTCTCTCATGCCTCTTTCTCTGTCCACTCCACTCTCATCAGTATTCTCATCCTTCTCTTACCCACTCCTGACACTCCCTATAACCTGTCAAGCACTCTCTCATAACTTCTCTCTATGCCTCTTCTTCCGTCCACTCCACTCTCATCAGTATTCTTGCATCCTATCTATTCCACTTCCTTGACTTCCTTATAACCTGTCACTCTTCATAACTTTCTCTCATGCCTCTTCTCTGTCCACTCCACTCTCACTCATTCTTATCCTTCTTACGCACTCTCACACTCCCTATAACCTGTCACTCTTTCATAACTTTCTCTCATGCTCCTTTTTCTGTCCACCCACTCTCATCAGTATCACCCTTCTTCTACTCCACTTCCTCACATCTCCCTATAATCTGTCACACTTTCTCATAACTTTCCCGTGCTCCTTTTCTCCGTCCACTCCACTCATCAGTATCTCATCCTCTTCTTACCCACCTCCTCACACTCCCTATAACCTGTCACACTTTCTCTCTATAACTTTCTCTCATGCCCTTTCTCCGTCCACTCCACTCTCATCATATCTCTCATCCTTCTCTTACCCACTTCCTCACATCCTATAACCTGTCACTCTTTCATAACTTTCTCTCATGCTCCTTTCTCTGTCCACTCCACTCCCCATCAGTATTCCCATCCTCTTTACGCACTTCCTCACACTTCCTATAACCTGTCACTCTTTCTCATAACTTTCTCATGCTCCTTTCTGTCCACTCCACTCTTCACTGCATTTCCCCATCCTTCTCTACTCCACTTCCTGACACTCCCTATAATCTGTCACACTTTCTCATAACTTTCTCTCATGCTCCTTTCTCCGTCCACTCCACTCTCATCAGTATTCTCATCCTTCTCTACTCCACTTCCTCACATCTCCCATAACCTGTCACTTTTTCATAATTTTCTCTCATGCTCCTTTCTCTCCGTCCACTCCACTCACTCCATTCTAATCCTAATCTTACCCACTCTGACACTCCCTATAACCTGTCACACTTTCTCATAACTTTCTTCTGAGTTCTTTCTCTGCCCACTCCACTCTCTCATCAGCATTCTCATCCTTCTTCTACGTACTTCCCTCACACTCTCTATAACCTGTCACTCTTTCCTTATAACTTTCTCTCATGCTCCTTTCTCCGTCCACTCCACTCAATGCATTCTGGTCCTATCTTACCCACTCCTGACACTCCCTAAGGTCACACTCTTCATAACTTTCTCTCCTGCGTTCCTTTCTCCGTCCACTCCACTCTCTATCAGTATTCCCACCGACGATCCTACTCCCTGACACTCCCTATAACCTGTCACTCTTTCCCTCATAATTTTCTCTCATGCTCCTTTCTCCGTCCACTCCACTCTCACTGTATTCTAATCCTATCTATTCCACTTCCTGACACTTCCCTATAACCTGTCACACTTTCATAACTTTCTCATGCTCCTTTCTTCCGTCCACTCCACTCTCATCAAAGTATTCCCCATCCTTTCCTTACTCCACTTCCTCACACTCCCTATAACCTGTCACACTTCTTCTCATAACTCTTCTCTCATGCTCCTTTCTCTGTCCACTCCACTCTCATCAGTATTCCTTAACTTTTCTTCATTTAATCTCCTCACACTTCCCTATAACCTGTCACTCTTCTCATAATCCTTTCATGCTCCTTTTCCCGTCCACGACTCTCTCATCAGTATTTCCCATCCTTCTTCTAACACTTCCCGGGACACTTCCCCATAACCTGTCACTCTTCTCATAATTCTTTCATGCCCTTTCTCCGTCCACTCCACTCTCATCAGTATCTCCTCTATCCTTCTCTTACCCACTCTCACACTTCCTATAACCTGTCACTCTTTCAGAATTCTCTTCATGCTCCTTTCTCTGTCCACTCCACTCTCAATGTATTCTCATCCTTCTCTACGCACCCTCACACTCTATAACCTGGGTCACTCTTCATAACTTTCCCCATGCTCCTTTCTCTGTCCACTCCACTCTCATCAGTATTTCCCATCCTTCTTTACCCACTCTGACACTTCCCTATAACCTGTCACACTTTCTCATAACTTTCTTCATGCTCCTTTCTCCGTCCACTCCACTCTCATCAGTATTCTGTCCTTCTACTCCACTTCCTGACACTTTCTATAACCTGTCACTCTTTCTCATAATTTTCTCTCATGCTCCTTTCTCCGTCCACTCCACTCTCACTGTATTCTCATCCTAATCTTACCCACTTCCACACTCTATAACCTGTCACTCTTTCATAACTTTCTCACTTTCTCCGTCCACTCACTCTCTACTGCATATTCTACCCCTCTTCTACGCACTCTCACACTTCCTGCAACTCTGTCACTCTTTCTCATAACTTTCTCATGCCTCCTCCTTTCTGTCCACTCCACTCTCATCAGTATTCTGATCCTTCTTACTCCACTCTCACACTCCCTATAACCTGTCACACTCTTTCTCATAACTTTCTCTCATGCTCCTTTCTCCGTCCACTCCACTATCAGCATTCTGCATCCTTCTTTCTATCTACCTCCTGACACTTCCTATAACCTGTCACACTTTCTCATAACTTTCTCCATGCTCCTTTCTGTCCACTCCACTCTATCAGTATTCTCATCCTTTCTTACCTAATTTCCTCACACTCCCTAAGTAACTGTCACACTTTCATAACTTTCTCTCATGCCTCTTTCTCCGTCCACTCCACTCTCACTGCATTCTCCATCCTTCTTCTTCCACCTCCTGACACTTCCCTATAACCTGTCACACTTTCATAACTTTCTCATGCTCCTTTCTCCGTCCACTCCACTCTACTCAGTATTCTATCCTTCTCTACCCACTTCCTCAGTCATTCCTATAACCTGTCACACTTTCATAACTTTCTCATATGCCTTTCTCCGTCCACTCCACTCATCAGTATTCTCATCCTTCTTTACTCCACTCTCACACTCCCTATAACCTGTCACATAACTTTCTGCTCCTTTCTCCGCTCCACTCCACTCTACTGGGTATTCTGATCCTTCTCTTACCCACTTCCTCACACTCCCTATAACCTGTCACTCTTCTCATAACTTTCCTTATGCTCCTTTTCTCTGTCCACTCCACTCTCATCAGTATTCTCTATCCTTCTCTTACGCACTTCCTCACACTTCCTATAACCTGTCACTCTTCATAACTTTTCTCCATGCTCCTTTCTTCTGTCCACTCCACTCTCATCAGTATTCCCATCCTTCTTCTACCCACTTCCTGACACTCCCTATAACCTGTCAGCACTTTCTCTAACTTTCTCTCTCATGCTCCTTTCTCCTGCCCACTCCTCTCATCAGTATCTCCTAACCTTCTCAATTTTACCTCCTGACACTCTATGTCCTGTCACTCTTTCCTCATAATTTTCCATGCTCCTTTCTCCGTCCACTCCCACTCCCCATCAGTATTCCCATCCTAATCTTACCCACTTCCTGGACACTCCTATAAATCTTGTCACACTTTCTCATAACTTTCTCTCATGCCTTTCCGTCCACTCCACTCTCATCATATTCTGATCCTTCTCTACTCCACTTCCCCACACTCTCTATAACCTGTCACACTTTCATAACTTTCTCTCATGCTCCTTTCTCCGTCCACTCCACTCTCATCAGTATTCTCATCCTTCTCTTACCCACTTCCTCACACTCCCTATAACCTGTCACACTTTCTCATAACTTTCTCTCATGCTCCTTTCTCCGTCCACTCCACTCTCATCAGTATTCTCATCCTTCTTTCTTACCCACTTCCTGACACTCCCTATAACCTGTCACTCTTTCTCATAATTTTCTCTCATGCTCCTTTCTCCGTCCACTCCACTCTCATCAGTATTCTCATCCTTCTCTTACCCACTTCCTGGACACTCCCTATAACCTGTCACACTTTCTCATAACTTTCTCTCATGCTCCTTTCTCCGTCCACTCCACTCTCATCAGTATTCTCATCCTTCTCTTACCCACTTCCTCACACTCCCTATAACCTGTCACACTTTCTCATAACTTTCTCTCATGCTCGTTTCTCCGTCCACTCCACTCTCATCAGTATTCTCATCCTTCTCACGGCCTCCTCACACTCCCATAACCTGTCACTCTTTCTCATAACTTTCTCTCATGCTCCTTTCTCCGTCCACTCCACTCTCATCAGTATTCTCATCCTAATTCCACCTACTCCCTGACACCCTATAACCTGTCACACTTTCCTGCTAACTTTCCTCTACAGTTCCTTTCCTCCGTCCACTCCACTCTCTATCAGTATTCTCATCCTAATCTTACCCACTTCCCCACACTCCCTACCCGCTGTCACTTCTTCTCATAATTTTCTCTCATGCCCTTTCTCCGTCCACTCCACTCTCATCAGTATTCTCATCCTAATCTTACCCACTTGGACACCTATAACCTGTCACACTTTCTCACAACTTCTCTCATGCTCCTTTCTCCGTCCACTCCACTCTCATCAGTATTCTCATCCTTCTCTTACCCACTTCCTCACTCCCTATAACCTGTCACACTTTTCTCATAACTTTCTCTCATGCCCTTTCTCTGTCCACTCCACTCTCATCAGTATTCTCATCCCTTCTCTTACGCACTTCCTCACACTCTATAACCTCCTGTCACTCTTTCTCTACAATCCTCTTCTCTCATGCTCCTTTCTCCGTCCACTCCCACTCTCATCAGTATTCTCATCCTTCTCTTACCCACTTCCTGACACTCCCTATAACCTGTCACTCTTTCTCATAATTTTCTCTCATGCCCCTTTCTCCGTCCACTCCACTCTCATCAGTATTCTCATCCTTCTCTTACCCACTTCCTCACACCCCTATAACCTGTCACACTTTCATAACTTTCTCTCATGTCTTTCTCTGTCCACTCCACTCTCATCAGTATTCCCCATCCTTCTCTTCACGCACTTCCCCTCACACTCCCTATAACCTGTCACTCTTTCTCATAACTTTCTCTCATGCCTTCTCCGTCCACTCCACTCTCATCAGTATTCTCATCCTTCTTTTACCCACTTCCAACACTCCCTATAACCTGTCACTCTTTCTCATAACTTTCTCTCATGCTCCTTTCTCCGTCCACTCCACTCTCATCAGTATTCTCATCCCAATCTTACCCACTTCCTGGACACTCCCTATAACCTGTCACACTTTCTCATAACTTTCTCTCATGCTCCTTTCTCCGTCCACTCCACTCATCAGTATTCTCATCCTTCTCTACCCACTTTCACACTCCCTATAACCTGTCACACTTTTCTCATAACTTTCTCTCTGCGTTCCTTTTCTGTCCACTCCACTCTCATCAGTATTCTCATCCTTCTCTTACGCACCCCCTCACACCCCATAACCTGTCACTCTTTCCTCATAATCCTCTCATGCTCCTTTCTCCGTCCACCCACTTTCATCAGTATTCTCATCCTAATCTTACCCACTTCCCGACACTCCCTATAACCTGTCACACTTTCTCATAACTTTCTCTGCGTTCCTTCTCCGTCCACTCCACTCTCATCAGTATTCTCATCCTTCTACGCACTCTCTCACACTCTATAACCTGTCACTCTTTCTCATAACTTTCTTCTCATGCCCTCTTTCTCCGTCCACCCACTCTCATCAGTATTCTCATCCTAATCTTACCCACTTCCTGACACTCCCTATAACCTGTCACACTTTCTCATAACTTTCTCTCATGCTCCTTTCTCCGTCCACTCCACTCTCATCAGTATTCTCATCCTTCTCTTACGCACATCCTCACACTCCCTATAACCTGTCACTCTTTCATAACTTTCTCTCATGCTCCTTTCTCCGTCCACCCACTCTTCATCAGTATTCTCATCCTTCTCTTGCCCACTTCCTGACACTCCCCTATAACCTGTCACTCTTCATACCTTTCTCATGCTCCTTTCTCCGTCCACCCACCTCTTTACCGGTATTCTCACCTTTCTCTTACCCACTTCCTCACACCCCTATAACCTGTCACACTTTCTCATAACTTTCTCATGCTCCCTTTCTCTGTCCACTCCATCCTCACTGGGCATTCTATCCTTCTCTTACGCACTCTCTCACACTCCCAACCTGTCACTTCTTCATAACTTTCTCATGCTCCTTTCTCTGTCCACTCCACTGTCATCAGTATTCTCATCCTTCTTACCCACTTCCTGCTAATTCCATAACCTGGCTCTGGAAGCACTTTCTCATAACTTTCTGCTGCCCTTTTTCTTTCTCCCGTCCACTCCACTCTCATCAGTATTCTCATCCTTCTCTTACCTACTTTCTCACACTCCCTATAACCTGTCACTCTCCTTTTCTCACAACTTTCCTTCATGCTCCTTTCTGTCCACTCCACTCTCATCAGTATTTCCTATCCTTCTCTTACGTACTTCCTCACACTCCCTATAACCTGTCACTCTTTCTCATAACTTCTCTGCGTTCCTTTCTCTGTCCACCCACTCCCATATCAGCATTCTCATCCCTTCTCTTACCCACCTCCCCTCACACTCCCCATAACCTGTCACACTTTCTCATAACTTTCTCTCATGCTCCTTTCTCCGTCCACTCCACTCCCCAGCTCAGTATTTCATCCTCTTTACCCACTTCCTCACACTCCCTATAACCTGTCACACTTTCTACAACTTTCCTCATGCCTTCTCCGTCCACTCCACTCTCATCAGTATTCTCATCTTTCTTACCCACTTCCCCACACTCCTATAACCTGTCACTCTTTCTCATAACTTTCTCACAGTTCTTTCTCCGTCCACCCACTCTCCTCATCAGTATTCTCATCCTTCTCTTACCCACTTCTGGACACTCCCTATAACCTGTCACTCTTTCTCTACAATTTTCTTCATGCTCCTTTTCTCCGTCCACTCCACTCTCATCAGTAGCCTCCATCCTTTCTTACCCACTTCCTCACACTCCCTATAACCTGTCACTCTTTCTCATAATTTTCTCTCATGCTCCTTTCTCCGTCCACCCCACTCTCATCAGCATTCTCATCCTTCTCTTACCCACTCTCCTCACACCCCTATAACCTGTCACACTCCTTCATAACTTTCTCTCATGCCTCTTTCTGTCCACCCACTCTCATCAGTATTCTCATCCTTCTCTACGCACTTCCTCACACTCCCTATAACCTGTCATCTTTCTCACAACTTTCTCTCATGCCCTTTCTGTCCACTCCACCTGTCACTGTGTATTTCATCCTTCTCTTACCCACTTCCTCACACTCCCTATAACCTGTCACACTTTCACATAACTTTCTCTCTCATGCTCCTTTCTCCGTCCACTCCACTCTCATCAGTATTCTCATCCTTCTCTTACCCACTTTCTCACACTCCCTATAACCTGTCACTCTTTCTCTACAACTTTCTCATGCTCCTTTCTCTGTCCACTCCACCCCCATCAGTATTCTCATCCTTCTCTTTACGCACTTCCCCACACTCCCTATAACCTGTCACTCTTTCTACAACTTTCTCTCATGCTCCTTTCTCTGTCCACTCCACTCTCATCAGTATTCTCATCCTCTCTTACCCACTTCCTCACACTCTATAACCTGTCACACTTTCTCATAACTTTCTCTCATGCTCCTTTCTCCGTCCACTCCACTCTCATCAGTATTCTCATCCTTCTCTTACCCACTTCCTCACACTCCTTATAACCTGTCACACTTTCCCTTCATAACTTTCTCTCATGCTCCTTTCTCCTATTCACTCCACTCTCATCAGTATTCTCATCCTTCTTTACCCACTTCCTCACACTCCCTATAACCTGTCACTTCTCTCACAACTTTCTCTCATGCTCCTTTCTCCGTCCACCCACTCTCATCAGTATTCTCATCTTTTCCTTCTTTACCCACTGACACTCCCTATAACCTGTCACTCTTCTTCTCAATTTTCTCTCATGCTCCTTTCTCCGTCCACTCCACTCTCATCAGTATTCTCATCCTTCTCTTACCCACTTCCTCACACTCCCTATAACCTGTCACACTTTCCACATAACTTTCTCTCATGCTCCTTTCTCTGTCCACTCCACTCTCATCAGTATTCTCATCCTCTCTTACGCACCTCCTCACACCCCCTATAACCTGTCACTCTTTCTCATAACTTTCTCTCATGCTCCTTTCTCCGTCCACTCCACTCTCATCAGAATTCTCATCCTTTCTCTGTTACCACTTCCCTGACACTCCCTATAACCTGTCACTCTTTCCTGCTTTCTCTCATGCTCCATGCCTCCGTCACTCACTCTCATCAGCTCATTCATCCTAATCTGCCCCTTCCCTGACACTCTCCTATAACCTGTCACACTTTCTTAACTTTCTCTCATGCTCTTTCTCCGTCCACTCCCACTCTCATCAGTATTCTCATCCTTCTCTTACCCACTTCCTCACACTCCTAGCCTGTCACACTTTCTCCTGCTTTCCTCTGCTTCCTCTGCCTCTCAGTCCTCCCCACTCTCATCAGTATTCTCATCCTTCTCTTGCCCACTTCTGACCTCCCTATAACCTGTCACTCTTTCTCATAATTTTCTCTCAGCCTCCTTTCTCCGTCCACTCCACTCTCTCAGTATTCTCATCTTCCCTCTTACTTCTGACACTCCCTATAACCTGTCACACTTTCTCATAACTTTCTCTCATGCTCCTTTCTCCGTCCACTCCCTCTCTCATCAGTATTCTCTGTCTTCTCCACCCTTCCTGCTCCCCGATAACCTCCACTTTCTCTCGCTCTCTCATGCTCCTTTCTCTGTCCCTCCCTCTCATCAAGTATTCTCATCCTTCTCTTGCGCTTCTCCACCTCCTACCTTTCTCTTTCTCTGTTTCTCTCCTTCTCTTTCTCCGTCCTCCACTCTCATCTAGTATTCTCATCTATTTCTCTTACCCTTCCTGACACTCCCTATAACCTGTCACTCTTTCTCTTTCTCTCATGCTCCTTTCTCCGTCCACTCCCTCTCCATCAGTATTCTCATCCTAATCTTACCCCCACTTCCTGACACTCCCCCTACCAACCTGCCTTTCTCCCATAACTTTCTCTCATGCTCCTTTCTCCGTCCACTCCACTCTCATCAGTATTCTCATCCTTCTCTTGCTTCCTCACCTCCCTGGCCCTGCCTTTTCTCCTTGTGCCTCTCTCCATGCTCCTTTCTCTGTCCTCACACTCTCATCCAGTATTCTCATCCTTCTCTTCGCACTTCCCTCACCTCACAACACCATCACTCTTTCTCCTGCTTTCTCTCTCACTCCCTTTCTCAATCACTCACTCTCAATATTCTCATCCTAATCTTACCACTTCCTGACACTCCCTATAACCTGTCACACTTTCTCACCTTTCTCTCATGCTCCTTTCTCAGTCACTCCACTCTCATCAGTATTCTCATCCTTCTCTTACGCACTTCCTCACACTCCCTATAACCTGTCACTCTTTCTCATAACTCTCTAATACTCATTTCTCCATCCCTCCACTCTCATCAGTATTCTCATCTAATCTTTTCCTTACAATACTCCCTATAACCTGTCACACTTTCTCATAACTTTCTCTCATGCTCCTTTCTACGTCCACTCCACTCTCATCAGTATTCTCATCCTTCTCTTACCCACTTCTGACACTCCTATAACCTGTCCTCTTTCTCTTATTTTCTCTCATGCTCCTTTCCTCGTCCACTCCACTCTCATCAGTATTCTCATCCTAATCTTCCCTTTCTCTTCCTTTCTCTCATGTCCTTTCTCCGTCCACTCACTCTCATCGTATTCTCATCCTTCTCTTACCCACTTCCTCTGCCTCCCCGTGCTTCCTGCCTTTCTCCCTTTCTCTGTGCTCGCCTACTCTGTCCACTCACTCATCAGTATTCTCTCCTTCCTCTTCTGTACTTCCTCCTCCCTGTCTCTCACTCTTTCTCATAACTTTCTCTCATGCTCTTTCTCAGTCACTACACTCTCATCAGTATTCTCATCCTAATCTTCCCCGCCTGGCCTCCTAACCTGTCACACTTTCTCATAACTTTCTCTCATGCTCCTTTCTCTCGAAATCACTCACTCTCATCAGTATTCTCATCCTTCTCTTACCTTCCTCCACACTCTCTAACCATGCCTGCTTAACTTTCTCTCATGCTCCTTTCTCCGTCCCTCCACTCTCATCAGTATTCTCATCTCCCTTCTCTTCCCCACTTCCTGGCCTCCTATAACCTGTCACTCTTTCTCATAATTTTTCTCTCATGCTCCCTTTCTCAAATCCTCACACTCTCATCAGTATTCTCACATCCTTCTCTTACCCACTTCCTCTCCCTCCCCACATATAACCTGTCCCTTTCTCTTTCTCTCTGTCCTGCTACTCTGTCCATCTCTCTCAATATATTATTCTCATCCTTCCTCACCCACTTCCTGACACTCCCTATAACCTGTCACTCTTTCTCATAATTTTCTCTCATGCTCCTTTCTCCGTCCACTCACCTCCTATCAATCAGCTTCTGTCCTTCTCCCCACCCACTTCCCTCCCTCCCTATAACCTGTCACACTTTTCTCATAACTTTCTCTCATGCTGCTTTCTCTGTCCACTCCCTCTCATCAGTATTCTCATCCTTCTCTTACCCACTTCTGTGCTCTAATACTATACTCTTTCTCATAATTTTCTCTGTTGCTCCTTTCTCCGTCCACTCCTCACTCATCAATATTCTCATCCTTCTCTTACCACTTCCTCACACTCCCTATAACCTGTCAATCTTTCTCATAACTTTCATTATATGTAAACCCCTGCAAATCAGTGGTAGTAAAATGCCTTGCATGAGGCGATATGATTATAAAAATTTCTATGTATTTATATTCCAGAAAATGTAAATAAATCTAAAAGACATGCATGTGTAGCTAATCAGTATTTCATTGACTGATTCATTCGTTTTATATGGCTTATCAACAGACAAGAAATTATTATGTAAATATAAAGAGGGAGATCAATTTTATATTACAAACAATATATAAATTGATCCCCCACTTTATGGCCACAGTCATCCTTATCTTATGATTAGAAAAAAACAAATCTATACATTTATATTCCAGAGAATGTAAATAAATCTAAAAGACATGCATGTGTAGCTAATCAGTATTTCATTGACTGATTCATTCGTTTTCTACCGCTTATCAACAGACAAGAAATTATTATGTAAATATAAAGTGGGGGATCAATTTTATATTACAAACAATATATAAATTGATCCCCCACTTTATGGCCACAGTCATCCTTATCTTATGATTAGAAAAAACAATTCTATACATTTATATTCCAGAGAATGTAAATAAATCTAAAAGACATGCATGTGTAGCTAATCAGTATTTCATTGACTGATTCATTCGTTTCATATGGCTTATCAACAGACAAGAAATTATTATGTAAATATAAAGTGGGGGATCAATTTTATATTACAAACAATATATAAATTAATCCCTCATATTATGGCCACAATAATCTTTTTCTTACCCACTTCCTGACACCCCCTATAACCTGTCACTCTTTCTCATAACTTTTCTCCTATATAACCCCCTGTGCACCAGTTGCAATAGACTACCTTGCTTGGAGTGATATGATTATAAAAAAAAAATGTATCACGTACAGTGCCTGACTGAATTCTTATTGTACAAAGAATTGCTACGTAGTCAAGTGATTTGAACGTTAATTTTGATACTATTTTTCAAATCTCACCACAGTTGATTTGTCAAAGAGATGACTTTTAGATTATATCAGTTTGGGGAGACGATTCCCTTGTGTAGTGTGTTAATTGACACTTTTTGAGTGAAATTGTAGAAATAAAACTGAATCTGTTATGCTGTATAGCATCAGAAGTCACCGTAAGCAAAAGTTTGAATATACTGAACTATTTATTGAGAGCATGACATTATATGCGCTTTTTCCCCAGTAAATATAGAATTAAGGTCCCCTCAGAATTTTCTTCTATGTTCCACTTCTCTTCAAAACATGGGCAATCATGGCTCTCCACAGCTTTCAATCCTTTGTATCTTTTATTAATGTTTATCTTTTTACCATCCTTCTCACTAACTGTTCTGTTATTCATTCACAAAAGCTCTTCAGAAGGTCAACTGCCTCCTCCAGTCTGTTTTGTATTTGATATATCTTGTGAGTGTCAAAATTTCTAAGCCTTTCTTTTTTGTTATGTGTCCCAGAGTTTTTGCCGATGTTTTCTTATTCTACATATACAGTGTTCCAAAATCACATTGGGATTTTAAAATATTATATGTTACATTTTTTTTTAGTTCTTTTATTTCCGGACTTATACTAATTTTTTTAGTTCTTTTTTTTATTTCCGGACTTATACTAATTTTAGTTCTTTTTTATTTCCGGACTTATACTAATTTTTTAGTTCTTTTTTTATTTCCGGACTTATACTAATTTCTAGTTCTTTTTTATTTCCGGACTTATACTAATTTTCTAGTTCTTTTTATTTCCGGACTTATACTAATTTTAGTTCTTTTTATTTCCGGACTTTATACTAATTTTTTAGTTCTTTTTATTTCCGGACTTATACTAATTTTTTAGTTCTTTTTTATTTCCGGACTTATACTAATTTTCTAGTTCTTTTATTTCCGGACTTATACTAATTTTCTAGTTCTTTTTTATTTCCGGACTTATACTAATTTTTTAGTTCTTTTTTTATTTCCCGGACTTATACTAATTTTTTAGTTCTTTTTGTTTCCGGACTTATACTAATTTTCTATTTCTTTTTATTTCGGGACTTATACTAATTTTTTAGTTCTTTTTTATTTCGGGACTTATACTAATTTTTTAAGTTCTTTTATTTCGGGACTTATACTAATTTTTTTTATTTCTTTTTATTTCCGGACTTATACTAATTTTTTAAGTTCTTTTTTATTTCCGGACTTATACTAATTTTTAGTTCTTTTTATTTCCGGACTTATACTAATTTTTTAGTTCTTTATTTCCGGACTTATACTAATTTTTAGTTCTTTTTTATTTCCGGACTTATACTAATTTTTTAGTTCTTTTTTATTTCCGGACTTATACTATTTTTATTTCTTTTTTATTTCGCAACATACTAATTTTTAGTTCTTTTTTATTGCCGGACTTATACTAATTTTTTTAGTTCTTTTTTTATTTCCGGACTTATACTAATTTTTAGTTCTTTTTTATTTCCGGACTTATACTAATTTTTAGTTCTTTTTATTTCCGGACTTATACTAATTTTCTATTTCTTTTTTTATTTCCGGACTTATACTAATTTTTTAGTTCTTTTTTATTTCCGGACTTATACTAATTTTTTAGTTCTTTTTTATTTCCGGACTTATACTAATTTTTAGTTCTTTTTTATTTCCGGACTTATACTAATTTTTTAGTTCTTTTTTATTCCCGGACTTATACTAATTTTTTAGTTCTTTTTTATTTCCGGACTTATACTAATTTTTCTATTTCTTTTTTATTTCCGGACTTATACTAATTTTCTAGTTCTTTTTTATTTCCGGACTTATACTAATTTTTTAGTTCTTTTTTATTTCCGGACTTATACTAATTTTTTATTTCTTTTTATTTCCGGACTTATACTAATTTTTATTTCTTTTTTATTTCCCGGACTTATACTAATTTTTTAGTTTCTTTTTTATTTCCGGACTTATACTAATTTTTTAGTTCTTTATTTCCGGACTTATACTAATTTTTTAGTTCTTTTTATTTCCGGACTTATACTAATTTTTTAGTTCTTTTTTATTTCCGGACTTATACTAATTGCACAGTTCTTTTTATTTTTCGGACTTATACTAATTTTTTTAGTTACTTTTTATTGCCGGACTTATACTAATTTTTTAGTTCTTTTTATTGCCGGACTTATACTAATTTTTAGTTCTTTTTTATTTCCGGACTTATACTAATTTTTTAGTTCTTTTTTATTTCCGGACTTATACTAATTTTCTATTTCTTTTTTATTTCCGGACTTATACTAATTTTTTAGTTCTTTTTTATTTCCGGACTTATACTAATTTTTAGTTCTTTTTTATTTTCAGGACTTATACTAATTTTTTAGTTCTTTTTTATTTGGGGACTTATACTAATTTTTAGTTCTTTTTTATTTCCGGACTTATACTAATTTTTTAGTTCTTTTTTTATTTCCGGACTTATACTAATTTTCTATTTCTTTTTTATTTCCGGACTTATACTAATTTTCTAGTTCTTTTTTATTTCCGGACTTATACTAATTTTCTATTTCTTTTTTATTTCCGGACTTATACTAATTTTTTAGTTCTTTTTTATTTCCGGACTTATACTAATTTTCTATTTCTTTTTTTATTTCCGGACTTATACTAATTTTTTAGTTCTTTTTTTTATTTCCGGACTTATACTAATTTTTTAGTTCTTTTTTATTTTCCGGACTTATACTAATTTTTTAGTTCTTTTTTATTTCCGGACTTATACTAATTTTTTAGTTCTTTTTTATTTCCGGACTTTATACTAATTTTTTTAGTTCTTTTTATTTCCGGACTTATGCAATTTTTTTAGTTCTTTTTTATTTCCGGACTTATACTAATTTTTTAGTTCTTTTTTATTTCCGGACTTATACTAATTTTTAGTTCTTTTTATTTCCGGACTTATACTAATTTTCTAGTTCTTTTTTATTTCCGGACTTATACTAATTTTTTAGTTCTTTTTTTTATTTCCGGACTTATACTAATTTTCTATTTCTTTTATTTCCGGACTTATACTAATTTTTTAGTTCTTTTTTATTTCCGGACTTATACCTAATTTTTTAGTTCTAACTTTTTTATTTCCGGACTTATACTAATTTTTTATTTCTTTTTTATTTCGGGACTTTTTTTTTTTTTTTTAATCATCTCACCCCAAGCAAGGCATTCCACTGCCACTATTGTGCATGGGGCTACATAGGGGAAGGTAAAGAGAAGGAGTGGATAGACATAGGGAATGTCAGGAGAAAGGTGACAGATGAGTAAGGATAGCGAGGATGAGGGTCGGGCAGATGGGAAGAGTGCTTGATAGAATGGGAGCAGGTTAGTGTGTTAGGAGGTGTCTATTGACCTTACATTTAAACTCCTGGAGATTGTAGCCGTCGGGGAAGCAATCGTTTGGAAGAGAATTCCACAGTCGGGAAGTGCGAGGAAAGAAACTGTTGGAGTAGAAGTTATGGCTGCATTTTATCGGTTTCACTGTCAAAGGGTGGGATCTAGTTGCTAATCTAGTATCTCGTGCAAATTCATATTTAGGGGGCACCAGTGATCTAAGTTCATCGGAGCAGAAGCCGTGAAAGTATTTATAGAAGAGACACAGGGAAGCCACGTCTCGCCGGTGGGAGAGAGACTGCAGGCGGTCTGCCAAGTCGGTATCTATCACATTACAGACCCTCCTCTGAACCTTATCGAGAAGCCCGAGGAGAACAGCAGGGGCACCCGACCAGATATGGCAGCAGTATTCAATGCACGGGCAGATGGTAGATTTGTAAATGTGCAGGATAGATTTAGACGGAAAAAACTTCCGGGCCCTACACAGAGAACCGACTTTCATAGCAGCGGATTTAGCAATGAATTTGATATAGTCATTCCATTTGAGGTCCGCTGAAAGTGTGAGACGAAGGAGGCGTAGTGTTTTACTCTCTGGGAGGCAAGCCTGGTCCATGCTAATGGGAGGTAGGTGAGATTGTCGATGATGGTTAATTGACAGTAGCTTCGTTTTAGAAGCATTAAAATTTACTAGCCATTTCTTACCCCAGTCCAATATGGATTGGAGGTCTTTTTCAATCTCGACTGCGAGTTTAGCTTTGACGCCTACACCAGATTTTTGTTGGAGGCGAGAGTAAACTGTGGTGTCATCGGCGTACAAACCTATTTGGGTTCTTATGGAATCAGGGAGATCATTAATATATATCAGGAAGAGTGTAGGACCTAAGATGGAGCCTTGGGGGACACCTGCGTTTGTATGGTAGTTCTGAGAGGCATGTCCGTTTAATACCACTTTCATTGTGCAGTTAGAGAGGAATGACTGGATTAGTTCAAACAAATGTCCAGTTATACCATAGCTCCGCAGTTTACATAGAAGGCCAGCATGCCAAACTCTGTCGAACGCCTTAGATATATCCAATGCAATGGTTCAAGCTTCGCCATTCCTGTCGAGTGCCTGGTATATATACTCGGTGATGGTCGTTAGCATATCAGCAGTAGACCTGGTGAAGCGGAAACCATATTGCTTGTCCGAGAGGAGCCTGTGTGCTGTGAGATGCTGAACCACCTCGGCATTGATAATGGCTTCGAACACTTTGCCAAAGATCGGAAGAAGGCTGATAGGGCGGTAATTTGCAGGGTCAGAGGGTTCTCCAGTGTTTTTAAATATAGGAACTATAGAGGAAGATTTCCAACAGGCAGGAAAGCAGGAAGCAGATAGGCAGAGGTTGAAGAGCTTAGAAAGGACAGAGGAGAGTTCAGGGGCACATTTCTTTAAGACTATGGTTGGGATTCCGTCACCACCGCTCGCTTTGTGAGGGTCAAGTTTTAAGATTATCTTAGAGACAAGTGAAGGTGTAATGTGGACATCATTCAGTTGTGCCTCGGTTCTTATACTAATTTTTTATTTCTTTTTTATTTCGGGACTTATACTAATTTTTTATTTCTTTTTTATTTCGGGACTTATACTAATTTTTTATTTCTTTTTTTATTTCGGGACTTATACTAACGTGGGGAAATTACCCACAGAAACATTCACAACTGAATAAAGACCCAAAACTATTTTATGATTCATTTTTTTTTTTAGTTTTTAGTCAAGGATAACATCAGTGCAGTAATTTCAGAGGTGCTGCCAGAGTTATTGACCAGTATCAGAGAATTTTTTGAAAGAGGGCATGTCTCTCTGAAATCAAAAATGGAGGATATTTTTGTGATATATCTAAATCTAAACTTATTTATAAATGGAACTTTGTGTGTGTGTGTGTGTATCCATTACCTATAGACTCCGAAACGACTGAACCGATTTTCTTGAAAATTTACACAGTTGTACTATAAGCATCTGCAAGTGTTCTTAGCTAGGTTTTGTGTCGAGGTACCCCTGATAAATATCGAAAATCGAAAAAAATTGGGTTATAGAAGGAGTAGTCTGATTTTAATCAAATTTGATACACTTATAAACAAAGACATAAGAAATGATATTCAGAAGTTTCAAGGTTGCAGTTCTTACAATAGTGCAGAAAATCGATAATATATATATATATATATATATAAAAGGCAAGAAGTTTGTGTGTGTATCTGTTTATCTCTCTGTATGTCCTTTATACAAATCCACAATATTTATCCGATTCTCACCAAACTTCACACAAATATTCTTTAGTCTGAGCTCCAGGACCATGGATTACTTTTAAAGCTTTGATTACACCCGAGAAACGATGGGCTATACAGCTAGTGTTTTCATAATTGAAGGAAAATTTATTTCCAATGTTTGAATTTTCATTCAATAAAACTATTTCTGAATAATGGAAAGAAATGTCACTACTAAATTTTTAAATATCTAGATTACTTCTGGGAAACCGTGTGTATAGGCATGCAGTCAAGTGGTTATGGCATTAATTTTTTCAACCATAAGGACTACCTCCAAATCTCACCAGGAACAATTTGTCAAAGTGGTGACTTCTCAATGATATTATTTTGGGAAGTCTATTCCAGCTTGTGACATTCTTTGGAAGAGTCTAATAACCAAATGATGAGTTGACCCAAGTCCTTTCAGTGAAAATGGGTAGACAAAACTGGATTATTGTCATGTCACAAGTCATGACTGAGAGTTTATACATACTGGCCTCGATCACACCAGGTTATTCACTCTCTCCCAGAAACTGTAACTAAGATCTGTTCAACATAGATGCAATATAGACAACAGGTTGGCTCTGTGGATTTTAAAGAGAGAGAAAACATGCTCATTATTTACAAAAAATATTTATTATGATTATCATTTTTTATTATCTTTTACTAAAATTATGATTTTTTTTTTTACATTATTATTTTATGTTTTTTTACGTTATTATTTTATTTTTTAGCTTTTTTACGTTATTATTTTAGTTTTTAGTTGTTTTACTTTATTATTTTAGTTTTTAGTTTTTTTACTTTATTATTTTATTTTTTATTTTTTTTACATTATTATTTTAGTTTTTTAACATTATTATTTTAGTTTTTACTTTTTTACATTATTATTTTATTTTTTATTTTTTTACATTATTATTTTATTTTTATTTTTTACGTTATTTTATTTTTTACTTTTTTACATTATTATTTTATTTTTTTACATTATGATTTTATTTTTACATTATTATTTTATTTTTTATGTTATTTTATTTTTAGTTTTTTTATATTATCATTTTATTTTTATTTTTACATTATTATTTTATTTTTTACATTATTATTTTATTTTTATTTTTTTATGTTATTATTTTATTTATTATTTTTGTTGCATTATTATGTTATTTTTTAGTTTTTTTAAGTTATTATTTTAGTTTTTTTACATTATTATTTTATTTTTATTTTTTACGTTATTTTATTTTTTATATTATTTTATTTTTATTTTTTACGTTATTTTATTTTTTATATTATTTTATTTTTATTTTTTACATTATTATTTTATTTTTTACATTATTATTTTATTTTTTTACGTTATTATTTTATTTTTTTATGTTATTTTATTTACTATTTTTTTACATTATTATTTTAGTTTTTAGTTTTTTTACTATTAATACTGTTATTTATCATTATTATTTTTGCTATTATTTTTATTATTATTTACTACTGTTATTTTTTTTACTATTATTAATTTTTTTAACTCATTATTTTTTGGCTATTTTTATTGAATATTTTTTACATTATTATTTTCTTTTTTACTATTAATATTATTATTATTATTTTTATTATTTACTCTCATTATTTTATTACTATTATTAATATTTTAATTATTACTTTTTGCTATTATTATTATTTACTATTATTTTTGTTGTTTAATACTATTACTTCTATATTATTATTTGGTTTTTTATTATTTTTTACTATTAATATTATTATTATTATATTATTGTTTATTTTTATTATTATTTACTACTATCATTTTATTACTATTAATAATATTTTTAACTATCATTATTATTTTTTGCTATTATTATTATTTACTATTATTTTTATTATTATTTAATACTCTTATTTTTCACATTATTATTTTCTTTTTTATTATTTTTACTATTATTATTTTTATTATTATTTTTGGTATTATTATTATTTCTTTATTATTGACTACTATTATTTTTACTATTTATTAATATTTTAATTATCATTATTATTTTTTACTATGATTATTCTTATGATTATTATTATTATTATTAATTATATAAAAAACTTTGTTCTGATGAATTGTTCTTCACAAAAATCAAATTCCATAATTTAGTTTCCATGACAATTGCTCTGATGCCTCAGCCACATGAATATAAGTCTGCTAATAGATGTGCATTGTGGATATCGACTCGGGATGACAAATATAACTGCCACTTCTACCTAAATATTTTCTGTTCTCGTCCTTCCCTGAGAGCTACAATCTCCAAAAGTTTAAATGCAACAGCAATTGCCATCTTTTATCTACTTGATTCCCATCCATCTCTTATCTTTTCTTCAACATCCCAATAGCTACAATCTCCAAAAGTTTAAATGCAACATCAATTGCCATCTTGTATCTACTTGATTCCCATCCATCTCTTATCTTTTCTTCAACATCCCAATAGCTACAATTTCCAAAAGTTTAAATGCAACATCAATTGCCATCTTTTATCTACTTGATTCCCATCCATCTCTTATCTTTTCTTCAATAACCCAATAGCTACAATCTCCAAAAGTTTAAATGCAACGTCCATTGCCATCTTCTATCTACCTGATTCCCATCCATCGCTTATCTTTTCTTCACTATCCCAATAGCTACAATCTCCAAAAGTTTAAATGCAACAGCAATTGCCATCTTTTATCTACTTGATTCCCATCCATCTCTTATCTTCAACATCCCAATAGCTACACTCTCCAAAAATTTAAATGCAACGTCAATTGCCATCTTTTATCTACTTGATTCCCATCCATCTCTTATCTTTTCTTCAACATCCCAATAGCTACACTCTCCAAAAATTTAAATGCAACGTCAATTGCCATCTTTTATCTACTTGATTCCCATCCATCTCTTATCTTTTCTTCAACATTCCAGTAGCTACAATCTCCAAACTTCACACAAATATTCTTTAAGCTGAGTCTGAGTTCCAGGACCATGGATTAGTTTTAAAGCTTTCACTACACCCGAGCAACGCCGAGCTATACTGCTAGCTAGTAATACTTATATTCCTAAACCATTGTTATCTCATTATAAAAAACAAAGAAGAATTCTTACAATCTAAAAATATCTACTGGCTTTAAATAACCTGCAATACTGGAGAGAAAGAATTAATCAATGAATACTTTCTTTTGTTATTGTTTATTGTGCATTTCTGCCAAGTGTTCTACAATTGAACTTCTGATCACAAAATAAACTGAAAAGTTTGCTCTTGAAGTTGGCTAATGATCAAAGAATTGTGACTCTAATAACCAAAGCGAAGAATAACAATTTAAATAATCAGAAGATTTCTCCTGGGGTGTATGAATGAAAACCAGATGAACATATTGCGATCAAGAAATTTCAGCTAAAACGGAAAAGAAGAAGACATCAAGAATTTCTCATGAAGACCAATTCCAAAACGTCTGCACTAAGAAGAAATTACAAACCTGGCAGACGAAAGAATGATTTATACTAAAATTATACGGAACCAAACACTTTTGGAGCCAAGTAAATTAAGCTGCTAAATGTTTTAACAGACTCAGGGTAACATCTATCATCGCTAGAACTTTTTTTTCGGATCAAGTATCAGTAGAAAGAGGTTTATTTTAAACAGCCTCATCAAATTTGTTGTTTCAATCAAAGATGTGTCTTAATATTTCAGACTTGCTGATGAATCATAGTTCTACATTTAGCACCCTGTGATATTACACTGTATCAGATTGTATTCAAAATAAAATTGATCGTAATCAAGTGATGTTAATCATATTCTCAGGATATAATTAAATAAACACTATTGGTCAAAAGATTGTAGCCAGTTTCTGGATTTAACTGTTTGCAACAAGCCATAAAATTTTTCAAAAAAAAAAAACAAAAACTGATCATTTATCTATCTAGAAATTGTGGTCCTCTTCATAATATTGATACAGTGCAAATCTGTTATGTCGTGAGTAAGAATAAATAACTCAACAACAGGAATAGGTTAATTGTTGTATTCCATGAAAATAGTATTTACAAAGGTTATTAGTATCCAATACAAGAATAAAGGTTAATCGTCTCAACCGTCGTAAGACGTAGTATGAGCAATGGGTACTTCCGGGTCGTCACCGGAAGTCTACGACTGACTTGTCGATCGGCTGCTACGCACACTCCCCTATGTAGATGCCACCATTACTTTACATAGTAATGGAATAGTCCATTATAGCCGAATAGGCGTGGGCGTCCCAACAAAATCAATGCTTGACATTTAAAGAGTTACTTAATCCTTCTTTTCTCCCTCCAGCTATGGGTTGAAAAGTAGATCAGATTTAGTTGCTTTGGTTGACAACCAGTATAACACAGAAAGAAATGGCAACCTAATGCAGGAAAAACCTTCTGCCCAGTCAGTCATGAATTGAAAGAGACATGATTATCCAAGCATGTATCATGTATGGAACTTAATTGACTGAATTTTATAGGGCCAGTAATATTATGAAAAGACTAACATTGTGTATATATCATCTTAATAGACAATTACGAACCTCTACTCTATAGCAAAAAGTAAGCAGAAAATTATGAAGCACTATGTGCAACGTATTTTTGTCTTTTACGCAGGAGAAATGCAATCATTTCTGGCCTTTTCATTTTAATAATTGTATGGGAAGCTAAAGAATTCATAAACCGAAATATCCTGACAAAACCAACATATAAAATAACAGTGAATTAATGAAATAATGACTTCTGTAATATTGGTTCCAGTCCCACAATGAAATTTGAATTTGAGTTTTGTTTAATGGCATATTGTTATGTCGCCAAGTATAAATGAAAAACTCAACAACAGAATCAGAATATAAGTTGTATTCCGTGGAAAGACAGTTAGTATGTACAGAAGTGATTAGTAATATTTACAATAGAAAGATACAAGAGTCCAATCTGTCGTAAGACGTGTGTATACGTGATTACTTCCGGTACGCCACCGGAAGTGTGACTAACTCTTCACTGACTCTTCAGTAACTCATTAGAGACTCTCAAGTGACTCTCTACGACTCCCTTGTAGAGAATCCACCATTGCTATATATAGCAATGGGAACAGTCCATTTGTAGTCAAATAGGAGCGGTGCCCTAACACATATCAATCTCTGTGGGTTATTTAATGCAAAAAAGGGAGGGATTTAAGGTATTTTTTTAAATGTTTGATTCTAGTGAGGTTGATTTAGTCAGATTTTGATGAAAAATTTATTTTTTTAAATTTTTTTTTCTATTTTAGAAAACTAAAGATGTCTTCTAGTTTTATATTCAAAAGTGTATTGCTGTTAATGAATTTTTTTTTCTTCAAAAATGTAATGGTAATAATTTTTTTCATTCAGAAAAGTATCATTGCTAATATTTTTCTTTGAAAAATGTATATCTTTCTATAAAAGTCTAGTTTTATGTATATATTTCTATAAAAGTCTTTCATAGTGTTTTGATACCAGTTTGGGGATTAACTATTTGCCCATAGCTGGGACCCTAACAGGTGCTATCACTCCTGGTCAGGGTGGACCTGGGAACAACAGCAATTGAGAGGTGGTTCCATGCTCCTCACAACCTCCCAATCAGAGGCCATGCTGCCGGATACAGTTTACCGTCATACCTAGAACCACCCACAATGGAGAATGGTTGCGAAACAATTTTCCCTCCTGTATTTATAGGCAGAAGCACACAATTTTTTTTCTAACCAATAAGACAGGCCACTTGTCATTTTTGTCTCAATCAGTCCCAGTCCGATTTGTTGTGAAATGAGAATGCTACGTTCACTGACCCAAATTTGCTTTTGTGTATCAACCCCATTCTTAGTTTAAGGACCTTTCGCCATCTTACTGCTGCTCTGCCTTGTTGTATATATTGTTTGCTTGCTTTAGATTGTTTTTTGCCCTGTTCTTTGCTTTTTCTTGCAAACTTTATCAATTAACCATGGCTACTCACTCTATAAATTTAATAAATCGTAAGAGATGCGGATGATTATCCCAGACCCAAGAATACATTGATAAATAGACCAGTTATTAGTTTCATCTGACTCAGTCTAGGTCTGTCTTGTCTTGAAATCAGAATGATACGTTCACTTACCCAAAGTTGCACTTTCAACTCCGATTCTTAGTTTATGAACTTTCTGCCATCTTACTGCTGCTCTGCCTTATTGTATATATTGTTTGCTTGCTTTAGATGATTTTTTGCCCTGTTCTTTTTTCTATCATATTGTTAATCGAAAACACTGTTGACTGTTTGTTGGCAATTCTGTCATTTATTTTACATTTAGCAATAGACACTTATTCTACAGGTAGCAAAAATTTTAAGAGTCTATTAATAGTTACACTGAGCAGGAAATTACAAAGAACCATGGTCGTCAACATTCTAAAGGGACAAAGCACATAGAAGAAGAATGATATTAAATGCTTCTATCAGTGCTCTCAGAACCAGGCACCACCTACATCAATGGCAACTTCAATAGAACCTGCCAATCTAGGATGGGCCTGTACAGTCACAGCAGTTGCCACATCTCAGCAACAAACTGATCTGAGGTGCACAACACCATTGTCTCCTGAGACAGACAGATGCAATATATATATATATATATATATATATATATATATATATATATATATATATCTCCAAGAAACATTCAACATTTGTTATCTAAACTGTCAGTTGAAATCTATAAAATATTTTTCTTACAATAGTTTTAGACTTCTTGCATCCAATATATGTTATAATTCTTTCTAATATTGATAATAATTTCCAAACTCATCATATTTATTATTTTTTCTTTTTTTTATGATCATATCGCCCCAAGCAAGGCATTTTACTGCCACTGTTTTGCAGGGGTTACATAGGAGGAAAGTTATGAGAAAGAGTGACAGGTGATAGGGGGTGTCAGAAAGTGGGTAAGAGAAGGATGACTGCAGCCATAAAGTGAGGGATTAGTTTATATATTGATTGTAATGTAGAATTGATCCCCCACTCTATATCTACATTATAATAGTATAGAATTTTTTTTTTTATAATCATATCGCCCCAAGCGAGGCATTTTACTGCCACTGCTTTGCAGGGGGTTACATTGGAGGAACACTATGAGAAAAAGTGACAGGTTATAAGGGGTGTCAGGAAGTGGGTAAGAGAAGAATGAGAATACTGATGAAAGTGGAGTAAACGGAGAAAGGAGCATGAGAGAGAGGATGCAGGTTAGTGAGATAGGAGATGACTATTGACTTTACATTTAAATTCTTGGAGATTGTAGCTATCAGGAAAGCAAGTAAATGGAAGGGAATTCCACAGACAGGAAGTGTGAGAAAAGAAACTGTTGGAGTAGAATTTGTGTTTACAATTTATTGGTTTCACAGTAAAAGGGTGGAACCTAGTTGTTAATGTTGTGGCTCAAGTACATTTCTATATAGGAAGCACCAGTGTGCTAAGTTCATCAGAGCAGAAGCCGTGAAAGTATTTGTAAAAGAGACACAAGGAAACCACATTGCGTTGGTGAGAAAGTGACTGTATCTGAGCTGCCAAGTTGGGATCGATCACATTAAAGATTCCCCTTGGATTTTGTCAAGGACGCCTAGCTGGATAGTAGGAGCACTCGACCAGATATGGCAGCAGTATTCAATGCACGGGCGGATGGTAGATTTATATATGTGCAGGATTGTTTCAGGCGGAAAAAACTTCCTGGCCCTACACAGAGAACCGACTTTTTTAGCAGCGGATTTAAAATATTATTATTTTTCCTTTACAGTTACATAGCCTGCAAAGGTTTGGTCACCCACAGAAAAGGAATCAATCATTTCATTCTTTTGTTGCTGTTTATTGCAAACTCTCCCAATTCTATTTGTTGGCCAGTTCTTCCAATGACTTACAGTTAACTATGGTCACTACATCTAAAAATGAAGAAGGCTGAAGAATACATCAACCAAATATGCATTGAAATAGCAGTTACTGATTTCATTAGCCAACTTCATTAAGTATTTTATGCATTGACCTCTTCAAAAATTATGAATTAATAGATACGGTTCTGTGACACATCAACAGCTACATGCTACTTTCTTATTCTTTGTGTCATGTCCCTTCAGAATGTAGGTGATCATGGCTTTCCACGTCTTCCTATCTTTTGTTATTTATAATCTTTCTCCTCTTGGTATCTCTCCCAAATCCAATTCTGTCCATCAAGTATGTTTTTCTCTCTTTCCATCTATCCTTCTTGTGAGTATTAGATTCTCCAAGCCATCCTTCCTTGTTACATGTTCCCGAAACCTTAGCTGTCTCTTCCTGATGCTAAGTATAAGTTTCCTTTTCATTTCATCTTCTCCAAAACCTTGTCATTGCTCATAGGTTCAGTTCATGGTAACTTAGCATCCTTCTGCAGAACATAGTCAGCCATATTGATGTTTCTGTATCTTTAGAATTCTAAAGAATCTTTAGATTCTAGATATCTGGTTCATGCAATTGGTGCCCATATCTGCCCAAACTGTTTTCATTTTTCCTTTTTTTACTCATAATGAGCATTTGGTTTATATTTTTGACTCAGCTCTAAAAGATGAGGAATGAAAACTGGTCATTTTTTTTCTTTCTTTCATTTTCCACACACTTCAATAAAATATGTTTGATTTAATGAATCTAATAAGATTTTCTTATTCACTTGCACGCAAATACCCTTGGTAAAGGTATTAATCCGTCTATTCCTTCCAGTTATGGGTTAAATAACAGGACAGATTGGGATCTATAGCCTTGGTCAGCAACCAGTCTACCGCAGAAAGCAATGGCAACGTACTGCGGCATAATCTTCTGCCCAGTCAGTCATGTCTCTTTCAAGCCATGATCGTCCAAGCGTGTTTCACGTATGGCACTTAACTGACTGAATAAGATTTTCTATGACTAGGAAAATCTGCAAGTATTTATCTATTTATATTTAGTGAGAAAACGTTCTTAGCCAAAAACTGGAAATTGAATAGCAAAGGCCAAATTAATAGAGGTACCAGTAAGTATTGAACTTTTGACTTTAGTGAATTGGTCAGTAAATTTTGTAGATTTCGCATTTCCATAAAATGCTTTTTTATAATGTTAGTCTGCAGAGTATCAGGAGAAAAGAAAATTTCATTAGAAACAAAGAAGAGAGTACTGGATTGTTATGTGATGTCTGTCCTTCAATATGGCAGTGAATGCCGGACAATCTCATCAAAGATGAAGGAAAAACTTGAAGCAGCCGAGATGTGGTTCTACAGAAGCATACTGGATATAAAGTGGAGGATCAATTCCAAATTACAATTAATATATAAACTGACCCCTCACTTTGTGGTCACATCAGTTTCTATACATTTATATTCCTGAGATCCAAAAGCACGAGAATGCATTCCAGGAGTTGAGTCGAGTATTAAGAGACCGGAAAATTTCACTAGAAACAAAGAAGAGAGTACTGGATTGTTATTTGATGTCTGTCCTTCAATATGGCAGTGAATGCCGGACAATCTCATCAAAGATAAAAGAAAGACTTGCAGCAACCAAAATGTCGTTCTAATTGTCGGGCTACTGAAGCATACTGGATATAAAGTGGGGGAGCATTTCCATATTACAATTAATATATAAACTGACCCCTCACTTTGTGGTCACATCAGTTTCTATACATTTATATTCCGGAGATCCAAAAGCATGAGAATGCATTGCAGGAGTTGAGTAGAGTATTAAGAGACAGGAAAATTTCGATGGAAACAAAGAGGAGAGTACTGGATTGTTATGTGATGTCTGTCCTTCAATATGGCAGTGAATGCCGGACAATCTCATCTTTTTCATTTCCCTCCTCTCGGAAACCTCATCATTGCTCACATGTTCAGTCCATGGTATCCTCAGCATCCTTCTGCAGAACATAGTCAGCCATATTGATGTTTCTGTATCTTCAGAACTTAGATTCTACATATCTGGTTCATGCAATTGGTGCCCAAACTGTCTTCGTTTTTCCTTTTTTACTCATAATGAGCATTTGGTTTATATTCTTGACTCGGCTCTAAAGGAAGAGGAATGAAAACTGGTCATTTTTTTTCTTTCTTCCATTTACCACACACTTCAATAAAATATGTTTGATTTAATGAATCTAATAAGATTTTCTATGACTAGGAAAATCTGCAAGTATTTATCTATTTATATTTAAAACCTTGTCATTGCTCACATGTTCAGTCAATGATATCCTCAGTATCCTTCTGTAGAACCACATTTCTGTTGCTTTGAGTCTCTCCTTTATCCTTGATGAGTTGGTAATGGTGAAATAATAGACGTAATGCCAAATATTGTATCACCGAGTGGATGAGAGAGCTGCATATTTGATATAGGGTGTCATCAGCTAGTATTCATGCCTGGAGTAAAAGTAAAAAACATCCTGATTTTCAAAGCATGTTGGCCTTTCCAACTTGGGAAAGCAGGGCAATATAACCTTGGAACCAATCCCCATTTGACTCTTAGTGGCAAGATACCAACTTCTGGCAGAAAATTAGACAAAATTGCTTACCTTGATGATATGCTGTAACACATGAGATTGTATGACTGCTGAATGTTTTGCCGTTGAGCCATATAGCTCCACAACCATTTCAATGGTTTTTTCCGCAAATGGAACAAAATTCATTGTTACCCAATCAACCTGAAACAAAGAAGAAAAATAACGATTCAATTAGATTTTTTTTAATTTTCATTACAAAACTTCTAAATAACCAACAGGAATTTTCCAAAATAAATAAAATTGGCTTTGTGTAGTAAGAATCTTGACTGCAAGACAACATTCTCTTTACAGAAAAAAAAATAGTTAACAGTCGAAAGAAAACAATAAATATGTAAAATATTCCAAATCAATAACTTCCAATTACTTACAGTAAACTATGGTCAGTCAGTTAAGTGCCATACGTGAAACATGCTTGGGCGATCATGTCTCGAAAGAGACATGACTGACTGGGCAGCAGATTTTTCCGCAGTACGTTGCCATTGCTTTCTGCGGTAGACTGGTTGCCAGCCAAGGCTATAGAACCCAATCTATTAGATCACCCAGTCACAGAAGACTTTTGCAGTCAACCAAATTTCTCTATTAAAGCAATGCACATCTCTTATTCATATCCCTAGAGATTCATACTGATAATTTTTCATGGATTCCTTATTCATATCCCTAGAGATTCATACTGATAATTTTTCATGGATTCCTTATTCATATCCCTAGAGATTCATACTGATAATTTTTCATGGATTCCTTATTCATATCCCTAGAGATTCATACTGATAATTTTTCATGGATTCCTTATTCATATCCCTAGAGATTCATACTGATAATTTTTCATGGATTCCTTATTCATATCCCTAGAGATTCATACTGATAATTTTTCATGGATTCCTTATTCATATCCCTAGAGATTCATACTGATAATTTTTCATGGATTCCTTATTCATATCCCTAGAGATTCATACTGATAATTTTTCATGGATTCCTTATTCATATCCCTAGAGATTCATACTGATAATTTTTCATGGATTCTATTTAAAATTTAACCAATATGATAGTTTTTTTAAATCTATTCTTCTTTGGGCAAAGAACTTTTTATCACTTTCTTGGAAGAGACTTGCCATTAAAAAAATATTTATTTTTCTGATGGAAATGAGCTATTAGTAAAACTAAATGGACATTGCTTATTAAACAACCATAAAATGAACAACACTAGAATAAACTGTTGAATAAAGCATTATAAAGACAACAATTTCTATATGCAAATGAGCTGTCTTTTGTCTGAGTTTGACACAAAAGAAAACACAAAAGAAATGTGAGAAAGAGAGAACTAAAAAATTTAAATTTGTCATCATTAATACTTCCAATGATATAAATATGTTTAAAGGAGACAAAAATCATTGGAGCATAAAAAAGGGGGGAAAACTTGACATCCGATTGCTGACAAGCATGAGATGCACAGTATGATAATTTTTCTCTTTTCTTACTATCTGCAAAGACATTCAGATGAATTCACTCAGTACAGCAGCCAAAAATGCAATTTACAATTTTTGATGGCGCCTTCCATTTAAAATCGGATTTGTTGAATACTGCAGGCAGATTTAAAACAACAAAATCTTGACCTCAGCAAAAAGGAAAAGTACCAAGCAAGAAGAAAAGTAAATCAAAATTAATTCACTTAAAAAAAAATAGAGCAAATAATGTGAAAACTAATTACAATAAAACCTGCGGCTTTTAAACTGGTATTGAGAAGCGGATTAATAACTTTTTTAACACATCACTCAAATATATGCCCCAAGCCTGACATAATAGATGGTTCCACAAATAAAAATTCCATATCATTTTCATGAAGTACTAACCTTCAAATAGTATGTGACGAAATTTGGGCCCAATCAGATTATTAGTTTACAAATTACAGTTATTCAAGTGAAGCTACTGTTACAAATTTACAAAACAATAGAAAAATCTGAATTTTATGTGTTGATAACACATGGCTTTCTGATGAAGAAAAATACTGTTCAAGCAAAGTAAATGGCTTGATAAGCGTTATACAAATGTTGCTCTGTCGGAAACAATGGTTAGCAGGTGATATGCTGACTTTAAACACGGTCGTACAGATACAAATGATGCCGAGGTAACCCAAAATCAGCAGTTGCCCCGGAAAACACGAAAAAAATCCACAAACTCATTTTGGCCAATCAAAAATTGAAGTCGCGAGAGATAGCAAAGGAGTTAATTACATCGGAAGGCAGTGTAATCACCATTTTGTATGAACATTTGTCAATGAGAAAGCTGTATTCAAAGTGGGTGCCGTGTTTGCACACAGTTGATCAAAAACAACAATCTGTTGACGATACAGTGTTGTTTGTAACCGTTTCAACACAACAAGAAGGAGTTTTTGGATAAATAGATGGCAATGGATGAAACATGGATCCACCACTTTACTTCAGAGTCAAATCGGCAGCCAACTTAAGAGACAGCAACAGGTGAAATCCGTCCAAAGCGACCAAAGACACAAACATCAGCAAGCAAGGTTTTTGCCTCCATATTTTGGGATGTGCAAGGTATTTTGTTAATTGATTACCTTGAGAAAGGAAGAACCATCAATAGCAAATTTTATATAGCATTATTGGTGCATTTGAAGGAAGAAATCACTATAAAAGGACACGACTGAAAAAGAAAAAAGTGATCTTTCACCAAGACAATGCCCCATGTCACAAGTCAATCGCAATGATTGCAAAACTACATGTATTGCACTTCAAATTGCTTCTGCATCCACCCTCTAGATCTGGCTCCCAGTGACTACTGGCTGTTTGCAGACCTCAAAAGAATGCTACAGGAAAAGAGATTTGGCTCCAATGAAGAACTGATATCAGAAACTGAGGTGTATTTCTACAAAGAAGGCATTGAATTGTTAGAGAAGCGTTGGAATCAGAGTATCACCCTAGAAGGAGACTATGTTGATGAATAAAGTCGGATTTTGCCTAAAAGTTGCTGTTTTATTAGTAAGGCCTGGGATTTATTGAGTGATGTGCTACAGGAGAATAAGTCAATGGGCTTTCTCTGGCTACGGTTTTCAATTGACATGAAATGAAGCAATTATATTGAATCAACTATTTTGAAGCCAAAGACACATCGTTATACAAAAAAGGCATCAAATTATTAGAGAAGCATTGGAATCAGTGTATCACCCTAGAAAGAGACTATGTTGATAAATAAAGTTGAATTTTGCCTAAAAGTTGTTGTTTCATTGGTTAGGCCTGGGATTTATTGAGTATTGTGTTAATTCTTACGTTCTTCCTACTGGACAGAAATTTAAGAATTTTGTCCTACCAGACAGAAATTTAAGAAACTAAGATCTCAGATGGTGGCTGTGCCTTGATCCTGAGCAATGTTACTGCTCGATCTATCCAAAAATGTGGCCAGCAGTGATGTAGTTTTTCAGCCTGTTTTTTTTTGTTTTTTTTCATAATTTTGTCCCAAGCAAGACGATAATGCCACTGTGATGTACAGATGAGGCGTACGAGAGAAAAAACTCTTCTAATAGAACTTCAGGTTACATGTAGCTATTTCAACAGTGTGATGAAGAGAGAACAATAGAAAGGGGTGTCTTTTCACCAGATCTGTTCAATTTGTACAGCAAGAATATTTTGAGGACCCTAGAAGTTATGTCTGGATTCATCATCAGAGACCACATTTTAAACAATATAAGGTATGCATATGATACAGTGCTGATAGAAGGCACAGAAAGGAAAGACCTCCTACAGAAGGTAGCTGAAGAGAGTGACAAGAATGGACTACAAATAAACTGCAAGAAAACTGAATGCATGGTCATCAGTAAAAATGGTAGCCCAAAATGCCAAATACAAGTTGGGGATACTAAAATCAAGCCGGTACAAAAATTTAAGTACCTGCGAAGTGTTATAATAGAAGGCGGAATGTGTGACACAGAGATCCGAAAGCAAATTAGCATAGTGAAGGAAGCATTCCAGGAGTTGAGTGAAGTATTACGAAACAGGAAAATTTCACTTGAAACAAAGAAGAGAGTACTGGATTGCATTGTGATGTCAGTTCTTCAATATGGCAGTGAATGCTGGACAATATCATCAAAGATGAAGGAAAAACTTGAAGCAATCAAAATGTGGTTCTACAGAAGTATACTAGATATAAAGTGGGGGATCAGTTTCATATTACAATCAATATATAAATTGACCCCTCACTTTGTGACCACATCAGTTTCTATACATTTATATTCCTGAGATCCAAAAGCACAAGGATGCATTCCAGAAGTTAAGTAAACTATTAAGAAACAGAACAATTTCGCTAAAAAACAAAGAAGAGATGACTGGATTGTTATGTGATATCAGTTCTTCAATATGGCAGTGAATGCTGGACAATATCATCAAAGATGGAGGAAGAACTTGAAGCAACTGAAATGTGCTTCTACAGAAGGATGCTGCGAATATCATGGATCAAGCATGTGAGCAATGATGAGGTCTTAGAAATGATGGAAATGAAAAGGAAATTAATACTGAGCATCAGGAAGAGGCAAATAAAGTTCCTGGGACATGCAGTGAGGAAGGAGGCCTTGGAGTACCTGATACTAACAGGCCAGATAGAGGGAAAAAGAGACAGGAAAGCAGCGGATAACATATTTGAAGGACGTAATCAGGTGGATGATGGAACGAAGGTTGCATGGTGTAACTGGAAAGCATGCTAAGAGCCACCAGGGATAAAGAGACGTAGAAAGCCATGATCGCCTACGTCTTCAAGGGACAGGGCACATAAAAGAAGAAGATGAAGAGACCGAATTGTCAATCTGGTAGTATGCTTAAATTCATGCAATTGAGGATTGATTTGTTTTTCATGGTTTATCAATACTTTGCAGGTTATTTAAAGCCAAAAAATTATTTTACATTGTAAGAATTCTTTTTTGTCGGGTCACAGGAGATAATGTTTTAGAGATAAAAGTCTTACTAATTAACCTATAGCTGGGGGAAGAAGAGTTGGATTCATACCCTTCCTAGGGATATTTGCACATAAATGAATATAACAAACCCAATGGGAATTGGAACTTGGCTCCCCAATTAACAATTCTGAGACATTATCCATTACACCACCTGCACATCCAAGCTTAAAGCACCTGGTATTCCCAAGGAGTCACCCATCTTGGTAATAACCAGGTTTGACATTGGTTAACTTCAGTGAATTCAAACTCTGCTCACCAATTTTTCATTTCAACTTGTTAACCATTACACAACTTGAATGCTTTTGGATATTTAAAAAAAAAAAAAATAATGAATTTTGTGTTGGAGTTTTTTTGGGTAACCTTGTATACTAGTGAGCCAGCCATGAGCTGACTCATTTTATAGTTCACCAATAGAAGGGTTAACTAATCAGAAGTCTCAAAATATTCCATGTGATGTGTATAAAAGGCGACCATATTTTCTCAAGTATTGGCGATATAATCTGATTCAGTCGAGTGTCTGACTTGTGAGTGTTAATCTTTGATGTTGTTTCATTGAACAGATTATTAACTGTACTGTATTCTGTATTTGTATGGTGGACATGATCAGCATTTTCACAGGTCAGATAGTGGCTCAAATAGCCTAAAAAGTATTCCAATCAGGGTCCCCAATTTTGTAGCAAATTTGAATCAACCCATAACAAAGAAAAATGCAAGAAAGTTTTTTTTCTTAAATATAAAATATTTTAGTGAATTTTTAAAACTAAATTTTCTGTATTATGCATGAGTGCTTTTACAGTCCTTGTTTGGAATCTAAACTTATTTATAAATGGAACTTTGTGTGTCCATTACCTATAGACTTCGAAACGGCTGAACTGATTTTCTTGAAAATTTACACAGTTGTACTTTAAGTGTCTGCGAGTGTCCTTAGCTAGGTTTTGTGTTGAGGTACCCCTGATAAATATTGAAAATTGATAATCGATAAAATCCGGTTATAGAATGAATAGTCCGATTTTAATCAAATTTGATACACTTATAGACAAAGATATAAGAAATAATATTCAGAAGTTTCAAGGTTGCAGTTCTTACAATAGTGCAGAAAATTGATAATATATATATATATAAAAGGCAAGATGTTTGTGTATGTGTCTGTTTATCTGCCTGTATGTTTGTATTTTTTTTCAGCCTTTTTATTTTAGTTTTTGCTTCTGGTTTGGCTCTAAGTAGGTATAATTGTAGTTCTTAGTCTCAGCTATGATACCATTTACTCAGAGGACTTATTTAGCCTTCAAAATTCAGTTTACAACCAAAAATACTTATTTGATATCGATACGAGGAAATCAAAATTTGACTTACATCCATTCATTTTTCTTTCAGTTTACAGTTTCACTTTAACTGGAAACAACTATTGCTTTTTAGTCTTTCGTGCCAATGTCCAAAGAGTCTCAACTCCAGGACCATGGATTAGTTTTAAAGCTTTCATTACACCCAAGCAACACCAGGCTGTACTGCTTGTTGTTAAGATAAAAGAGAAATGAGATTTCTTCACTTGTATGTGTTAGAAAAAAAAAAAAACGGCAAGAAGGAAAAATGTAAGTGTCATTTAGTTTTGTGAGAAAGACAAGTGAATATCACGTAGCTTAGGGATGAAGAGTGTAAGTGTCATATGGTTTGGTAAAGAAGATGGTGTCATATAGCTTGGTGAGGAAGACAAGTGAATTTCTAAGGAAAAATATATTCTAAGCACTGCTTGCTGGCTGGCTGTTGTATGTTACCGTCTCCATCTCCTTACTGGCTTTTCTGGTCTAGAAGCTTTGCTTAAATATTCTTCAAAGGGATCACAAAGTACTTTTTTATTGTCAGTGGAAACTCAACCTGTTCATTGGAAAATGTTAAATATTTATTTTCATCAGATTAATTTATTAACCAGAAGAATGTGCAGATCCTCCGAATCAGAAACCATTTTTTATCATTTGATGATTGACTGTCTTAGTGTTTATTTCTGTCTTCACTCGACAAATGATAGAATAAAAATTAGAAAGATAAAAGCCATCACTTCAAGAATAAATGGAATAAGAAAAACAGAGATTTCTTTTTTAAAACTCTATCAGTACATAAAAAAAAAGAAAAAATTAGGTTCCTCTCTCAGGATTTCTGCGTCCTTTCAAGCGAGTGTTAATTAGATTGTATATTTCTGAAGTTTTAATGCTAGAAAAGAACTTAGCAGCCGTTATTCAGCTGGTGATGACACGGAATCAGATGAAACTTCATTTGGGCACAGGTTATAAGCCTTCTTAATGCCAAAAAGTTTCTACTCAATTTCTCTTTCAGGTTTATCTTATCATGAGTAATAAGTCAGTAAGGAAATTTCTTTTTTTCGTTTTTTTCTTTTCAAATCTCCTAACAAATAAAAAGTGGTGCTGCCTTCCTGTCTGCAATGCTAAGCTGTTTATTTTCCCCAGTTTAACGTTTTTCTTTCACAAATTCCAAAAATATCAGATAGCTGTGCTTCCTGAGCAGTAATTAAATATTAATCAATAGGAAAAAGGAAGCATCTAAGCAGAAAGAAAATTTTTTCTGTATTCTATGTAGATACTTGATAATGAGGATCACGTTCCTCCACAGCTTCCTCTTCATTGTTGTGTTTGTTCCTTTATGATCATTCTTTACTTCTAAAATAAAACAAACATGAAACAGTAGAGAGGAATGAAACACAAAGTGTTATATGTTGGTCACAAACTCTCCCCACATTCTTATGCCATGTTCATTCAGCAATATTGATTTCTCTGTGATCCCACTCCATTTAAAATATGGCATTCCCGGTTTTCTTTTTTTCCAATCTTCTTTCACTTTTTTCTTTTCTCTTTTTCTTTTTTTGTTCTCAATTGGAGTAGACAGACTAAACTATCGCCCGGTTCACACTCCACCCACGTCTTTTGAACAGGTGAAGAGGCTAATCCCTTGTTTCCTGTTTAGGATGTGGTTCCCGGCTTTCTCTTTTCCTATCATTCTACTCTTAAGTAGCCCCATGCGCATCAGTGGCGTCACTGCTTTGCTTAGGGTGATCAAAAAAAAAAAAAAAAAATACTGTGTCCCTTGAAGATGTTAGTGATCACGGTCCTCCACAACTTGCACTGTTTTGCCACTCTTAAGAGTATTGATTTCTCTCTTGATTCCATACCAATTATAAGATGGCATGCTGTGTCCCTACCGGTAGTGTGCAAAAGTATTAGAACACGGGTGATTTTCCTAAAAACCTCACTGAAATTCAAATACATGGTGAAAAGCCAAGTAAATTGCTAATAAATATTGATGATTTAAAACTAGGTGTAAAAGAAATGTATTAAAAAGAAGTTAATTTTTCCTATTTTCTATTAAAGAAGTTATTTTGAAACGACTCATTATTCTATTATCCTTGGATATGACTGACTTTTTTCTTATTCCCCCCTCTCGAATTGATAAATCTAATGTTATTTCGCAAGACACACTTTGGAACAAATACAAGCTGCTTGGCAGGAGATACCATTAGATACACTGAAGAAGCTTGTGATGTCAATACCTGACAGAATGAAGGCTGTGATCAAAGCAAAAGGCTATTACACTAAATATTAAATTTATTTTGTAACAAGTATTTTAACTTATGAACTGAACCCTTTATTCAATCACTGGGATATATCATTCTCATTCCATGTGCAATACCACTTCTGATAGCCATGAAGTTATCATCCTTTAACTATAAAAGTTATTTGTTCACCACTGCTGTAGCCTGGAATTGAACTCACAACTCTTTGGGTCAAGTCACTGGAATTAACCAATGCCTATATCCACCAAACCATGTGTCCTTGAGGAAATGTCAGTTTAGGAAAAATTGCAAATGTTGCAATAAAGATAAGAGTAACAGTCCGAATAATGTAAATACTGTAAATACTACCTCATCTCAGAAATATAGACAAATAGAATGATCTATTATTAAACGTTGTACAAATAGCAACAAAGATGAGGACAATAGAACGAATAATGTAAATACTGTAAATACTACCTCATCTCAGAAATATAGAGAAATAGAATGATCTATTATTAAACGTCGTACAAATGGCAACAAAGATGAGAACAATAATCTGAATAATGTAAATACTGTAAATACTACCTCATCTCAGAAATATAGACAAATAGAATGATCTGTTATTAAACGTCGTACAAATGGCAACAAAGATGAGGACAATAGTCCGAATAATGTAAATAGTGTAAATACTACCTCATCTCAGAAATATAGACAAATAGAATGATCTATTATTAAACGTCGTACAAATGGCAACAAAGATGAGGACAATAGTCCGAATAATGTAAATACTCTAAATACTACCTCATCTCAGAAATATAGACAAATAGAATGATCTATTAAACGTTGTACAAATAGCAACAAAGATGAGGACAATAGAACGAATAATGTAAATACTGTAAATACTACCTCATCTCAGAAATATAGACAAATAGAATGATCTATTATTAAACGTCGTACAAATGGCAACAAAGATGAGGACAATAGTCCGAATAATGTAAATACTCTAAATACTACCTCATCTCAGAAATATAGACAAATAGAATGATCTATTATTAAACATTGTACAAATAGCAACAAAGATGAGGACAATAGAACGAATAATGTAAATACTGTAAATATTACCTCATCTCAGAAATATAGACAAATAGAAAGATCTATTATTAAATGTCGTACAAATGGCAATAAAGATGAAAACAATATTTCGAATAATGTAAATACTACCTCATCTCAGAAATACAGACAAATAGCAAAATCAATAATATCCTTGACAGTAAAATTTGGAAGGTCTTCTTTTTTACAGAAATTTAACTACTTAATATGACAGGATGTGAAAAAAAAAAAGACATTAAATTTAGCATTCGTTCTCTTCTTGGAGTGGCAATAGAGCAGGAGACCAAAATAATGAAATCTATGGCTTCAGACTTTTGCCCAACTGGCAGTTGATTCATAAGAAGAACAATGACTTGGATAATGATCTTAACACATTGAAAAGGTTAATCTTTATAAACTTGTCATGAATTTCTCTCTAAAGCCCAGTTAAATTTGAAATTGATTAAAGAATTTAAATAAAAGAAGACAGTGGCCAAAATCAACTGATTTCAAACTGTTCAGCCAAAACTTAATTTTAAAAAAAATATCACACACACTAAAAAAAGAAAAATTAGATTTTGCATTGAAAATTTATTCAAAAGCAAAAAAATAATTTTCAAAACAACAAAATTGTAAAAAATGGTAAAATTGAACTTTAAAAATGTGTGCGACATGCTATTTTACATTCTGAAAGGAAAAATATTTTCAATGATACAAATTAAAACAAAATGTATCTAATAAGGCCTGTAGCCATATCAAATTCAAATGCCAGTTCTCTTGCAGTCATTAAGCAATGTCAAGCTTGGTCAGTACCTAGATGGGTGACTGCTAGGGAATGGAAAATGCTGTAAGCTTGGATCATGTGGGTGGTGTAATAAATAATGGTCTGGAATTATTAACTAGAGAGCAGAGTTCAAATTTCTATTGGGGTTCATCATATTCACTAATGAGCAAATACCCCTCTTTGGAAAAATATAAATCAAGCTCTTCTTGGCCCACCTATAGGTTAATTAGTATGATTTGTATCCCAAAACCAATATTATCTTATAACTTAGTGTTTGTTCACTTATAGGTGGAACTACTGAAATGAAAAAAATCATTAAGTAAATTTATTCTAATGTATGAACAGAAAACCAAAGACAGCTTTGAAAAGCGTTGAAAACAAATCAAACACAACATGACTCACATCTAAATCTAAACTTATTTTATAAAAGAAACTCTTTGTGTGTATCCGTTACCTATAGACTCCGAAATGGCTGAACCAATTTTTTTGAAAATTTACACAGTTGTACTCTAAGTGTCTGCGAGTGTTCTTAGCTAGGTTTTGTGTTGAGGTACCTCCGATAAATATAGAAAATCAGAAAAATCGGGTTATAGAAGGAGTGATCCGATTTTAATCAAATTTGATAGACTCATAGACAAAGATATAAGAATCAATATTCAGAAGTTTCAAGGTTGCAGTTCTTACAATGGTGCAGAAAATCGATAATATATATAAAAGGCAAGATGTTTGTGTGTGTGTCTGTTTATCTGTATGTCCTTTATACAAATCCACAATTTTTAACCGATTCTCACCAAACTTCAAAATTTGACTTACATCCATTCATTTTTCTTTCAGTCTATCGTTTCGCTTTAACTGGAAACAACTATTACTTTTTAGTCTTTCATGCCAAACAGTGTGATCTCCAGGACCATAGATTAGCTTTAAAGCTTTCATTCCACCCGAGCAACGCCAGGCTATACTGCTCATATATATATATATATATATATATATATATGAGGTGCGATTAGTAAATTGTCGCAATTATTTGTTAGGATGAGTCTGAGCTCCAGGGCCATGGATTTGCTTTAAAGTTTTCATTACACCCGAGCAACGCCGGGCTATACTGCTAGTTTGGGATAAGTCTGAAACAGGATAAACTGTTAACACATTCAGAATCATTATCTCAGAAGGATGAGAATATGTTCCCAATACAAGAACGGCTACTGGAAGCTTGTAATAAACCCTGTTAATATAAAGGTTATTTTTAGTGAGTACATATATTTGAATTGCCGTCTTTGTTTTTTTTATTTACCCAAACATTGAAACTAATAACAACTGGCCTCAACTGAGACATTTCCTAAAAAACGATCATGCCTCTGAAAGAAATCAAATCCTTTTTTTCATCAAGAAAACCATTTCTATAACAAAAAAAGTTCCTTTACCAATTCGGCCATGGAGACAACGTTGATAGAGCAAGTTTTGAGCTATTTAAAGAATTTTTAGTGGGTTCACATATTTAAGATGCTCTTTCCGCTTTTATTTAAACACTGAAATTAATAACAAGTGAACTTGATTGAGAAACCCTACAAAAAGATTATGCCTCTAAAATGAATCCAAAGTGTATCCCTTTTTTCCATAACGGAAACCACTTTTTGATATCCCTGTCTTTTTTTTGTTTTTCTTAAACATTGAAATTAATAACAAGTGAATTTGATTGAGAAATCCTACAAAAAGATTATGCCTCTAAAATGAATCCAAAGTGTATCCCTTTTTTCTATAACGGAAACCACTTTTTGATATCCCTGTCTTTTTTGTTTTTCTTAAACATTGAAATTAATAACAACTGGCCTCAATTGAGAAGTCTTACTAAAAAAAGATTGTGTTTCTTCACGGAATCGAATCCTTTTTTCATCATGAAAACCTTAAAAAAAGATGCCTCTACCAATTCAGCCATGGAGACAATGTTGATAGTGCTAGGTTTGAATGACTTATTGATGTAATTGTTAGTGGGTTTATCTATTTGAGATGCTCTCCCTGTTTTTATTTAAACATTAAAACTAATAACAATCTGTCTAGATTGAGAAGTTCTACTAAAGAAAGATCGTGTTTCAAACAGGAATCAAAACTGCATTCCCTTTTTTCTATGAAGGAACGCACTTTTTGATGAATCTGTTTTTTTAATTTTCTTAAACATTGAAATTCGTAACAACCATTCTCAACTGATAAGTCTTACTAAAGAAAGATTGTACTTTTCACAGCAATCAAATCCACATCCTTTTTTCCGTCATGAGGAACCACTACTTTTAGCCAAAAGCGTACTACTAGTTTGGCCACTGAGATCATCTTGAAAGGGTAAGGTTTGAATTAGCTATTTAAAGAAAGAACATTTCTCAAAATTTCTACAGATTTACAGTACTGTGCAAAAAGTATTAGGACAAGAACTATGTTATCTTTTATGAGGCATCATAATAAAGTTTAGAATCACTCCTGTCTTAACATTTTTGCACACTACCGGTAGTGTGCAAAAGTATTAGGACAGGGATGATTTTCCAAAAACCTCAGTGAAATTAAAACACAGGGTGAAAAGCCAAGTAAATTGCTAATAAATATTGATTATTTAAAACTAGGTGTAAAAGAAATGTATTAAAAAGGTATATTTAATTTTTCCTATTTTCTATGAAAGAAGTTATTTTGAAACTGCTCATTATTCTATTATCCTTGGATATGACTGACTTTTTTCTTATTCCCCCTTCTTGAATTGAAATGTAAATAGTGTCAACATAGTTTAAAGGTTCCTTTTTAAACTTCAGTTTGAGAATAAAGCCTGTGATCAAAGCAAAAGGCTATTATACTAAATATTAAATTTGTAAATCACTTCAATTAAATTATTTTCTGTCAATATGCTTCATAAAAGATAAAATAGTTCTTGTCCTAATACTTTTGCACAGTACTGTGTATATATATATATATATATATATATATATATATATAGTAGGTGCGATCAGTAAATTGTCGCAGTTATTTTATTATTTCAAACAAAAGGCTATTATAAAATTTATTTTGTAACAAGTACTTTTTCATGTTAAAGCATTTGTTGAGTAAATCAAATAAAATTACTTCAATTAAATTGTTTTATTTTCTGTCAATATGCTTCATAAAAGATAAAATAGTTCTTGTCCTAATACTTTTGCACAGTACTATATATCAGCTAGAAAATATGTGTTGTGGTAAAATAGATATCAGTTTGGAATGAGAAATTGGAGAGCCAAATTCAAATTTCAGTTGAATTCACTGCATTCATTTGCACACAAATAACCTCGAGAAAGGTATTAATTTGTCTTATCTTTCCAGTTATGAGTTGAATAGTGTGCTGTTTCTTATTTTATTTTCCAAATTCAACACACACAAACAATAAAATTTATTCACACCACATGTATCTCAAAAAAATACAATTGCACGGGCATTCACCCCTTACCATACCCTTTGAGGTCAAAAGCAAGGACGGCGCACCCAAAAGCTTGGACATAGTGGAAAGCACACTACGTGGTCAAAAATAGGAATTTTCAACCAATCAAAGCTCGACACACTTTTTGATCTCCCAGATCTTCACCATCAAGATAAAAGGGAAGCAGAAACTTTCAACGCTAGAGTATCATGTATCAGTGAACATTCTTTCACCCTCTCTTTCTCTCATCTTGCTTGTAACACATCGTCCTTCTTTTCCCTCTCACATTCCCAGTTTCTATCTTTCTTCCTTTTTAGAGCTTTAAAGACAACTACATTTTTGTATAAAAAAGATAATTCTTTTATTTTTTTACGAAAATAAACAAAAGTTTATTTTACTTTATTTGTAGTGCATTTTTCTTTTTATTAATTGCTTGAGGGACTTCTTCGCTGCCCTCTACAACAGCAAGACAAAATGGGTTCTACTGCTGAAAGAAATTTAAACATATTGTGGGAAAATTTTCTGCCTGGTCAATTAGACCACCTCATCCAGGGAATAAAAGTCAACATCCCTACTTGTAAAAAAAAAAAGTAAAGTTAAGGAAGTAGAGTATAGACCTCATGGTCTATACTCTACGGGAAGTAACAGAGCTTAAATTAGCGACCTGCTAAATTCAGTTCTGAACTCCAAACATAAGCAAAAGTAATTCATTTAGAATTATCCACTTGGCAATAAATACCAAAAATAATATAAACAATACATAATTTAAAAAAAAAACTAAGGTGACCTAATAATTATGGTGGCCTGAGTGTATTATATATATATATATATAGATATATATATATATAGATATATACTAGCAGGATAGCCCAGGGTTGCTCAGGTATAATGAAAGCTTTAAAACTAATCCATGGTCCTGGAGCTCAAACTCTTTGGATGTTAGCACGAAAGACTAAAAAGCAATAGTTGTTTCCAGTTAAAGCGAAACCGTAGACTGAAAGAAAAATGAATGGATGTAAGTCAAAGTTTGATTTCCTCGTATCGATATCAAATAAGTATTTTTGGTCGTAAACTGAATTTTGAAGGCTAAATAAGTCCTCTGAGTAAATGGCATCATGGCTGAGACTAAGAACTACAATTATACCTACTTAGACCCAAACCCGAAGCAAAAACTAAAAGGGCTGAAAAAATACAGACATACAGGCAGATAAACAGACACACACAAACATCTTGCCTTTTATATATTATAGATTTTCTGCACTATTGTAAGAACTGTAACCTTGAAACTTCTGAATATCGTTTCTTATGTCATTGTCTGTAAGTGCATCAAATTTGATTAAAATCAGACCACTCCTTCTATAACCCGATTTTTTCGATTATTGATTTTCGATATTTATCGGGGGTACCTTGACACAAAACCTAGCTAAGAACACTCACAGATGCTTACAGTACAACTGTGTAAATTTTCAAGAAAATCGATTCTGCCATTTCAGAGTCTATAGGTAATGGACAAACATACACACAAAGTTCCATTTATAAATAAGTTTAGATAAAGTTAGATATATATGCATGTATGTATTTAAATTTATTTGTTTGAACATTATTTTTAATGGGTACTTGTGAGTGAATACTCTGTTTTCTATAATTAAACAGTACAATTATATATATCCACCAGTCTGAATATTCAAGAGATCTTTTTATGAAAATACGTATTCCCCAGCAAGATTGTAACATGCAACTTGCATAATTTTCTTATTTTGTAATGATTGTTTTAATTATTGCATCGACATGCACAACATAAAAAATCTTTTTTTATTTTTTTATTCTGGCCATTCTACTACCTTTTTGTGTCTCTTCTGTGTCTAGATTGGTTTTTAACTAAGGTTACTTTTGAACCCAGGTCTTGAACTTGGTTTGCTTCTACTATTAAATCTGTTGCAATTAATGCAGAACAGGCATTGCTTCTTGACTGACTCGAATATCTACACAATAAAAAAAAAAAACAAACAATAAAAATCAATGAGTATAAACAGACAAGAACAACTTACAAAAGTTGGCTTTCTTTACTTCTCTTTGTAAATAAGCCGGCTTGCATCAAACATTGGAGTGCCAAACTTGACAAGTCCTGGCATGAAGTTAAGCAAATCCTGAAAATGTTTGAAGCTCTTGTGTTGGCAAACAAGCAAAAAGGCGGCATGGTTTTGTGTTGTAAACTGTACTCACTGCTTCCAAATTCTTTGGAAATGGTATTGAATGACTGTTGCAAAGGGAACATAGCTTGTGATATGCAAGAGGGAATATCAAGTAAATACGTGCTGGTTATTCATATGCCCTGGTTACCTTAGAAAATGGCACACGGGGGATAATAGACAGGCCCACCATCAGGGAAGGTGCTCGAGAGCACTTGCAAATTGATAAAAAGAAATCTCCAGATTTTTCTTTGCGAAACCAAATGATACTCAATGGCAAGAAATCAAATAAATAAAAAGCGTACTTCCTGCTGTGAATATTTTGTTTGCATAAAAGCCAAAAGGAATGTTGAATTCACAGCAGATAATCAATTGCATGCAGGGAACATTAATCACATTTGTTTTTGTTTTTGTTGGGGGGGGGGGGGGAATATGTTTATCAAAGTTGATATGAGGAGAAAAAATATGTCCACCAAACAGGAAATCTTAATTACAATAAGTCAGAGAAAGAATATCATCAGTCAATCATTAAATTATTCTTTCTTTGACGTCCGCTGTGTCTTTTTTATTATATCACTGTAACCGCCTGCACATCAATGGCATCCCAGCCTTGCATGGGGTGAAATGATTAAAAAAAATAAAAATCAATACTCGGGAATTGGAATGAAAACAGTGGTAGCACTGAATTCTTCAGAAAAAAAATCAGAATATAGAATTGATAAATACTAAGTAAATTAATCAAATTGCTTTCGTGACAACAATTTGAACCACATTGGCTTAAATGTTTCTCTTTCTGTGCAAAACAGAAAAAATATATTTTTGCAAATATGGAGAAAATATTGGTATCTTTGGAACAAATTCAGCAACAACAAAAGTTAAAGGAAATAATCTACAGAAAAACAGAAAATTCTCCAAGATCTTTTTTTTTAAAAAAAATCTTATCTTTTTAAATATCACCCCAAGCAAGGCATTTTACTGCCACTGTTTTGCAAGGGTTTACATAGGAGGAAAGTTATGAGAAAGAGTGACAGGTTATAGGGAGTCTATGGAAGTGCGTAAGAGAAGGATGACTGTGGCCATAAAGTGAGTGATCAGTTTATATATTGATTGTAATGCAGAATCGATCCCCCACTTTATATCCACATTATAATAGTATAGAAATTTTATTTTTATAATCATATTGTCCCAAGCAAGGCATTTTACTGCCACTGCTTTGCAGGGGGTTTACATAGGAGGAAAGGTATGAGAAAGAGTGACAGGTTATAGGTAGCGTCAGGAAGTGGGTAAGAGAAAGATGATTGTGGCAATAAAGTGAGGGATCAATTTATAAACTGTTTGTAATATAACATTGATCCCCCACTTTATATTTATATAATAATTTCTCGTCTATTGATAAGCAATAGAAAACGAATGAATCAGTCAATGAAATACTTATTAGCTACACATGCATGTCTTTTAGATTTATTTACATTCTCTGGAATATAAATGTAGAGAATTTTTTTTTTATAATCATATCACCCCAAGGAAGGCATTTTACTGCCACTGTTGTGCAGGAGGGTTACATAGGAGGAAAGTTAGGAGAAAGAGTGACAGGTTATAAGGGGTGTCAGGAAGTGGGTAAGAAAAGGAAGAGAATACTGATGTGATGGCAGTGGAGTGGATGAAGAGAAGAGCATGAGAGAGAGGATGCAGGCTAGTGAGACAGGAGATGACTATTGACTTTACATTTGAATTCTTAAAGATTGTAGCTGTCGGGGAAGCAAGTAAACGAAAGAAATTCCACAGGCAGGAAGTGTCAGAAAAGAAGCTGCTGGAATAGAATTTGCATTTACATTTTATTGGTTTCACAGTAAAAGGGTGGGACCTAGTTGCTAATCTTGTGGCTCGAGTAAATTCATATTTACCAGTGAGCTAAGTTCATCGGAGCAGAAGCCGTGAAAGTATTTACATGCAACATATTTGCAAATATCAGATTTTACATACAATTCAGATGAGGGACTTATCTTTCCTGAGTATTTTTAAAGATACAAACAAATTTTCAGAGAAGAATGCAGTAACTGGGAAACTGAGAGAAAAATGAAACTTTTTTTTAAAAGAAAGTTATCAGAAGCAGAACATAAAAAATACTGTAATTTTGTAAAAAAACAAAAACAAAAAAATCGGAAAAATTTGTTTTGACAAAACAATAAATATTCTGACAAACATTTTTAAATAACCTTTAAACAACATTGTCAGGAAATGAGATATGTGTGAAGAAGGCCATATAATCTACTGGCTGAAAAAGAATGAACAAAACAATAATGGTGAAGATGCTAGTTCAAACAATTCATTGAATGATGATATTTTTAGTCCAAAAAATATTATGCGCATTGTGGTGCAGTGGATATCGGCTCAGAACGAAAAATCGGAGAGCCAAGTTCAAATTCCAGTTGAATTCATTGCATTCACTTGCGCGCAAATACCATGTAAACAGCCAATAGAACACAATCTGTCCTGTTATTTGACTCATAGCTAGAGGGACAAGAAAGGTAGTATATTATTAAGTAGCAATTAGTTGGGGATCAGTTTATTACTTCATAACAATATAAAACTGATCCCCCCTTTATGCCCAGTAGAAGCCTTAATCATGTTTTCAACTATTATATTCAGTCAGTCAGTTAAGTGCCATACGTGATGCACGTTTTGGGTGTTCATGTCCTGAAAGAGACATGACTGCCTGGGCAGAATATTATCCTTCAGTAGGTTGCCATTGCTTTCTGTGATAGACTGGCTGCCGGCCAAGACTATAGAACCCAATCTGTCCTGTTATTTGACTCATAGCTAGGGGGGAAAGTGATGTATTATATTATGAAGTAGTAATTAGTGGGGGATCAGTTTATTGCTTCATAACAATAGAAAACCGAACCTCTACTTTATGCCCAGTAGAAGCTTTAACCCTTGTTGCATATTGGTTACAATTGCAACCTTTCTCAAAAATAATAGAGAATAATAATACATTATTTTAGAGAAAGGTTACAATTGTAACCAATATGCAACAAAGGGTTAACCTGTAACTAAAATTTTAAAAAGATAAATGAAGACATTAATGATGATAATTTATATTTTAAATCTTTTATTATATACAATTCTATTTGGGCTAGTATCCTCATTTTGATTGTTTGTACTCACAATCTTTCATCCATTAGACCATCTGCTCATCTTCAGGAAACCTCCTTGGAACTTTGAATCAAACACTTTATCCAATCAATGGGACATATCCATTCTTAAGTCATTTTCTCAAGTCTGTTCTTTTTTGTGTCACTTGTCTGTTTCTTTGACTCAACCAGAGTAGATGAGTTTCACATGCTACCTGATACAGGGATTGAACTCAGGACTATCAAAAAACCAGATAAGCTTTCAGTTACACTTTAATTCACTAAGTAGACAGCTGAAGAAGACCTGAGAGAACAATGGTGTGAAACATTAACAACTTGATTGTGTCATTGTTTTTTCTCCGAGAAATCAAGTTGTTGATGTTTCACACCATTGTTCTCTCAGGTCTTCTTCAGGTGTCTATTTGATGAGAAATCCATTTTAGTAGCTGCTGCCGTTGTTAAAATTTCTCAAATGAGTTGGTTTCAGTTGTTTGGTACATCTTTGTGTTTTTACGGTTAATGGGGTTCAAAGAAAAATGAACTTTCTCCAAGATCTATACACTTCATTCACTCAAATAAATATTAACTCCTCATCTCAAAAATTCAGACAAAAATTATTTCTCAGTGAGCTGGGCACCATGCATGATATCCACGTTAAATAGAAAATAAAAAGTGCAAAAAAAAGAGTTTTAGGTTCATGTTTAGGTTTTGAACCAACTTGTAGCATTATAGGAAACTACATCTTGTGCAGCTTATCCTAAAGGGTGAGTTGTGTCAATTGTCACCATTTCATATTTTAAATTTTGTGCATGGGCATTGTTTGTTTTTGATTTTGTTGACTGCATGGTATAGTAGGGTCAGTTGGGCATGCTACAATTTACTGCCAGAAATTCGGAAACAAAATACTGTACTGCTGGTATTCACACTGAAAGCTCCAATACAAACATTTCAGAGTGTTTGGGTGACAATCTGAGGACAATGCAGAGAATTTGGAAAAAGTCAGATTATATATCCAGTCAACATTGTGGTGTTTGAAATGATCACTCTGTGACGGCAACACTATGCCTCCATTCATCTTCCTACAGAGCCTCAGCCTCAACACAAAGGTCTATGTCTTGAGGAGATAGTGCTGCCCTGGGTCAAGTTGCCTATGTCTGGCAACTGGACTCTGCACCATGCCACACAAGCAGGAGAACCCATTCATGGCTGTCAGACAATTTCTACAACCACATCACCCCTTACTTCTGGCCACATAACTGCCCCGATTACAAACTTCTTGAGCATTATGTATGGGGTGCAGTTGAGCGAGAGACTAACAAAACTCCTTCTAATGCTAAAGATGAACAGAAGGCAAGGATTATGCCAAGATTCACCAACTTAATCAAAGAAACAGTCCTGAAGATATGCAGGAGATTCCCAAGTCATCTGGAGGGCATGGTTGAAGCCAATGGTGATTTTATTGAAGAGATTTACTTTTTAATATTTTAAGATATTTTGGTGTAATTTTGACAAAATGATTAGTTGGTTGGTTGTTTTGTTTTATGGTATATCAACCTTGGCGAGTCATTTTTTTTTGCCAACTAAATTTTATTTATTTATTGCTGGTAATACCTTTTTTCTTTCAACAATTTATTGTTTTTTCTTCATATAAGTTTTGTGTCTAGTAATACTTTTTCTTTTCGAGTATCAAGATTTATTGGGATTTGTTTTTAAGAGCAGGGTCCCCAAGTCCTACCCTGTTATTTAACCCATAAGTGAGGGGAAGGAACAGATTAATACCTTATCCAAGGGTACCAGTGCTTAAGTGAATGCAGGGTATTCAACTGGAATTCGAACTCGGCTCACCGATTTCTCTTTCCGAGCCGATATCCACTGCACCACAACGCACATCCATCACTATACACTTACAGCACCTGGTATTCCCAAGCGGTCACCCATCTAAGTACTGACCAGGCTCAACATTGCTTAACTTTGATGATCAAGCGATAATCGGTGTATTCAACGTGATATGTCCGTAAGCCCCGTCAAAATGAGATATCAGTGTTATTTTCATTTTTGCAAAATTTAAATGACAATTCATCCAATTCACCCTGCATGTTCAGTTTTCTCATCTCCTGCACTAAATATGTTGTAATGGAACTTAATTTGTTATAAATTATGTTGTTGCAAAAAGAAAAAAAATATGTGTTGGTAGGAAGCAACCACAGGAAAGTATTTCAAACAGGCAAACCAAATCCACACGTTTTGTCTAAATCTCCGAAACACTATTCTCACACGAACTAAGGCTCGAATAACAACAATGACACCCCTCAAAATAAGCGTACCACATTTTATGCACTCGACCTGGCTACCACTCAGCCAATGAGCGCACTCAGCACATGAAATATAAACGGCTACAAGCGACACCAATTCTGTTTGCCACAAAGTGCTGTCTGATTCTTCATCTGACCAACGCTCACTAATTTGCTGTCGCCACACTCCCTTACAAAACATACACCCGACTCTGGCCCATTTGAGACACCAGGGCAAGTCACTGCAACAGATGTCCTTGGAATGGGTGCAGAACGACTCATCTCTGTCAACTCAATAAATTTTTTTTGTCAACTTTTTAAAAACAAATGAAAGTAATTTATTAAACATAAATTTTTAAAGCCGAATAAAAGTAATTTATTAAGTATCACTTTTTATTACATTAATATTTTTAAAGCTTTATTGAAAACTGTATGCAGTTCCCCTGAAAGCTTCAGTTGGAGAAAAATAAGGAACAGTTTACAGGCTGATGTCACTTTCCACCTCGAAAAAAGCATAAATCCACAGAAGTCTATATTGTGTTCTCCAATTTTCATTAGCAAGCAACCAACCTATGAGAAGGAAAACTCTAAATTCAAAACCATATAGAATGAGGTAGAAGACCATTCCATTATCTCTCCCAAGAACTCATGACTATTTATATGTGAAAAGCTATGATTAGTGACATCCTGAAAGAACACATAAAATTAAGTGCTTATTGTGTGTATATATATATATATATATATATATGTGCTTGAATATCATTTATATCTATATATTTTTTTGTTTGGGGAGAGGGGAAAGTATATCAATAAGACAAGCCATAAACAATTAAATTTCTTTCTTCCTTCCTTCACATAAATATCAACATTTTTCACCACTGGGGAGACACTGAATACCTTCCCCTTAGCCTTTTTTATATGCAAATGCTAATTTCAAGCTGCATGTCAAAGACAACATACCCGCTCATTTCCCACTGTTGTTTTATAATGAAGATAAAAAAAGATATAAAAAAAAAAACGGTGACAATATCCACTGCATTGGCATGAAATTAATTTTTTTTTCTCCCGCTGAACAATTATCATCACTTGTTTCACTTACGTATAATGAATACAATGGGAACGTTCGGTTTGCTGGCATGATCAGATGCCAGCGCGACTGGTTTTTCATCAATACTTTGCATGCTTCTAAATTCCCTTATCTTTTCTCAACAACCACTCAGAGGGGAAGATAATGAGGGACTTGATAATGGCTTCTCTTGCCATATCAATTTGTTTAAAAAAGTAAAAAAAAACAAAACTTTTTTACATGATTCTGTCATTACTCTATTTGTGTAGAATAATATCTAAACGTATGTGCGTTGTGGTGCAATGGATATCGACACAGAACGACAAATCGGTGAGCCGAGTTCGAATTCCTGTTGAATTCCTTGCATTCACTTATGCTCAAATACCCTTGGAAAAGGTATTAATTCATTTCTTCCCTCCAGTTATGGGTTAGAAAATAGGACAGATTGGGTTCTATAGCCTTGGCTGGCAACCAGTCTACTGTAGAAAGCAATGGCAACCTACTGCAGGATAGTCTTCTCCCCTTTCAAGACATGATCACCCAAAGTGTGTATCACATATGGGACTTAACTGACTGACTGAATATAATAGTTGAAAACATGATTAAGGCTTCTACTGGGCATAAAGTGGGGAGTCAGTTTTATATTGTTATGATGTTAAAAACTGATCCCCTACTAATTACTACTTAATAATATAATACATCTCCTCTCCCTCTAGCTATAAGGCAAATAATAGGACAGATTAGGTTCTATAGCCTTGGCTGGCAACCAGTCTACTGTAGAAAGCAATGGCAACCTAATGCGGGATAATCTTCTGCCCATCAGTCATGTCTCTTTTGAGACATGATTGCCCAAAGCTACTAACTGACTGACTGTTTTTTCTATGGTGGTTAGGACAAGCCATTTTTTACCCTATTTTCCAAGAGCAGCAGTGAGGTTGACTTTGTCAGCTTCAGCAGATTTCATGCCAAGACAGGAGTTTTATGGTGGTGACATCTGCATCGATGCCTTATGGTATAGCCACTGGGATATCTTATGCAAATTAGCTGAGTTGTATTTAAGTGCTAAGCCGATAACTGTCAGTGCTCCATTATGTGGTGATTTATAGTTGGTATTTTCACAAAATAATAATTAATGAATCCAAAATACCAGTCGATATCTATATTGATAAAAGTGACAAGGGTGGACATTGTGGAAGTATTTGTTTGTTTGATAGATAGATTCAACTCAGTGTCTGCATTTTGTGGTCTAACTCGATGGGAGTTGCGCTCAAATGTAGATCAAAATTTTAGAACACTGACGATGCCTTGAAATTTATCAAAAAGCCAAAATTAGGGATAGAAAAATATATATCACCCCACAAAGTCAGGGATCAGTTTATGTATTGATTATAATATAGAATCGATCACCCCACTTTATATTATCTATATCTTTATATGTTGTCCCTCCCCATCCCACCCTAATCCAATAGAGACATTCTACATTGTTATCTATATGTATAAAAGTGACAAGGGCGGACGTTGTGTAAGTATTTTCTATGTAAATTCTTCATATGTTTTTATTCTTATTATTCCTTAAACTACTCGAGTGAAACTAAGCTAAAGTGCTAGTCATTAGACGAGTGATAGATAGTTCCTTATCGTCTTAACAATGTAATAGTTTTCTTTCTTACAATCATTTTATATAATTTCGAGTTGCTTATCATTATCATTCTTTCTTTCTCATCTAAACTTATTTATAAATGGAACTTTGTCTGTGTGTCTGTCCATTACCTATAGACTCCGAAATGGCTGAACTGATTTTCTTGAAAATTTACACAGTTGTACTATAAGCATCTGCAAGTGTTCTTAACTAGGTTTTGTGTCGAGGTACCCCCGATAAATATCGAAAGTCGATAATCGAAAAAAATTGTGTTATACAAGGAGTGGTCCAATTTTAATCAAATTTGATACACTCATAGACAAAGACACAAGAAACGACATTCAGAAATTTCAAGGTTGCAGTTTTTACAATAGTGCAGAAAATTGATAATATATATATATATATATATATATATAAAAGGGTGTATGTCTGCATTTTTTTCAGCCCTTTTATTTTAGTTTTTGCTTTGGGTTTGGCTCTAAGTAGGTATAATTATAGTTCTTAGTCTCAGCCATGATACCATTTACTCAGAGGACTTATTTACCCTTCAAAATTCAGTTTACGATGAAAGAAACTTATTTGATATCGATAGCAGGAAATCAAAATTTGACTTACATCCATTCATTTTTCTTTCAGTCTACAGTTTCGTTTTAACTGGAAACAACTATTTCTTTTTAGTCTTTCATTCCAATGTCCAAAGAGTCTGAGCTCCAAGACTATGGATTAGTCTTAAAGCTTTCATTACACCTGAGCAACGCCGGGCTATACTGCTAGTTATTATTATTATAATTAATTTTACATTTTAATTAGTAATTTATTATTTCATTAAAAAATTCTAATCGTTAATATTTTTAAGATAATTTACATATATGGTTCTTATTTATATAATATTATTACTTATGTTATTATGATAATCCGAATACACAGTTATATTTGATTTCATTAAAAAAATACTAACTGTTAACGTTATTTAGTAATTTATTATTTCATTAAAAGATTCTGTTAACATTATTTTCACTAGAATTTAAACAGAAATATATTTCGTTTATGATTCATAAATGATTCTCACGTTATTTTGAATGAAAATCGTTTCATCATTTGATTTCTCTCAATGCACACATTCATAACTGTTTTCTTTTATTTTAAAAGGAACACATTGACATATAGAGCTAAAAAAGCACAAGTTTTATCTTCTACATTTTAATATTCATCCACTGCTTTCTCACATGTGACACATATCTGACCAATGAAATGATATCCCAATCAACATACTGACTCTTGGATTTTTTAAATCATTCGTCCTTGAAGAATCTCCGAAGAAGCTTGTTATAAGTGAAACATGTTAGATTAAAGACTTATTTCCTATTTTTTCTTTATATATATATTAATTAATTCTTGGTCATAGTAAAATTAGACCAGTATACAGTTGTATTAAAAAGAGTTCAATACAATTTTATTGTAGAGCTTTTGAGCATAATAATTCATTTACAAATTACATTCATAGCCCAAAGGTAGGATTGCTGACTAACACCAATTCGGTTGGGTTTCAATCCTGGGTTATAAAGCAATCGGAGTCTAACTGTACTGATAAGCTGTGATACAGTGAAACAGATCTGTCTGTGGATGTCTATATATATATATATATATATATATATATATAAAATTCAATATTTTTTAGGCCACTATCCCTAAGGAGTGAAAAAAGAACAAAATATCACAGTACAGAACAAATACCCCTTATCAGCCAATCAATGCACGCCTGATGATGACCAGAGGGTACTTGCTCGAAATGTATTTATAATGCCATCTACATCAATCAATAGTTTGAAATAATGCAAGTATATTGGCATAATGGGATCCAAGCATTTTATAAAGTTATTTATTTACCATTCCTAAAAATTCCAATGCTCTTTCCTGAGACACAGAATTTATCTCTTATTCCAATCCGAGATGCCTCTCAGTAGGTAAAATGCACTGCCTAAACAGGTTTTCCCACTTTTTCTCATGATCTCCACAACTATTTTCATACATAAATATCAAAAATATTTTTAAGAATCATATGATCAGTACATAAAATTCATATCTTCATGTATAATACAATTAGGATATGCTTATATAACAGAAGGTTTAACACTGGTTCTTATACAATCATTGGTTAAGCAATATCAAAATTGGTTAATACCGAGATGAGTAACTGCTTGGTAAGACCATATATTGTAAGCTTGGATTAGTGGGTTATGCAATAGATAGTAGCTCAGAATTAAAAATCAGAAACCTGGATTAGCATTCCTGTTGGATTTGTTATATATACTCATGTGCATATAACAGTGGGAAAGGCATGAATCCAACTTTTCTTCCCACCATATTCATATGACTTGTATCACTGAATTCATTCTTCTTCTTTTTTTACATGCCCTGTCCCTTCAGGACGTAGGCGATTATGGCTTTCCACATCTCCCTATCCCTGATGGCTCTTAGCACGCCTTCTCCTGTTACACCATGCAACCCTCGTTTCGTCATCCACCTGATCAAGTCCTTCAAATATGTTATCCGCTGCTTTCCCCTGGCTCTTTTTCCCTCTATCTGGCCTGTTAGTATCAAGTTCTCCAAGCCCTCTTTCCCCATTTCATGTCCCAGGAACTTTAGCTGTCTTTCCCTGATGCTCAGTATTAATTTTCCTTTTTGTTTCCATCCTTTTCAAAACCACATCATTGCTCACATGTTCGGTCCATGGTATCCTGTGCTGCCATCCATTTGCTCAAGCCCATCAAGTACATTACACACTGTTTTCCCTTGTCTCTCCTTCCCTCTATCTGGCCTGTTAGTATCATGTTCTCTAAGCTCTCCTTCCTCATTGCATGTTCCAGGAACTTTAGCTGTCTCTTCCTTATGTATTAATTTCCTTTTCGTTTCCATCATTTCCAAAACCTCCTCATTGCTCACATGATCGATCCATGATATTCGCAGAATCCTTCTGTAGAATCACATTTCAGTTGCTTCAAGTTTTTCCTTCATCTTTGATGATATTGTCCAGCATTTACTGCCATATTGAAGAACCAACAACATATAGCAATCCAGTACTATCTTCTTTTTATCTAGCGAAATTTTCCTGTCTCTTAATACTCTACTCAGTTTCTGCAATGCATCATTGTGTTTTTGATCCCAGGAATATAAATGTATAGAAATTGCTGTGACCACAAAGTGAGGGGTCAGTTTACATATTAATTGTAATATAGAATTGATCCCCCACTTTATATCCAGTATGCTTCTATGGGGCCATATTTCGGTTGCTTCAAGTCTTTCCTTCATCTTTGATGATATTGTCCAGCATTTACTGCCATATTGAAGAACAGACATCACATAGCAATCCAGTACTATCTTCTTTTTATCTAGCGAAATTTTCCTGTCTCTTAATACTCTAAACAGCTTCTTGAATGCATCGTTGTGCTTTTTGATGTCAGGAATATAAATGTATAGAAACTGCTGTGACCACGAAGTGAGGGGTTAGTTTATATATTGATTGTCATATTGAATTGATCTCCCACTTTATATCTAGTATGCTTCTATAGAACCACATTTCGGTTGCTTCAAGTTTTTGCTTCATCTTTGATGATATTGTCCAGCATTTTTTTTTTTTAATCATTTCACCCCAAACAATGCGGAAACGCCACTGATGTGCAGGGGCCTACATAAATGTAAAAAGATTAATTAGAAAACAGTGAGGTGTACAAACTAGTTAGAAAGGAACAATAGAAAGCTGAGAAAGCAGGTGCGATGACAGATACATAGGTGGAGAGAAAGGGAAGGTTATACAGGGGAGGGGAGAGAGCTAGAGGCCAGTGGTTAGTAGATGAGTATTGACTTTGCATTTAAATTTCTGGAGGTTGTAGCCATCAGGAAAGCGAGTTCCACAGGCGGGAAGTGCGAGAGAAGAAGCTGCAGGAGTAGAACTGTCGTCTGCATTTGGCTAACCTGACTGTGAATGGGTGGGACCCAGTTGCCAGTCTGGTTGCACGAGTAAACACATGTTGAGGAGGCATCAGTGACTTAAGTTTGTCTGAGCAGAAGCCATGAAAGTATTTATAGAATAGACAAAGGGAGGCCACATTTCGACGGTGGGGAAGTGGCTGCAGTCGAGCCGCCAGATCAGTACCTATCACATTACAGACTCTCCTTTGGAGCCTGCCAAGAACACTGAGGAGAACGGCAGGGGCACCTGACCATAAATGGCAGCAGTACTCCATGCACAGACGGATGGTTGACTTGTATATATGCAGGATGGATTCAGGCGGAAAAAACATCCTGGATCGACATAGTGACCCAACCTTCTTAGCAGTAGATTTTGCTATGGATTCAATATAGTGGTTCCATTTGAGGTCTGAGGACAGGGTACCATATTGAATAACTGACAACACATAGCAATCCAGTACTCACTTCTTTGTTTCTAGCAAAATTGTCCTGTTTCTTAATACTTAACTTAACTTCTAGAATGCTTCCTTCACCATGCCAATTCACGTTCGGATCTCTGTGTTGCACTTTCCGTCTTCTGTTCTCTTTACAGATATCTAAATCTTTGTACCTGCTTGATGAAATTCTTACAATCTAAAAATATCTTCTCTTTAAATAACTTGCAAAAAATAGCTAAATGATAAAAAACCAAACAAACATGTCATATAAGTTGGCAAATTGGAAAATACAATTGCTGTCTTGAATTCAAATCCCATTTAAAACCGTTGCTTTGACTTAATTTTAACAAATACACTTGTAGAAAACCAGCCATCTCATTTCCTCCCACTGAGAGGTTAATTGTATAGAAGAATTTACTTTCTAGCCTTGGTTGACAACCAGTCTAGGACATATCTTAACTGAAAAATAGCAACTCTACCCTGTAAAAAGCCTATTTGCTATAAAAATCATAGCAGAAACAAGTTGAGGCTGTGACAGGGCATATACAAGGTTAAATCTATCTCTCTCTCTCTCTCTATATATATATATATAAAAGAAATCTGTGAGTCTGTGTGTGACTGTTCCCTATGCACACCTACATTTTTTGCCATTCAAACTTTCTAGGGAAGCCAGGTCGACATATACTTTTGGAGTTTAAGTTCAGCAATTTTCCCTTTCGCACTTTTTGACCAATGAACACGAATGTTTACATTTGCTCCGTAAAACATTTCAGATCTAAGATGGTTGCTGAATTACGTCACAGAAATCAAATCACATGTGTCAAAAGTGACTAAAATACTTTTTTCTTAAAAATAAAAAATGAACCTTTATATTTAATTTTTATTCCGATGTTTTAAGTCACAGAAATCAAATCACACGTGTCAAACGCGGCTAAAATATTTTTTTATTAAAAAAATAAAAAATAAGCTTTTATATTTAATTTTTATTCCGACGTTTTAAAAATTCAATTGGTCAACAAAAAAAGTGAATATTTTTCCTCGTAATTTTGAAACAAAAGAAATATTTTTTTTCAAAAAGTGTTTTTTCAAACAAAAGCAAAATATGTAAAATAAAATGTGGCATCTTCTAGTACTAAAATGTATTGAGTTGCATGTGCAACGCCAGGCTATGATGTGAGTATAATATAAACCTCTTTTTACATTAAAACAACAGAGAAATTTTATTGTAGGTGAAAATATTTCTGTTTGTTACATGCACAAATATATTTAATTTTACTCTGGAAAAAAAAAAAAGAACAACCAATTTTGCTCTACAGCTAAGGAGTGAAACAATCCAGTTTCTGTTTACACAACAACTCAGACTCACATTACGATAAGTTTAGAAGCTGTATTTTGATATCTCGAGTCACTTAGGAAGGGGCAAAGATGAGAATTTCTGCCATGAAAAATGATCTGAAGGTTGGATAGCTAGGACGCCTACAGCAGAGCAGACAAGTCAATTAACATTGTTATGTTTTCTTAACCAAATAAAAAACTGTTTTATAGTCTTACTAGCAGTATAACCCAGCATTGCTCAGGTGTAATGAAAGCTTTAAAACTAATCCATGGTCCCGGAGCTCAGACTCTTTGGACATTGGCACGAAAGACTAAAAAGCAATAGTTGTTTCCAGTTAAAGCGAAACTGTAGACTGAAAGAAAAATGAATGGATGTAAGTCAAATTTTGATTTCCTGCTATCGATATCAAATAAGTTTTTTTTATTGTAAACTGAATTTTGAAGGCTAAATAAGTCCTCTGAATAAATGGTATCATGGCTGAGACTAAGAACTACAATTATACCTACTTAGAGCCAAACCAGAAGCAAAAACTAAAATAAAAGAGCTGAAAAAAATACAAACATACAGGCAGATAAACAGACACACACACAAACATGTGCCTTTTATATATATATATAATCGATTTTCTGCACTATTGTAAAAACTGCAACCTTGAAATTTCTGAATATCATTTTTTATGTCTTTGTCTATAAGTGTATCAAATTTGATTAAAATCGGACCACTCCTTGTATAACCCGATTTTTTTTGATTATCAATTTTCAATATTTATCAGAGGTACCTCGACACAAAACCTAGCTAAGAACACTTGCAGACACTTATAGTAGAACTGTGTAAATTATCAAAAAAATCGGTTCAGCCGTTTCGAAGTCTATAGGTAACGGACACACACAGACACAAAGTTCCATTTATAAATAAGTTTAGATATACTGTTTGCCTGTTGAAAAGAAAAAGTCATTTTTCAATAGGAGCAGTGCACGTAGATATTCCTTTGCTTGTAAAAATCAAAAGAAGACATTCCCAAAAATGAACACTTACAGATAATGTCAATCCTTTTTTTTAACAATATTCTAACATAGAAATGTTTTAAAATTGTATTAGAATAAATATGGTAAAAATTTTCCTTATTTTATGCATTTTAGAGAAACAAATTCTATTTGATCTTGTAATCTCATGACCATAAAAATATTCATAGAAAAGACATTATAGTGAAAGGAAAGTGACTGAAGTAGAGATGCCAGACCAGGACTAATAATATGACAGACTATTCTTTAGATTTTCTTAAGAATCTTGATAAATAAGTACTGTGCGAATTTATTAGGACAAGAACTATTTTATCTTTTATGAGGCATCAAAATAAAGTATTAGGACAGGGGTGATTTTTCCTAGAAACCTCACTGAAATTCAAATACATGGTGAAAAGCCAAGTAAATTGCTAACAAATGTTGATTATTTAAAAGTAGGTGTAAAACAAATGTATTAAAAAGAAGTTATATTTAATTTTTCCTATTTTCTATTAAACAAGTTATTTTGAAACTACTCATTATTCTATTATCCTTGGATATGGCTGACTTTTTTTCTTATTCCCCCTCTCGAATTGATAAATCTAATGTTACTTCACAAGACACACTTTGGGAACAAATACAAGCTGCTTGGCAGGAGATACCATTAGATATATTGAAGAAACTTGTGATGTCAATGCCTGACAGAATGAAGGCTGTGATCAAAGCAAAAGGTTATTATGCTAAATATTAAATTTATTTTTTGACAAGTATTTTTTACTTGTTAAAGCATTTGTTGAGTAAATCAAAGAAAATTACTTTAACTTGTTTATTTTCTGCCAATATGCTTTATAAAATATAAAATAGTTCTTGTCCTAATACTTTCGCACAGTACTGTGTGTGTGTATGTATATATATATATATACACACACACACTAGGTGCGATTGGTAAATTGTCGCAATTTTATTATTTCAAAGCAAAAGGCTATTATACTAAATATTAAATTTATTATGTAACAAGTAGTTTTTTCTTGATAAAGCATTTGTTGATTAAATCAAATAAAATTACTTTAATTAGTTAGATTGTTTATTTTCTGTCAATATGCCTCATAAAAGATAAAATAGTTCTTGTCCTAATACTTTTGCACAGTACTGTATGTCAAAAGCAACAGGCCAGAAATGGCAGTAATATTCAATGCATGAATGACTGGTAGATTTATAAATGTATAAGATGAATTCTAGCAAAAATATTGTCAAGTATGTCACATTAACCCACTTTTCTGGCACCAGCCCAAACAACTGATTTGGTAGTGGATATTTGTGTTCTGGGTATGACGATAAACTGCATCTGGCAGCAAGGCCTCTGATTGAAAGGTTTTGAGAAGCATGAATCCACCTCATAATTGCTGTTGCTCCAATGTTCACCATGACTTAGGGTGGTATCACTTGTCAGGGATCCAGCTATGGGCAAATAGTTAATGCTTAAACTGGAGTTAAAACACTATGAAATATAGAAATATATTTTTAAAGTCAAAATACTGGCAATACATTTTCATAGTAAAAAGTTACCAGCAATATATTTTTGTAAAAACAAATTACTAATGCTCTCAAGAAAATTAAATTTCAACACTAAATGGTCTATAAGGAGCCGAGATGCTGCTAAGTAAACATGATGTCAGTCTTCAATGAATCTTTTGAATTATAATAAAATCCCAGATGTAATAGTCCTGGGTGATTCAAATCAAAGGCTCTGTGAAAGATTTTTGGCCATCAAGTTGTGGCTCACTTGAGCAGTATAGAAGTGTGTATTCATTTTAAAACACATGAACATCCCTTTTCCTCTCCTCTCCTCTATTTGACCATGATGTCTAGCATCTTGGTGCAGATGAGTGCAATGAGAAAACTTTGCTCATAACCTGAGGCAATTGGAACTTTGTGTGCCTCACTCCAGATTCTACTCATTGTCACAGCTATGGGCAAGTAGTTAACTCCCAAACTGAAGTCGAAATACTTCATGTGCCATGTCCCCTCAAGATGTAGGTGATCATAGACTTCCACTTGGCCCTGTATCTTGTTGCTCTCGATATTTTTTCTCTTGGCAAACCCTGCTCCACTATCCATTTACTCAAGCCTATCAAATATCTCATGCTGTTTTTCTCTGTCTCTCTTTCCTTCTATCCATCCTGTGAGTATTAGATTCTCCAGGCCTTCCTTCTTCGTTATGTGTCCCAGAAATCTCAGCTGTCTCTTCCTGATATTAAGTATGAGGTTTTTTTCTTGTTGGCATCCTCTCGAACACCTCACTTTATCATAAAAACAGTAGCAATACACTTTTGTAAAAGAAATCACTAATGCTCTCAAGAAAATTCATTTTGGCATTAAATGACCGATAAGAAATTGATAAATCCACTAAACAAACTATTTATATTAATTAACTATGAAAATAAGTATTTTTTCTTTCATTAAGAATGAAGAGAGAAAAAAAATATTACCAACATACCAAATAACTTTTGCAAACAATTGTTATCAACATCTGCCTCATTTGCATTTTTTTTTTGTTATTTTCTTAATCATTTCACAACAAGCAAAGTAGAAATGCCACTGGTGTGCAGGGGGTTAAGAGATAAAAATGTATTGAGGATGTCAAAGAAAACACAAGATGGATGGGAATCAAGTAGATAAAATAAGACATTGACATTGCATCTAAAATTTAGAGATTGTAGCTATAAGGAAAGCAAGCAAATGGAAAGAACTTCTCCGAATGAGAAGTGTGAGAAAAGAAACTGTTAGAGTAGAAGAAAAAGTTATATTTAACTATTTCTATTGTAAAAGAGTGGGACTTTGATGACAATCTAGTAGTATGAGTAAATGCAGTCACTCTCTCACCGGCGTGACGTGGCTTCCCTGTGCCTCTTCTATAAATACTTTCACAGCTTCTGCTCTGATGAACATACATCACTGGTGCCCCCTTGATATGAATTTGCATGAGATACTAGATTAGCAACTAGGTCCCACCCTTTTACAGTGAAACCGATAAAATGTAACTGCAATTTCTACTCCAACAGCTTCTTTTCTCGCACTTCCCGACTGTGGAATTCCCTTCCATATAGTTGCTTCCCCGACAGCTACAATCTCCAGGAGTTTAAATGTAAGGTCAATAGACACCTCCTAACACACTAACTCGCACCCATTCTCTCAAACACTCTTCCTATGTACCTCCTTACTCATCTATCACCCTCCTTCTGACATTTCCTTATATCAAATCGCTCTCTCAGCACCTTCCCCTATGTAACCTCCTGCATAATAGTGGCAGTGGAATGCCTTACTTGGGGTGAAATTATTTAAAAAAATAAAATAAAATACTATTTATTTGGGGTATGAGGGTAAAAATATTATCAAATCAGTTGCCATGAAAATACTTGTAGACAAGACAGAGGGAAGCCACATCATGTCAGTGACAAAATGAATGAATGCAGGATGCCAAGTCAGGATCAATTATATTGCAGATCCTACTTTGGATTTTGTTGAAAAGCTCAACATGAATAGCAGGGGTACCCGATCAGATATGGCAATATATTCAATGCATGAACAATGATAGATTTATAAACATGCAAAATGGATTCTGACAAGAAAAAATAAATGGCCTAATACAGTGAACCAACCATCCTAGCAATAGATGCAGTTATGGATTTAATGTAGTCATTCCATTTGAGGTCATTTGAGAGAGTGAGACCAAGGAGATTAGTATCATCCATTCTGATGGTAGGCAGTTTTTTATTATCTATTATGTCTTTGTGTTATCATGCTGTTTCAAAGAAGAGTTTTCTTTAAGCAGAATACAAATTTATCAAAACTTATACTTAAATATAATGTAACCGCCTTTTTAGCCTTTAATTTAAGTTAAAAATTTCTGATATGAACAAGAAAATATGGTAATCCAATTCATGCGAGCAAAGCAATAAAGCCTAAGATGCAAAGCATTACTGAGTGAGAGAACAATTCAAGAACAAGAGATGACAGAAGATGACTTAGATTTTTACAATCTAAAAATATTTTCTGGCATTAAATAACCTGCAGTGGGTTGATAAAGTATTTATGATGCTACGTCTTTGATGGTTTGTATTGCATTTCATTCACCGAAATTAAGAATCATTGAGCCTGGTCAGTATTGAGAGGGGTGACCACTTGGAAATAACAGGTCCTGTGATAGATAATGGCTCAGAATTGTTATTCAGAGAGCCAAGATCCAATTTCCGTTAGGCTAGTTATATTCACTTACATGAAAATACTCAGAAGAAAAGGTATGAATTTACCTCTTCTGCTCACTGCTATGGATTAATTATTAAGACTTGTATCACTAACCCATTCAGTCAGTTAAATTCCATACATAATGCATGCTTAGGCGATCAGGTCTCTTTTGAGACATGACTAACAGGACAGGAGATTATCCCGCAGTAGGTTGCCATTGCTTTCTGTGGTAGGCTGGTTGCCAGCAAAGGCTATAGAACCCAATCTGTCCTATTATTTAACCCATAACTGGAGGGAAGAGACAGATTAATACCTTTCCCAACGGTATTTGTGTGTAAGTGAATGCAAGGAAATTCAACTGGAATTCGAACTCAGCTCCCAGATTTCTCGTTCCAAGTCAATATCTACTGCACCACAATGCGTATCCTGCACCACAACGCATATCCATTATAATCTAAAAAAAAAAATTATTCCAAACTAAAAATATTTTCTGGCTTTAAATAATCTTCAAAGTGTTGATAAGCTGTAAAAAATGAAATAATCAATTCTGTGGCCCAAATATAACCTAGAAGTATACAAATGTTGTCTCAGTTGCTGTTTATTAAGAATTTTGCTCAAGCAATTTGATTTTCTGGCTTCTCAACCCTTTGTCAGTGACTTAAAGCCAAAACATATTGCAAATTTTAGGAGGTTGCTTACAGCCCCCGTTGTTCTCAAGTAGCCCTCATTTAAATATTGACTGGGATCAAACATTGCTTAAATTCAAAGACTAAATGAGATCTGATGTTTACTGCATGATTTCAAAACAAAAATAGAAAAAAATCATATATTCTTTTGCATAAGCCAACTTTGTGTGCCCTGAATTTTGATTGTTTGTTTGTTCCTGTTTAATGGCCTATTAACATCTAAAGGGTCATTCAAAGCTGGAAATGTATTTTTATTTTAAATCAGTTATTTGGTAACATTTTTCATTCAAAAACATACTCTTGTTTGGAACATTTTTCATTCAAAAACGTTTCGTTGGTAACATTTTTCATTCAAAAACGTTTCATTGGTAACATTTTTCATTCAAAAACGTTTCGTTGGCAACATTTTTCATTCAAAAGTGTTTTGTTGGCAACATTTTTCATTCAGAAACGTTTTGTTGGTCAATACTTTCACAGCATTTTGACCCCGGTCTGGGGGTTAACTATTTACCCATAGCTGGGACCCTAACAGGTGCTTCCACTCCAGGTGTGGGTGGACCTGGGAACAACAGCAATTAAGAAATGGTTCTATGCTCCTCACAACTTCCCAGTCAGAGGCCTTGCTGCCGGATGCAGTTTACGGTCATACTCAAGACCCCTGAATTTTGAAATTAATCAAATTAATTTTGATGTGCAAATATGACCTAGTAGTATATAAATTTCTACTTATGGTATGACAGTGTTGCAGTTGTTGTTTATTGAAAAGAGTTTTCATTCATTTGATTTTTATGGATTATCAACACTTTGTGGGTTATTTAAAGCCAAAACATTGTAAGTAATCCCTGTGCAAATAAGAAATTTGGTCACAAATCTTTTGTGAACAATCCCAGCCGGCAACATAGTAACAAAAACAGGGACAAAAATCTAATCTTCCCCTCACAGCAATGAAAATCCAAACTGCTATAAGTAAAAAAAGTAACAGCCTTTATTCACTGAGCGATTTTTCTGATTGGCCACACCAGGCATGGATGCAAGATTCATTAGCTTGATACACATAGCAGTTCTTGTTGTGCTACTAAGATCCCAAGTAGGCATATATGCTGACAACACTACGATTTACTCTTGCCTTGATCAAAAATTTGTCAAGGCTGACAAAGCAAACCTCGCTGCCGAGCTTGAAGAGAACCTCCAATTCATGTTGGACTGGGGGTAAGAAATGGCTCATGAATTTTAATGCTTCCAAAACAAAGCTGCTATCTATTAACCATCACAGACAATCGCTCCTCCCCTCCATTAGCATGGATCAGGCTAGTCTCCCTGAAAGTAAAACACTGCGCCTCCTCAGGTTAACTCTCACAACAGGCCTCAAGTGGAATGACTATATAGAATCCATTGCTAAAAAGGTCAGTTCTCTGTGCAGGGCCAGAAAGTTTTTCCCATCTAAAACAATCCTGCACATATACAAATCTACAATCCGCCCATACATTGAATACTGCCACCATATCTGGTTGGGTGCTCCTGCTATCGACCTAGGGGTCCTTGGCAAAATTCAATGGAGAATCTGCAATGTGATCGATCCTGACTTGGCAGCTCGGATACAGTCACTTTCTCACCAGTGCAATATGGCTTCCCTGTGTCTCTTCTACAAATACTTTCATGGCTTTTGCTCAGATGAATTTAATTCACTGGTGACCCCTATATACGAATTTACTCAAGCCACAAGATTAGCAACAAGGTCCCACCCTTTTATTGTGAAACCAATGAATTGTAAATGCCAACTATACTCTAGCAGCTTCTTTTCTCACACTTCCAGCCTGTGAAATTCCCTTTTGTTTACTTGCTTTCTCAACAGCTACAATCTCCAAGAATTTAAATGTAAAGTCAATAGTCATCTCTTATCTCACTAATTTGCATCTTCTCTCTCATGCTCTCATCTCATTTCTGCAGTTTTCTCATCCCTCTCCTATCCATTTCCTGACACCCCTGTATTCTGTCACTCCTTCTTATAACTTTACTCCTATATAACCCCCTGCCCAACAGTGGCAGTGTAATGACTTGCTTGGGGTGATATGTGATATGATTATAAAAATAAAATTTCTATACTATTATAATGTGGTTATAAAATGGGGGATCGATTCTACATTACAATCAATATATAAACTGATCCCTCACTTTATGGTCACATTCATCCTTCTCTTAGCCACTTCCAGACACCCCCTGTATTCTGTCACTCCTTCTTATAACTTTTGTCCTATGTAAACTCCTGCATAACAGTGGCAGTATAATGCCTTGCTTGGGGCGATATGTTTAAAAAAAAGTTTTTTTTTTGTTTTTCCACATTTTCCACTGTTTTCTTTGCCACAAGGACATTATAGACTTTTCTTAGCTTAAAGTCTTACATGCCAAACAAGGACAAACTCTCTTTCATCGAGAATAAGGAAAGTCCTGTTCACCCTTTCTGTTATTCTAGTTCACTCTATCTGCCACAAACATATTTCAAATTTCATGAGATTGCTTACAGTTGCTGTTTATTGAAAGGAGCTCAGATACATGGTTGGTATCATGGATATTCACATAATATGGCCAAGAGGGAAATGTTAATCTGCTAAGCAGTTACGTACAACTCTTCTTAAAGTTGAAAAGTTTGCTATAAGAAATGGAAGAATTTTACGAGAAGTTTATATTGGGAAATAATAGATAAATGCATCAAAAGAAAAACATGAGCTGAAACAGGAGGTAGAAATTTGCGTATTCTCAGAAACATTTGGTGGGGTGGCACCAAAAATAAAATGAAGAGCAGTAAACGCATTTCAGAAGAACCAGCATGAATGGGCAGTCAGAACGCAGATGAAAAAATTCTTCCAGGTAATGAGATTAACAAAGCAATTCACCTCTTTGGTCAGTCATTTCATAAACAGTTCATCAAAAGACAGATTCCCACTTGGCAGATAACTATTCAAAAGAGATGAAGAATTTGCAGATTTACAGGTTTGTACAGAAAAAAAACAAAAAAAAAAACAAACCAGGTAGGAATTGGCTGGAGGTGTCTAGAGAAAAATTAGTTACTAATCAGCCTAATTGTTTCATTTTCTATGCAATTCACCAGCAGTAACTGAAAGGCATGAAGAGAGGCCATGTTTACAAAGCCATAAGGAGGAATTATACAATTAACAAATCAAAGTTAAACGAACTTTTTTTTTCAAACTTTAATTAAGATTTGCTGTGTTATTATGTAGAAGAAATTGTTTTTAACTAATTAGCTTTAATTAAATCCTTGTTAGGCAGATTTCCTTTTCTGCGATCTTAACAAATGGAAGGCTGAAAATGTTCAAATATGGCGTCAAGTTAACAATTAAGAAACAAGTGTAAGAAGAGTTGAAGAATCATGCCATTTAATTGCCTAAGTGAAATTAAATCATGAAAAGAAAAACGTCAAACACAATCAAATACTAAGTGGCATATCAAAAACTATCAGCCTGATTATTTATTTTTATTTTTATTTTTTTTAGTTAAATTACTTCAGGGGTTGTTTGTACTTACATATACAAATGAACACAATCAAATACAAGGTAAAGTAGTTTCACTTTTTAAGCAGATATAAATCCATGGCAAATTTTAAAATAACCATTCTGCAAACTGCTTCTAAGTGTCGTGTCCCTTCAAGACCTAGGTAATCATGGCCCTTTACATCCCCCTATTCCTTATAGCTCTTAAACCTTCTCCTGCGATACCACTCAAAGACTGCTTTGCCATCTATCTACTCAAGTCCATCAAGTACGTCACAGTTCTCTATGTAGGGCCAGTAAGTTTTTTCCGTCTGAAACAATCCTGCCCATATAGAAATCTACCATCCGCCCATGCATTGAAAACTGCTTCCATATCTGGTCAGATGGTCCTGCTATCTACCTGGGTGTCCTTGACAAAATCCAACAGATAATCTGTAATGTGGTTGATCACGACTTAGCATCCGCCTGTGCATTGACTATTGTTGCCATATCCGGTCGAGTACTCCTGCTATCCACCGAGGTGTCCTTAACAAAATCGACCACATTACAGATTATGTCACAGTTCTCTGTGTAGGGCCAGTAAGTTTTTTCAGTCTGAAACAATCCTGCACATATAGAAATCTACCATCCGCCCGTGCATTGAATACTGCTGCCATATCTGGTCAGATGCTCCTGCTATCCGCCTAGTTGTCCTCGATAAAATCAAACAGAGAATCTGTAATGTGATAGATTCTGACTTGGCAGCTCAGATACAGTGGCCTCTTTATGTCTCTTCTACAAATACTTTCATGGCTTCTGCTCCAATGAACTGAGCTCACTGGTGCCTCATATGTATGAATTTACTCAAGCCACAAGATTAGCAACTAGGTCCCACACTTTTACTGTGAAACCAATAAAATGTAAATGCAACTTCTACTCCAGCAGCTTGTTTTCTCGCACTTCCTGTCTGTGGAATTCCCTTCCATTTATTTGCTTCCCAGACAGCTACAATATCCAGGAGTTTAAATGTAAAGTCAATAGTCATCTCCTATTTTACTCACCTGCATCCGCTCTCTCATGCTCCTTTCTCCATCCACTCCACACTCATCACTATTCTCATCTTTCTCTTACCCACTTCCACACACCCCCTATAACTTATCACTCTTCCCTTCTATGTAACCTCCTGCAAAACAGTGGCAGTAAAATGCTGTCAATCTTTCTCTGTATTCCTCTATCAAGATGTCCTGCCTTATTACACGTTCCAGAAACTTCAGCTGTCTTTTCCTGATGTTAAATAACAGTTTCCTTTTTGTGTCCATCTTCTCCAAAACCTCATTGTAGCACACATTTTCTATCCATGGTATCCTCAGCATCCTTCTGTAGAACTATGTTTTGGTTGCTTCAACTCTTTCTATCATCTTTGATGAGATTGTCCAGCATTCACTGCCATATAGAAGGACAGTACTCTCTTCTTTGTTTCTAGCAAAATTTAGCTGTCTCTTAATACTCTATTGAGCTCCTGGAATGCATCCTTGTGCTTTTAAATCTCAGGAATATAAATGTATAGAAACTGATGTGACCACAAAGTGAGGGGTCAGTTTATATATTAATTGTAATTTGGAATTGATCCTCCACTTTATATCCAGTATGCTTCTGTAGAACCACATCTCGGCTGCTTCAAGTTTTTCCTTCATCTTTGATGAGATTGTCCGGCATTCACTGCCATATTGAAGGACAGACATCACATAACAATCCAGTACTCTCTTCTTTGTTTCTAATGAAATTTTCTTTTCTCCTGATACTCTGCAGACTAACATTATAAAAAAGCATTTTATGGAAATGCGAAATCTACAAAATTTACTGACCAATTCACTAAAGTCAAAAGTTCAATACTTACTGGTGCCTCTATTAATTTGGCCTTTGCTATTCAATTTCCAGTTTTTGGCTAAGAACGTTTTCTCACTAAATATAAATAGATAAATACTTGCAGATTTTCCTAGTCATAGAAAATCTTATTAGATTCATTAAATCAAACATATTTTATTGAAGTGTGTGGAAAATGAAAGAAAGAAAAAAAATGACCAGTTTTCATTCCTCTTCCTTTAGAGCCGAGTCAAGAATATAAACCAAACGCTCATTATGAGTAAAAAAAGGAAAAATGAAAACAGTTTGGGCAGATATGGGCACCAATTGCATGAACCAGATATCTAGAATCTAAAGATTCTTTAGAATTCTAAGGATACAGAAATATCAATATGGCTGACTATATTCTACAGAAGGATACTGAGGATACCATGGACTGAACATGTAAGCAATGACAAGGTTTTAAATACAAATAGATAAATACTTGCAGATTTTCCTAGTCAAAGAAAATCTTATTCAGTCAGTTAAGTGCCATACGTGAAACACGCTTGGACGATCATGGCTTGAAAGAGACATGACTGACTGGGCAGAAGATTATGCCGCAGTACGTTGCCATTGCTTTCTGCGGTAGACTGGTTGCTGACCAAGGCTATAGATCCCAATCTGTCCTGTTATTTAACCCATAACTGGAAGGAATAGACGGATTAATACCTTTACCAAGGGTATTTGCGTGCAAGTGAATAAGAAAATCTTATTAGATTTATTAAATCAAACATATTTTATTGAAGTGTGTGGAAAATGAAAGAAAGAAAAAAAATGACCAGTTTTCATTCCTCATCTTTTAGAGCTGAGTCAAAAATATAAACCAAACGCTCATTATGAGTAAAAAAAGGAAAAATGAAAACAGTTTGGGCAGATATGGGCACCAATTGCATGAACCAGGTATGTAAAATCTAAAAATTCTTTAGAATTCTAAAGATACAGAAACATCAATATGGCTGCCTATGTTCTGCAGAAGGATGCTGAGAAAATCATGGACTGAACATGTGAGCAATGACAAGGTTTTAAATACAAATAGATAAATACTTGCAGATTTTCCTAGTCATAGAAAATCTTATTAGATTCATTAAATCAAACATATTTGATTACTTTTATAGTAATAAAGATTTTGGTCACTGACGAAGCAAAATTTCTTCATGGAAATCATCATATGACATTTGTCATTTTCGAAGTTTTATTTGAAAATTTACATATTTGGCTCTGTCATTAGAAAATACTATTTGAAATGAATTGTTTGAACATTGTTTTTTATCGATACTCGTATTTAAGTAGATATTCTGTTCAAATTGTCAGTTGCTTATAACCAAGTTTCATTAAAATTCGTTGATTTCCATAATACTATTTATATTTACATCAAGCCCTTTGGTTGGATCATTATTAATATTAATAGGATCTCCTTTGAGATTTTACCTACATGCCACTTTCTGTTTGGATTTCTATACTTATTAAAAAATAATAATATTAAACAAATAAAAATTCAAAATATGTCGGCTAGTGCCAGTTTCATAAATTTCTGTATAATTCCGTAATGTTGTCTTTGGTTGGATTTCTTTATATTCAATACAATCTGAGCAGATATTAATCCAAATCTATTAATCCAAATCTATTTATCTAATCTAAACTTATTTATAAATAAAACTTTGTGTGTGTGTGTGTCCGTTACCTATAGACTCCGAAACAGCTGAACCAATTTCCTTGAAAATTTACACAGTTGTACTATAAGAGTCTGCAAGTGTTCTTAGCGAGGTTTTGTGTTGAGGTACCCCCGATAAATATCGAAAATCGATAATTGAAAAAACCAGGTTATAAAAGGAGTGGTCCGATTTTAATCAAATTTGATACACTCATAGACAAAGACATAAGAAACGATATTCAGAAGTTTCAAGGTTGCAGTTCTTACAATAGTGCAGAAAATCGATAATATATATATATATATATATAAATAAAAGGCAAGATGTTTGTATGTGTGTCTGTTTATCTGCCTGTATATCTGTATTTTTTTTCAGCCCTTTTATTTTAGTTTTTAATTCGGGTTTGGCTCTAAGTAGGTATAATTGTCTTAGTCTCAGCCATGATACCATTTACTCAAAGGACTTATTTAGCCTTCAAAATTCAGTTTACGAAGAAAAAATTTATTTGATATCGATACGAGGAACTCAAAATTTGACTTACATCCATTTATTTTTCTTTCAGTCTACGGTGTCGCTTTAACTGGAAACTACTATTGCTTTTTAGTCTTTCGTGCCAACATCCAAAGAGTCTGAGCTCCAGGACCATGGATTAATTTTAAAGCTTTTATTACACCCAAGCAATGCCAGGCTATACTGCTAGTCATTTGATAAAATGAATCTGGAGAATAACTGCATAAAAGTTAAACTGAATCTTGTCTACTATGAAATCTTTTGTCGATTGGTAAAGACACGTATGTCATCTCCCCGGTGTTGGGAATATGCAGGTTCAATTCCTGCCGAAAGATAGATATTTTCCTAACAATTTCTCAAACAATTAAAGCCAGTGTAAATTATAATGTACTGTTTAACACACTCTCTCTCTCTCTCTCTATATATATATATATATATATATGACAGACGTTCCACTCAAATACGAGTATCCATTAAAAAATAATAATGTTGAACAAATAAAAAGATCAAAATATGTTGGCTAATGCCAGTTTAATAAATTTCTGTATAATTCCATAGATAGATATGTCTATATAAATATATATATATCTATATCTATAGATAGATATGTCTATATAAATATGTGTGCATAGATAGTGAAAGGATATGAAGATAAATCAGGTTTGAAAGTGAGCTAACAAAAATATTACACATATGAATTAGCACAGAGGGTTTACATAGGGGAAGGTGCTGAGAGAGCAATTTGATATAGAAAATGTCAGAAGGAAGGTGATAGACGAGTAAGGAGGTACATAGGATGAGTGTTTGAGAGAATGGATGCAAGTTAGTGTGTTAGGAGGTGTCTATTGACCTTACATTTAAACTCCTGGAGTTTGTAACTGTCGGGGAAGCAAATATGTGGAAGGGAATTCCACAGTCGGGAAGTGTGAGAAAAGAAGCTGTTGGAGTAGAAATTGTGGTTACATTTTATCGGTTTCACTGTAAAAGCAACCTAGTTGCTAATCTAGAATCTCTTGCAAATTCGTACCTAGGGAGAACCAGTGATCTAAGTTCGTCAGAGAAGAAGCTGTGAAAGTATTTATAGAAGAGGCACAGGGAAGCCACATCACGCTGGTGAGAGAGTGACTGCAGCCGGTCAGCCAAATCAGTATCAATCACATTACATATTCTCCGTTGTATTTTGTCAAGAACACTGAGGAAAATAGCAGGGGCACCCGATCAGATGTGGCAGCAGTATTCAATACACGGGTGGATGGTAGATTTATATATGTGCAAGATAGATTCAGATGGAAAGAACTTCCAGGCCCTGCACAGAGAACCAACTTTCATAGCAGCGGATTTAGCAATGGATTTGATATAGTCATTCCACTTGAAGTCCGCTGAGAGTGTGAGGCCAAGCAGGTGTAGTTTGTGTGTATATATATATATTAGATTGTTACAAAAATAATGGCCGCTCAAAGTATTGTATTTTGAAAATTCATTTTAACTTAGTATTCATAGTATATATTAGGTGGATTTTGGTATACATAATCAGTGTGTGCTCTTTAATAATTTTTAACTTATTTTCAGACAGAAATTTTCTTCAAACATACAATCCCTTAATTATGAACATGAAAAAGACATGTTTTTATTTTACTTTTCTTGTATGAGTTCAAACGTGGCACAGTGCCTTTCAAACTTCTGTCAATGTCAACAGCGCATAAGAAGATGGGGCCTGCAAGTGATCAGACAGTACAAAAGTGGTTCCAGAAATTCTGTACTGGTGATGAGAGGTTTGAAGATGAAGGTAGAGGATGGTCATGCAGGCTTGACAGTGAACAGTTACAAGCAGTTGTTGAACAAAAGTCATGTCAAAGTGTCAGATAAATGTCTCAGACGTATTGTGTCAGCACTGCAACAGTCTCTTGCCATTTGTAGAGTATTGGTAAGGTGAAAAAGCTCAATAAATGGGTTTCTCGTGATCTCAATGAAAATTAAATTTTAGGTATTTTGTAGCGCGCTAAATGCTCTTTCTGCATAACACAAATTATCCCTTTCTTAGCCAAATAGACACTTGTGATAAATAGTGGATCCTTTGTGATAAACGTAAGTGATCAGGATTGATCATGATGAGTCCCCCAAACATTTCCCAAAGCCAAAATTGCATCAGCAAAAGATTATGGTGACAGTCTGGTGGTCTGAAATTGGCGTTGTTTACTACAGCTTTCTGGAAGCCAGTCAAAGCATTAATTCAGAGATTTATTGCAATCTCAGTCAGTTAAGTGCCATACGTGATACACGCTTGGGTGATCATGTCTCGAAAGAGACATGACTGAGTTGGCAGAAAATTATCCCGCAGTAGGTTGCCATTGCTTTCTGTAGTAGACTGTTTGCCAGCCAAGGCTATAGAACCCAATCTATCCTGTTATTTAACCCATAACTGGAGGGAAAAGACAGATTAATACCTTTCTCACAGGTATTTGTGTGTAAGTGAATGCAAGGAATTCAACTGGAATTCAAACTCAATTCCTCGTTCCGAGTCAATATCCACTGCACTACTATTGCAATCTACTTAATAAAAATGCATGCACGCCTACAAAAAGTGAGACCTGCATTGGTGAAGCATCGTGGTTCAATTCTGCTACATGATAATACACATTCATGTTGCAAGAATGACATTGCAAAAACTCACAGACTTGGAATACAAGAGATTACTACATCCGTTACATTTTTCTGATCTTTCAACCACTGATTATCATTTTTCAAGCACTTAAGCACATTTTGAAATGGTAAAACCTTTAGGTCCAAACCAGACATGGAATCAGCTTTCACTCATTTTGTTGCCAATAACAGCCAATAACTTTTTATCAGTATATATATATATATATATATATATATATATATATATATATATATTAGTCATCCACATACAAGCCTGTTTCGCTGTATCACAGCTCATCAGTGTGGCTAGACGCATCCACTTGCTTCTGGCCGGGATCGAAACTCGACCAATTTGGTGTCAGTCAGAGTCGCTACTCCCTAAGCCATTGACACATGGGCTCAGAGAAGGGAAATTTTAATGTGTTGTATAGAAGCAGTGTATATACACGCCAGTCACCGAAAGAACTCAATTCATTTCTGAAGAGTCACACATATAGTAGAAGTGGAAACTGTTTTTTAAATTTTCTTCTCCAGAGAGCTCAATCGTAATGAGAGCATAATATATTTATATATTATATATATAATTATTTAATTACTTAGTTTTTGGTCATAATTAGATTAGTACACAGATGTATTAAAAAGTGATCAATATAATTATATTGTAGAACTTTTGAATATTTTTCATATGTAAACAAGTTATGCAACCGAGTTTTCTACCAACTCTCACACCCTGATTGAGTACTCTGGAAGAATGGTAGACTTTGAAAAAACAGTAGCTACTCTAGCATCTACACATCACTCATTCAGTAATGAATCAGAGCACTCTAACTACTGGTGCATGATACATCATACACTAAAAGTCTGCCTCCATCTACCAAGTGCCCATAGCTCAGAGGTAGAATTGCCAACTGACGCCAATTTGGTCGGGTTTCAATCCTGGGTAAAAGCAATTGGATTTCTAACCATACTGATCAGCTGTGATACAGTGAAACAGATCTGTCTGCAAATATATATATGTATATATAAACAGTGACACGTTGAGTATTGGATACATGTTATTTTCTGTTATATCTCTAGTTTATGTTCGCCATTTTGTCTGATATTTGGTCAGTAATATCTCGTAAAGTTGTTTTAGTTGTATGTGGAAGGAATATTAAAAACACATGGTTGAATCTATTTTTTTATCAAAGTTCAAAATTACCCCATGCAAAAGTATTGGATACATCAATTTAATATTTTGTTACATAGCCTCTGTTTTGTTTCACTGCTTCCAGTTGCTTTTTATAGTTGGCCACAAGTTTTCCACACTGATCCACCGTTACTTTACCCCATTCTTCCTTGCATAATTCCTCTAATTGCTTGATATTTTGTGGATTTTGCTTACCTTCAAAGTATTCCACAAATTCCCAATTGGCTTCTAGTCAAGAGACTGACTTGGCCAATTGAGAGGACTAATACCATTATTTTCAAACCATTCCTTCGTAAGTTTTGTAGAATGTTTTGAATCATTGTCATGTGTCGGAAATTTACAGATGTAACGGGTCTCCTGATTGGCTGATTTAACCCGAACCTCGTTTTGAATTTTAGGCGGGCTTTACCAGAGGTTTTATGTTTTTTTTCTGATGGTTTTGTTCTCTCCTTTTTTCAGCTAGCACGAAAAAGTATCGGACGTATTTGTGCCGCTCCGGATTTTTGTTGCAGCAGGGCCTAAATTGGCGCCCACTTGTCTCGCTATTTCGAGACCATCTTACCAATTCTTTGTAATCTTTTAGGCTAATGCCACAACTTTGTAACAGAGAAAATCTCTTGTTACCCTTCTTACCTTAAAAAGGATACCCTATGGGCAAAGCCTTGCCTTCCTAGAGAAATATTCTCTAAGCACTATCATCTTATACCAAGATAAGAAATTGTGAAAGAAGCTGACCCAGAAGAAAGTTCCTGTACGTCGCGGATCGCAGTTCCTTGTGTCTTTTTCTTCCCACTCCAAGACGGAGGATACTATACCAAGCTAAGCAGAGAAAAGAGACTATACTAAGCTACACTGTAGCAGCAAAATTCAGCATATTTTTGCAAGACAAATAAATTGTTTTTCCTATACCAGGTATGTCTTGTTATGTTTGATAATTTCCTTTCACTGCTTAAGCGCTAAGCTATGTGAATATATTTCTCACACATGTTGAAGCACGAAATTCCGACCACGTCCTAAAGAAGTTGCAGATTTCTGAAGGTTCTTCTCTAGAATCTCCCTGTACATGCTACCATTCATTCTACCATGGATAACTTGTAACTCACCAGTGCCCTTGGGTGAAAAGCATTCCCATATCATAATGAAACCACCCCCAAACTTAACTGTGGGGATAGTATTGTGCTTGTTGAAGGCAGAGCCATTTTTTTGCCAAACACTTGTCGCTGTGTTCCTTCCAAATAGTTCAACTTTCATTTCATCCAACCAGATTACCTTTTCCTAGAACTGCATAACTTACTTTTCATAAGTTTCAACAAACTTTCATCGGTCTTTGACATGTTTGGTTTTCAGTAAAGGCACTTTTCTTGGTGATCTTGAATGAAAGCCTGTACGATATAGAGCTCTCCTAATGGTATCCTTACTTACATTAATTCCAGCACCCTCAAGATCAGTTTTAATTTTAGAACGAGTAATGAAAGGGGTTTTTTGCACATTTCTGCTGATCCACCTTTAAGGCCTCTCATTTATTTTTCTCGGTCTTCCATTTCTTGGAAGGTTTGCTGTACCATCGCCATACTTCTTACACTTTCTGATAATATTTCTGACTATAATTAATGCTAGATTCATTTCTTTGTTAATTTTTCGCTAACCTTGTCCTCTTTTGTGATGTTTAATGATTCTATCTCGCATATCTTTGGATAATTCTTTAGTTTTTGCCATTTTTTTAATCCTTGAATTGCAGAATGCACATCAAAGAGTCAGATGATTAGTAGCACTATCTTGGATGCAAATGTGTGCTTCCTTGAATGGTCAGAAATAACATTCCAATACTATAGAAAATTTGAATGTTTAAAGTCTTTGAAAATACAAAGTTTTGATTAGAAATTTGAAAAAAAATGTCATGTATCCAATACTTTTGCATAGCGTAATTTTGAACTTTGATAAAAAAAATGGATTCAACCATGACTTTTTAATTTTTCTTCCATATGTAACTAAAATAACTTTACAAGATATTACTCACCAAATATCAAGCAAAATGGTAAATATAAACTAGAGTTATAACATAAAATAATATGTATCCAATACTTATGCATGTCACTATGTATATATATATATATATATATATATATATATACATATATATTACATAATCTCCAGCTTCAGGTTCCGGTCCTGGCTTGAGGTGGGCATTTACTCTTGCTGTACTGATGAACTGTGATACAGTGAAACAGGCCTGCATTCAGATGAATTATATATATTACACACAAACATATATATATATATATATATATATATATAAAACATATAAAAAAAATTCATATTTTCTGAAATCAGATGGCCATTTTGATAGGTAAATTAAACACACATCTGAAAACATTATGTGAAATTAATCCCATAATGTTTTGTACTCATTAATGAATTGGATTTTAAGTCCTACAGTTGAAATAGACACCCAATTTCTGAAAATTTGAATTTCTTAATATGTAATAAATATTGGCTCTGTAAATAAATAAATTTAATTACATTGAGCCCTCTGGCTGGATCAGTGTTAATATTTGATATTAATAGGATCCTTTTTTTTATTCACCTCCAAGCTATTTTTTAGGGTATTTATATGACCAACATATATATATATATATATATATATATATATATATGGTTAAATAAAAAGAAGACAAGAGGAAAATTGTATTTAACTTGCCTATGCGTTTTATCCTGAGGATGAACTTTATCAAGGCAAAAAAGATGAAATGATCTTCATTCCAAATTACGTATCTACAAACAAACAGTGTTGGCAACTATAAAATGCTCACAAATGATTCAAAAAGATTAACAGAATATTTTAGTTTTAGAACTCCTTCATGTGTAGTGCAATATCAGGAGATGTTAAAATGAAGGGAATCTAACCATTTTCCTTGGATTTTTTATGTATGTTAGTCTGTTTTAGTATCATTTCCATAAGCAAAGGTGAAAAGCTCACTTCGACTTTTTGTCCTGATAAATTCCATCATAGTACAAAACGTGTAACCAAGTTAAATACAGTTTTCCTCTTGACTTCTTTTTATTTAACCATATATATAAGATCATATCAATACCCTAAAAAATAGCTTATAGGTAAATCAAAAACGGATCCTATTAATATTAAATATTAAAACTGATCCAGCCAAAGAGCTCAATGTAATTAAATTCATTTATTTACAGAGACAATATTTATTACATATTAATTCAAATTTTCAGAAATCGTGTGTCTATTTCAACTGGTAGACTTAAAACCCAATTCATTAATGAGTACAAAACATTATGGGATTAATTTCACATAATGTTTTCAGATGTGTGTTAAATTTACCTGTCAAAATGGCCATCTGACTTCAGAAAATATGAATTTTTTTTTATATGTAATATGTGTGTGTGTGTGTGTGTGTGTGTGTGTAATACATTATGCATTGTTCATTCAGCAATAAATTAGAACACACTCAGCTTTTGGGCGCGTATAATGATAATATACATGCTAAAAAGTCTACCTTCTACCAAGCACCAATAGCTCAGAGGTAGAATCATTGACTGACGCCAATTCGGTCGGGTTTCAATCCTGGGTAAAAAGCAATCGGCCGTCTAACCGTACTGATGAGCTGTGATACAGCAAAACAGATCTGTTTGCAGATGACTATATATATATATATATATATATATATAAAAATCATCTGCATGCAGGCCTGTTTCACTGCATCACAGCTTATCAGTGCATCTAGATTAAATGCCCGCCTCAAGCCAGGACCGAAACCTGACTGATTTATCAGTAGCCGGAGATTATATATATATATATATATATATATATATACATATATATATATATACACACACACACTTCTTCATATCTCTCTATGTTGTGTGCCATTAATCAGTCTTTTAAAAATTATTCTTTAAAGAGAAAAACACTACAAAAATCACTTTTACCATTTCTTAAAGAGTGACACTTTTTGAAATTTTTTTTTTTCTTTCATTCTGTGAATTCTTTATGGCAAACCAAAAAAAAGCAATGAAGAAGAATCCAGAAAAATCCAGAAATGAAGACTGGAATAAATAGCAGAAAAAAAATTTCTCAGCTTCTCATCATCCTAACCCTTGCCTAATGTGTTGATCAGTTTATAAATAAAGACACGTAACAAAAAATATTTATCAACCTAAAAAGCTGGCCAGTTAGGTTCACTGAATAAATGCATTTATAATTCAGCTTTCTTTTTATTACGAGATTTTATCTCCAACTTTTGACATAAAGTCATTATTTTTAAGCCTATTTCTTAGTTAGCTGACACCAGCACAATTTGTAAAAGATAGAAATTAGAGACATTCATAATGTAAATCTTTGACAAAACACAAATATGATAATCAGAAAATGTTCAGAATGGACTTTAAATAACTGTCCATTTTTACCATTTCATCAAAACATCTGATAAGGATATTCAATTTTTCATTACATAAAAAGAGATAATATCTTAATGCATGTGCGAGGATGTGCATTGTGGTGCATTGGATATCGGCTCGAAACGAGAAATCGGGGAGCCGAGTTCGAATTCCAGCCGAATTCATTGCATTCACTTATGCACAAATACCCTTGGGAAAGGTATTAATCCGTCTCTTCCTTCCAGTTATGGGTTAAATAACAGGACAGATTGGGTTCTATAGCCTTGGTCGGCAACCAGTCTACCACAGAAAGCAATGGCAACCTACTGCGGGATAATCTTCTGCCCAGTCAGTAATGTCTCTTTCGAGACATGATCGCCCAAGCACTTAACTGACTGACTTAATGCATTATAGTTCTTTCTGCTGCATCTCATCTGAATTTATAGCAGGTATGGGGAACCTTTTTCAAGTAGTGGGCTGTCTGAAATATAGTTTATCATAAGGCAGGTCCCTAATAAATGAAGTCTATAACAGTGGTGAGATACCCAAAGACCTAAACAAATTTATTTTTCTCGGTCTTCCAGTTCTTGGAAGGTTTGCTGTACCATCGCCATACTTCTTATACTTTCTGATGATATGTCCGACTGTACTTAGTGCTAAATTCATTTCTTTGCTAATTTTTCACTAACCTTGTCCTCTTTTGTGATGTTCAATAATTCTATCTCGTATATCTTTGGATAATTCATTAGTTTTTGCCATTTTTTAATCCTTGAATTGCAGAATGCACATCAAAGAGTCAGATAATTAGTAGCACTATCTTGTAAGCAATTATGTGCTTCTCTGATTGGTCAGAGATAACATTCCAATACTATCGAAAATATGAATATTTAAAGTCTTTGAAAATACAAAGTTTCGATTAGAAATTTGAAAAAAGTGTCATGTATCCAATACTTTTTCATAGGGTAATTTTGAACTTTGATAAAAAAAATGGATTCAACCATGAGTTTTCAATTTTCCACATACAACTAAAATAACTTTACAAGATATTACTCACGAATATCAGGTAAAATAGCGAACATAAACTGAAGTTATTACAGAAAATAATATGTATCCAGTATATATGCATGTCTCTCTCTCTCTCTCTCTCTATATATATATATATATATATTCACAGAGAGATCTGTTTCACTGTATCACACCTGATCAGTATGGTTAGACATCCGATTGCTTTTACCCAGGATTGAAACCTGACCGAATTGGTGCCAGTCGGCGATTCTACCTCTGAGTTATGGGCGCTTGGTAGATGGTTGGCAGAGTTTTAGCGTATCATGTATCATACACCAATACCCATGTGCTCTATCTAGTTCATTACTGAATGAGAGATGTGTAGATGCTAGAGTAGCTACTGTTTTTTCAAAGTCTACCATTCTTCCAGAATGCTCAATCATGAGTTTTTAATTTTCCTTCCACATACAACTAAAACAACTTTACGAGATATTACTCACCAAATATCAGGCAAAATAGCGAATATAACTAGAGTTATAACAGAAAATAATATGTATCCAATACTTATGTGTGTCACTGTATATAAATGAAGTCTATAACAGTGGTGAGATACCCAAAGACCTAAGCAAATTCATCTTCATAGCACTGCTTAAAAAACCCAGGTGCAAAGTAACGAGAACAAACAAGCAGCTTAATAAGCAACATAACGGAGCTCATCATCCAAATCCGAAAGAATAGAGAATGCAGCAGAATCTAAATCTAAACTCATTTATGAATGGAACTTTGTCTGTGTGTCTGCGTGTATGTCTGTGTGTGTGTGTGCATCTGCGTGTGTGTGTGTCTGCGTGTGTGTGTGTGTGTCTGTGTGTCTGCGTGTGTGTGTATGTCTGCGTGTGTGTGTGTGTGTCTGTGTGCGTGTGTCCGTTACCTATAGACTCCAAAACAGCTGAACCAATTTTCTTGAAAATTTACACAGATGTACTATAATCATCTGCGAGTGTTCTTAGCTAGGTTTTGTGTCCAGGTACCCCCGATAAATATTGAAAATCGATAATTGAAAAAAATCAGGTTATAGAAGGAGTGGTCCGATTTTAATCAAATTTGATACACTTATAGACAAAGACATAAGAAACGATATTCAGAAGTTTCAAGGTCGCAGTTCTTACAATAGTGCAGAAAATTTGATATCGATACCAGGAAATCAAAATTTGACTTACATCCTTTCATTTTTCTTTCAGTCTACGGTTTTGCTTTAACTGGAAACAACTATTGCTTTTTAGTCTTTCGTACCAACGTCCAAAGTGTCTGAGCTCCAGGACCATGGATTAGTTTTAAAGCTTTCATTACACCCAAGCAATGCCGGGCTATACTGCTAGTCAGAAATAAGACAAGAACAGTGTGGTTTATTCAAGGACACTGGAAGAAGGAATGTTATAATTTTTTTTTTTAATCATATCACCCCGAACAAGGCAGTAATGCCACTGATGTGCAGGGGGCTACATAAGAGTAAAAAGATTAAGTAGAAGAGAGTGAAGAGGAAGACAAACCAGTTAGAAAGGAGCAAGAGAAGGATGGGAATACAGGTGTGATGACATTTACAAAGATGGAGAGAAAGGAAAGAATATATGGGGTGGTGAAGAAAGAACTAGAGTCAAGTGGTTATGAGATGAGTATTGACATTGCATTTAAAGTCCTGGAGGTTGTAGCCGTCAGGAAAGCAAGAATATGGAAGAGAGTTCCACAGGCGGGAAGTGCGAGAGAAGAAGCTGCAGTAGTAGAATTGTCGTCTGCATTTGGTTAATCTAACTGTGAATGGGTGGGACCCAGTTGCCAATCTGGTTGCACGAGTAAACACCTGTTGAGGAGGCACCAGTGACTTAAATTCGTTGGAGCAGAAGCCATGAAAATATTTATAGAGCAGAAAAAGGGAGGCTACATCTCATCGCTGTGGAAGTGGCTGTAGCCAGGCCGTCAAGTCGGTACCTATCACATTACTGATTCTCCTTTGGAGCCTATCAAGAACACTGAGAAGAACAGCAGAGGCGTCTGACCATATATGGCAGCAGTATTCCATGCACAGACAAATGGTTGATTTGTATATATGCAGGTTTGATTCAGGCGAGAAAAACATCCTGGCCTGACGCAGTGACCCAACCTTCTTAGCAATGGATTTAGCTATGGACTCAATGTAGTTGTTCCGTTTGAGATCAGAAGAGAGGGTAAGGCCGAGGAGGTGCAGCGTATTGCTCTCAGGGAGACTCACTTGGTCCATGCTTATGGGAGGCAGGAGAGGTTGCCTGTGATGATTGAAAATATTTATGCTTAGAATGTTATCACAAAACACAATACAAATGAAGAAAGACGTGTACCTGTTTTTTATTAACTACGCAAAAGCATTTGACAAAGTACGCCACAAAGACATGATAGAAATGCTCAGCAACCTAGACATATTGGGGAAAGACATTAATCAAGAACCTCTCTTGGCAGCAAATCACCTGCATATGGACAAGAAACAAGTTCAGCAGGTATACAAAGATAGAAACGGATGTAAAACAAGGATGTGTCTTCTCACCAGATGTATTCAATTTCTACAGAGAGATAAAATGTGAAAGCCCTCAAAATCATGCCAGGATTCACCACTGGTGACCACAATCTGAACAATATAAGATATGCAGATGACACAGTGCTGATAGCAGACATGGAAAGGAAACTACAAGAACTCTCACAAAAAGTAGCTGAAGAGACTGGAAAGAAAGGACGACATATAAACTACAAGAGAATTGAATGCATGATTATCAGTAAAAAATGAGCCCAAAATGCCAACTACAGGATTGGGATACTAAAATCAAGCAGATCCTAAAATTTGAATACCTGGGATGTGTTCTAGCAGAAGACAGAAAGTGTGACAGAAATCTGAATGTGAATTGGCATGGCAAAGGATGCATTCTAGAAGCCGAGCAGAGTATTAAGAGACAGGATTGTTATGTGATGTCTGTCCTTCAATATGGCAGTGAATGCTGGACAATCCAGTACTCTTTTCTTTGTTTCTAGTGAAATTTTCCTGTGTCTCAATCCTCTACTCAACTTCTGGAATGCATCCTTCAACATGCCAATTTGCCTTCGGATCTCAGTGTCACACTTTCCGTCTTCTGTTAGAACATGTCCCAGGTAATTTAAACTTTTGTACCTGCTTTATTTTAATATACCCCACCTGTATTTGGCATTTTGGGCTGATCTTTTTGCTGATGACCATGTATTCGGTTTTCTTGCAGTTTATTTGTAGTCTTTTCTTGTCACTCTCTTCAGCTACCTTCTGTAGGAGGTCTTGTAGTTTCCTTTCTGTGTCTTATCAGCACTGTATCATCTGTGTACCTTATTACATCCAGCCATTTCAATTGTAAATTGAGGGGACCTTGTTGCTAACCTAATACTGCCCTTAAATTCATATAGTCTCAGTACCATATCAAAGAGTTCATTCAACAGTTACCATGAAAGTATTTATAGAGAAGGCAAAACTTTATGGTGATGGGAAAGTGACTAAAGCTGAGATGCCAGGTCAGAACCAATAATATTGCTGACTGTTCCTTGGATTTTATCAATGATCTATAACATATATAGCAGCAGCATCAGATCATATGTGGCAGTGATATTTAAGACAATGGAAGAATGGTAAACTTGCAAATATATAAGATCAATTCAAGACAGAAAAATTGTCTAGTGTGAAACAATGAACCAATTTTCTTAGCAGCAGAAATAATAATGGAGTCAATATTGTCTTTCCACTTCCTGTCAGTCTGAGATGGCGCAATGAGTCACTCTCCTGGGGGCTAGCATTAGCCATTCTGATGGAAGGCAGAGTGGAGTTTCTTAAATTATTAATGGAGAGTTTTGAAGATGTTAAAATTAAGAAGGCATCCTTTAAACCAGTTAACAATCTCATTTTTGAGATCAGCTGTCAACTACTAAAAAAATTCAAGGTAATTTGATAACCGTAATGACAGCATGCTTAACAGACTCGGAGGTGTCTGTTTTGTTTGTTTTTTTTCTAATTTATTTGTTTGACTATACAGAAATATTTTTGAAAGTAATAATATATTTATTCTTCTAAAAAGATAAATTATTAATGTTTGTTTTTTGTAACACAAATAGTGTTCATATAGACATTACAAACAAGAAAGTTTGGGGACATCCTGAATTTTAAAAAAAAAATCTCTTAAAATTGGATATTTTGTATATTTTTAAAATAAAAGATAAAATTTCATTAACTACAGGGTATTTGCTTTTATTTTCCAGTCTTTTTCCAGACTCCTATTACTCCCTGAAAGTTCAAATTTGGATCATCCTGGGCATGATGGTAAACTGCATCTGGCAGCAAGGCCTCTGATTGGAAGGTTACATCCAGTAACGCCTTACATCTTAGGGGCTTTATTGTCTTGCTTGCAATGAACTTGATTAAAAAAAAATTAATTTCTTGTAAAATACTCAAATTAAGCAGAATAATCCAGCTTTTAGATTTTCTTAAGCTGAACTTAGTTCTGACACAAACCAATAGTGGTGGGACACCTAGTGATGATCATAAACAAAGACATAAGAAACGATATTCACAAGTTTCAAGGTTGCAGTTCTTACAGTAGTGCAGAAAATCGATAATATATATATATATATATAATGCAAGATATGTGTGTGTGTGTGTGTGTGTGCGTTTATCTGCCTGTATGCCTGTATTTTTTTCAGCCCTTTTATTTTAGTTTTTGCTTCGAGTTTGTCTCTAGGTAGGTATAATTGTAGTTCTTAGTCTCAGCCATGATACCATTTACACAGACGAATTATTTAGCCTTCAAAATTCAGTTTACGACGAAAAAAACTTATTTGATATCAATACCAGGAAATCAAGATTTGACTTACATTTATTCATTTTTCTTTCAGTCTATGGTTTCACTTTAACTGGAAACAGCTATTGCTTTTTAGTCTTTCGTGCCAATGTCCAAAGAGTCTGAGCTCCAGGATCATGGATTTGTTTTAAAGCTTTCATTCCACCCGAAAAACACCAGGCAAAACTGCCAAGATACATGTATATTAAATCAACTCCACCCTAATCAAAGCAGTAAAACAACTAAGACACAAGTGGTTACAGGGTGTGGAAAAATTAGGAACAGAAACATTAATAATGAGTAGAAAGAGGAATGAGTAATCAGAAGGAGAGTGAATAGCGATTGACATTGATTTTAGATTTTTTTTTTTAAAATCATTATGCCCCCTTGAAAAAAAGTAAAGCCACTATGATACAAGTGGTTAGAGTTGAAGAATTAAGAACAGAAACATTAATAATAAACGGGAAGAGAAAAGAGTAATCAGGAGGAGGGTAGATAGCGATTGACATTGCTTTTAGATTTTCTTTTTAATTATTATACTCCCTTGCAAAAGAGTAAAGCCACTACGACACAAGAGGTTAGAGGTTGTGAAAGAATTAAGAACAGAAACATTAATAATGAGCAAGAATAGATGATAATATTCAAAAGGACGGTAGATATTAATTGTCCTAGCATTTATGTTTTTTTGCAGATTAAAGTTGACATAAAAGCAGGGAGCTGGAAAAAAGTTCCACACATGAGAAGCGCAGGAAAGGAAATTTAGCAAAGAATTTATGGCTACATATAGCCAGCTCAACTGTAAATTGATGCCAGTCTAAGACTGCACTTAAATTCAAAGAGTCTAGGCACCCACCAAAGCAAAAAGAGCTCATCCAAACAATTACCTTTAAAATCTTTATAAAAATAGCACAGGGAAGCAGTGGCGATGAAACTGAAGATGAGTCATCAGATCAGGACTATATATATACGCATCGCTCGTTCAGCAATGAATTAGAGCACTCTGGTTACTGGCCTATGATACATCATATGCTAAAAGTCTGCCTCCTTCTACCGAGTGCCCATAGTTCAGAGGTAGAATCACCGACTGACGCCAATACGGTCAGGTTTCAATCCTTGGTTAAAAGCAATCGTATGTCTAACCGTACTGATAAGCTGTGAAACAGATCTGTCTGCAGATGACTATATATATATATATATATATATATATATATATATTTAGTCTTTTGACTGGTGTTCATGCACTTAGCCCTTTCTTTTTTTCATAACCATTTTTCCTTACACATAAATCCATGGAGTATAGTTATTATTTTTTCATTATATATATATATATATATATATATATATATATATATATATATATATATATCATAAATTATGTTTTAGAACATAATACGTTTCTTCTGGAGGTAAAAAGAAAACTGAATTCAGTTTTGTTTTTACCTCCCGAAGAAATGTACCCAACGTTGAAACAAACATATGATTGTTGAGGACATATATTAAAAAATAATGTACATGTTCTAAAACATAATTTATCATAAATATTCACAGCTCTATACATCATATATCGAGCACTGTTTTAAATTAATGTTTTGGACAGAAAAAATTCTTTCTTCATTCTGTACCCACTCATATATATATATATATATATATAGATAGAGAGAGAGAGAGAGAAAGAGCAAGCACACCTAATGAGCCAGACAAACCTACCTAGGTTTCACCTAAATGGATTGTCAGGGAAAGCTTTCGGTGAAACCTATGTAGGTTCGTTTGGCTCATTAGGTGCTATTTATTTAGTTTGCTCTACCTTTGTGTTGAGCGCTTTCTGTTAGATGATTGTGTCGGGTTTTTTCTTTGCGCTTCGTGCTGATTTTGGTCCGAACACTTTTGACTGTCTTTCATGCCCTAAGCTCTTTCTTTTTTTACAACCATTTTTTCCTTTCTTCGATAGTTTTTGGGGAAGGTTTTCGAGACGAGTATAAATATAATCTCGTTTCAATCACAAAAAGCCAAAGAAAATTACTTTAAATTTGACAATTCCTATGTTCAGCATTTTTAACTGCAGGCATCAAGAATGGCCAAACCTGACTGCACTTACTGCAATGGCATGGTTCTATTTTGGAAATAGATTCCCAGCTACTGTGCAAAATTCTTTTTTGATTGTCTACTTAAAAGGAAAATAAATTGAGTAATTAGCCTCAAGGGTAGAATAGGTTGAGTACAGATAAACAGATTTTTCAGATAGACTAATGGACAGCTACCATCTACAGAAATCCTTGACACTTAGACCTGGAACAAAGTACAAGTGAAAAAAACGTACACTAAATGGTTTATAAGCCAGTGGAAGAATATATTGACTGAAACATTGTGAGAAAAATGAATTGTGAAAATTTCAATATTTAAACCATTTTAGAGGAGCTTACTTTCTCATACAACATTATAGTAAATCAATCCTCCATTTTGGAAACACTTGTGTTAAGGTCATTTTGCTTTGTTTTTTTTTTTTGGGAACGAGTTGTTGCTCTTGTTTTTGTCTTTTTCAAGTTTTCTTTAGTTCTTATAATGACGTCTTCCTCGGAAACTTCAAGAATAGCTTTATTCAAAAATTTCACAAAAGATTCAGTAGTTTAATATGCACAAGCAAAAAAGTTAATTGCACAGGATCGATTTACTATAATGTTGCATAAAAAACTGAGCCTCCCCACTAAAATTGTTTTTAATATTGAAATTTTTACAAATGTTTTTGTCAATCAAAGTTTAGGGTTTAATTGATAAGATTGCACTGAAAAAAAAAAAATTGATAATCAACCAATTTACAGGTGATGGTGGTAATTTCGTACTGGCAAGTGGTTCCAAAATGGAGGATTGATTTACTATATTGTTTTATCAAAAACTGAGCCCCCCTCTAAAGTTGTTCAAATATTGAAATTTTTCCAAACTTTTTTATCAATCGGAAAGTTTAGGATGTAATTGCTAAGATTGCACTAAAAAAAGTAAAAAAAAAAAAATTAAAAACAACAAATTTGAAGGTGGTGGTAGTCTCCTTCAGGCCTGCCAAATATTCAAAAGATGGTCTGAAGAATTACGAGAAAAAAATGTAAAAATTAGAATCTGGATCTAGATCTAAATAATTCAGGAAATAGATAAGTATTTTACAAGACATGCAACAACAATAACAAAAATGTTTAGTAAATATAATGAGAACAGAAAGTAAATTTTTGTAATCATTTCCACTTCAAATACGGCGATAACACGACTAAAATTGGTTGGTTGATTTTGTTTAGCGTCATATCAACTTCTAAGAGTTATTTAATGCCAAAAATCAAAAATATTGTGAACACAATTTTTATAGCTTCGACTAAATATATTTTGAATGCAATTGTATGCCTTCAGCTACATGTAAATATATTGTTGGCTATTTTGTTAAAAAATGTGTTGCTGTTCCAGTAGGCACTCAAAACATGGGACCACTTTGAGAGAACACCCATTGTGTGAAAGGGTGCTAGGCTTATAATGTAAGTAACCATAGTCAAATGCAGAATAATTAAAAGAATGTCCAACAAACAGAATTGACTATGTTTGCCATAAGCAATAACAAGAAAATGAACAGTTTGAGCTTTTTTTTTTTTTTATCAACCTCTTTGGGTTATTTGATGCCAAAAAGGTTGTATTTTAAGGTATTTTTTAATATTTAAGTATAGTAAAAAAGTTTTGATGAAATAATTTTTTATTTTAGAAATTGACAATATCTTTTAAATTGGTATTCAAAAATGTATTGTTGGCAATATTTTTCATTCAAAAATGTGTATTTTTCTATAAAAATCTATTTTTATACTTTCGTAGTGTTTTGACCCAGTATTGTTTTATGAAAAAATAAATGAAAAAAATAAAATGATTCTTTGAAGTTTTTTGATGAGATTGTTTTTAATAACAGTTAAATATACATTTTTATGTTCCCCTAGTTCTGTGCATTGTAGTGAAGTGGATACCAACTCGAAATGAGAGACCAGGGTACCCAGTGAAATTCTTTGCATTCACTTACGCACAAATACTCTTTGGAAAAGTATTAATCCATCACTTCCCTCCAGTTATGGGTTAAATAATAGGACAGATTGGGTTCTATAGCCTGGACTAGAAACTAATCTACCGCAGAAAGCAATAGCCACCTACTGTGGGATAATCTTCTGCCCAATCAGTCATGTCTCTTTCAAGACATGATCGCCCAAGCATGTATCACATATGGCACTTAACTGACTGAATATAATAGTTGAAAACATGATTAAAACTTCTACTGGGCATAAAGTGGGGGATCAGTTTTATATTGTTATGAAGTAATAAACTGATCCCCCATTAGTTACTACTTAATAATAGAATACATCTCTTCTGCCTCTAGCTATGAATCAAATAATGGGACAGATTGTGTTCTATAGCCTTGGCTGACAACCAGTCTACTGCAGAAAGCAATGGCAACATATTGCGAGATAATCTTCTGCCCAGTCAGTCATGTCTCTTTCGAGACATGATCGCCCAAAGCATGTATTACGTATGATATTGAACTGATTGACTTGAAGTCAAGCTTAGATGTATGGTTGGTGTATAGTTATTGTGCAGGCAAAGACGTTTTGCCAGTTCCCAAGAATACAGATTGTCTGGGTGGGTTTATGATATAAGATATCTTTTTTCTTATATAAAGATGAATAGGAATGTTCATAAAAATAAATAAAACCAATCCAGGATTCAGTGAAAACTACAAATTCTTGGCAGGCAATTCTGCTTCTACAAAAAAAAAAAAAAAAATTGTCATGAACAGACACTTTAGTGAGAAAACAGATAAATGGCAAAGAAGAGTGTTCTTTCCGCAGCACGTCATATAAATTGTTTTCTTTCTCTTTGCTTTCTTTCGCAGCCTGACAATGTTTTTGATTAGTTTTCTTTTCCTGTGTTTGCTGTCAGGCTTTTTTTTATTTATTTCTTCCTATGGTCAAATGCTGAAGTCATCTATCATGTGATAAGTAGAGATCTCATTGCAACTATTAAGAAAGAAAAATAATTCAAGTGTGGACAGGAAAAGAGATTTCCACTCAATAAACTGGAAACGAAAAACAAATTTTTAAAAATGAGAAAAATTTGAATTGAAATAGTGACAAGCAGTCGCCCTTTTCTTATTTTTATTAGTCATTTATATATTTATATCCAAGTTTCTTGCTTCAGTTAATATGACAACAGATAATGTCGGTTTTAATGATTGTCTTGTATTTTCTTGTGTTTTCATACAAAAGAACGGATGTTTGGTTAGTGCATGTGTAAAAATTGTTTGTCCATCTATGTTCGAACATTTTCAAAAATAATTGGCTACTTTCAAGAACAGAATTGTCTATGATGATTCTGAAATTCAAGAAAATTCAGAGGAATTTCTTTTGTCTGGTTTTTGCATTTGGGTCTGAGGACGTTTTTTTTTTTTTTTGTCTAATGACATATCAGCTTCTTAGAACCCTAGAAGTTATGCTTGGATTTGTCATCAGAAACCACAATTTAAACAACCTAATGTACGCAGATGATACAGTGCTGATAGCAGACACAGAAAGGAAACTACAAAACCTCCTACAGAAGGTAGCTGAAGAGAGTGACAAGAAAGGGCTACAAATAAACTGCAAGAAAACCGAATGCATGGTCATCAATAAAAAGGGCAGCCCAATATGCCTAATACAGGTCGGGGATACTAGAATCAAGCAGGTACCAAAATTTAAATATCTGGAAAGTGTTATAACAGAAGATGGAAAGTGCGACACAGAGATCAAAAACTGGATTGGTATGGTGAAGGAAACATTCCAGAAGTTGAGTAAAGTATTAAGAAACAGGACAATTTTGCTAGAAACTAGGAAGAGAGTACTGGATTGCTATGTGTTGTCTGTTATTCAATATGGCAGTGAATGCTAGACAATATCATCAAAGATTAAGGAAAAACTTGAGGCAACTGAAATGTGGTTCTACAGAAGCATACTGGATATAAAGTGGGGGATCAGTTCCATATAACAATTAATATATAAACTGATCCCTCAATTATGACCACAGCAGTTTCTACACATTTATATTCCTGAGATCCAAAAGCACAAGGATGCAGTCCAGAAGTTGTGTAAAGTATTAAGAGACAGGAAAATTTCGCTAGAAACAAAGAAAAGAGTACTGGATTGGTATGTGCTGTCTGTTATTCAATATGGCAGCGAATGGAGAACAATCTCATCAAAGATGAAGGGAAAACTTGAAGCAACTGAAATGTGGTTCTGTGAATATCATGGATCGAGCATGTGAGCAATGATGAGGTTTTGAAAAGGATGAAAACAAAAAGGAAATTAATACTGAGCATCAGGAAGAGACAGCTGAAGTTCCTGGGACATGCAATGAAGAAGGAGGGCTTGTAGAACCTGATACAAACAGACCAGATCCAGGGAAAAAGAGACAGGGGAAAGCAACGGATAAAATATTTGAAGGACCTAATCAGGTGGATGATGGAACGAAGGTTGCATGGTGTAACAGGAGAAGGCGTGCTAAGAGCCACCAGGGACAGGGAAACATGGAAAGCCACGATCGCCTATGTCCTGAAGGGAAAGGGCACATTGAAGTACACTGAAACTTAATTTCTATGAAATACATGGTAGATGATACTCAGATTCTGTACATATATGTTTGTGTGAACATGATTACTAGAGGCGGGTTATGGAATTAATTTCAACTCGAAATTGGTTTCAACATGAATAAATTCAACTTAGATAAGTTGAAATTAATTCCAAGCTGAAATTGTTTCTGAGTTGAAGTTGGTTCCACACTCACTAGAGACAGTGATTAAAGAATATTTATGTCATAAAAGAGTTCTTCCATGTTGGTTGGTTGATTTTGTTTAGCGGCATATCAAAATCCCCACGGGTTATTTAATGCCAGAATCTAAATATTATGAACACACTTTTATGATTTTTAACTGAAGTCTACCCTTTGCTGGTGCTTAGAATATTGTTGCCACATATGGTTCAGTTCCCTACTTTTAGTTCCTTGATAATATCCAAAGAAGAATCAGAAATATTATTAGTCTTGATCTGGCATCTCATCTTCAGTCTTTTTTTGCTATAACCTAAGGTTGCTTTTCGGTTCCTTTTCTACAAATATTTTCATGGTAATTGTTTGACTGAGCTCTACACTATACGTAGACTTTTTGAATTTAAGTGCAGTATTAGACTGGCGTTGATATCTCCTTAATTTAGAGTTGAGCTGGTTAGACATAAGCTAACAGTTTCTTTCCCTGCACATCTTGCTTGTAGAACTCCATTCCGGCCAATTTTAATCTAGAAAGATTTAAATTCCATGTTAATCTCTATCTACTCTCCTCCAGATTAGTTTTTCTCTTCTTGCTTATCATTGTTTCTGTTCCTAATTCTCCTCCATCCTGTAACCTCTTGCGTCTTAGTGGCTTTACTGCCTTGCAAGGGGGGATATGGATTAAAAATAAAATCTAAAAGCAATGTCAATCGCTAACTATTGTCCTCCTGATTACTCTTTCCGCTCATTATTAATGTTTCTGTTCCTAATTCTTCAATAACCTGTCACCTCTTGCGTCTTAGTGGCTTTACTGCCATGCAAGGGGTGATACGGATTAAAAATAAAATCTAAAAGCAATGTCAATCGCTAACTATTGTCCTCCTGATTACTCTTTTCTCTTCCCGCTCATTATTAATGTTTCTGTTCCTAATTCTTCCAAACCCTGTCACCTCTTGCGTCTTAGGGGCTTTGCAGCCTTGCAATGGGTAATATGAATTAAAAATAAAATCTAAAACCAATGTCAATCACTATCTATTCTATCCTTCTGATTACTCTTTCCTCTTCCTGTTCGTTATTAATGTTTGTTCCTAATTCTTCCCAATCCTGTAACCTCGTGTCTTAGTAGTTTTACCACCTTGCCAGGGGTGATACGGATTAAAAATAAACTCTAAATGCATTGTCAATCCTTATCTACTGTCCTCTTGATCACTCTTTTCTCTTTCCGTTCATTATTAATGTTTCTGTTCCATATTCTTCTACACCCTGTAATATCTTGTGTCTTAGTGGCTTTACTGCCTTGCATGGAATAATACTGATTAAAAAATATATATATATGCTAGCATCAAAAGTCAGGGTAAACCTGGAAACAAAAACAGTTCCACAATCGTCAAGATCTCCTGATCAGAGGCCTTGCTGCCAGATGTAGTTTACAATCATACCCAGGACTACAAAGAACTTTATAAATTTAAATTATGTTCATCAGGAAGAAACAGTTGAAGTTAAAGTTTCTGGAACACATAATGAGGAAGAAGGTCTTAGAGAATCTGACACTCACAAGGTGCATAGAAAGAAAAAGAGGCAGGGGAAACAGCTTATGACATACATAATGGGCTTAAAGAAATGGAAAGCAGAGCAGGGTTTGAGAAAAATAACAAGACAAAATATATGAAGAAGTGCAACAGACAGGAAGATGCAGAGGGTCATGATCACCTACATCCTGAAGAGATACGGCCCATAAAAAGAAGAAGAAAAAGAAGTGTTAATACAGGCTACTGCAACACATACATGCACACTAGCATAGTATCCATAAAAAATAACATTTACATAGGAGTTACCACTTGTGACTGTTATAGGGTCATGTCCCTAAAAATTAATTAGACTGTTAAAGTATTATATTCCTAAAAACCAATAATACTGTTCTTGTGTTACATCCCTAAAAATCAATTATTATCACTGAGTTATATTTCTAATAAATGAATTATAATGTGATTGTGTTATATCCCTCAAAAATCAATTATACTGTCAGTGCATTATGTCCCTAAAAAAATTAATTATACTGTCATCGTGTTATATTCCTAAAAAATTCATTATACTGTCATTGTCTTTTGTCCCGAAAAAATGAATTATACTTTCATTGCATTATGCCTCTAAAAAATGATACTTTGATAATGTTATATTTCTAAAAAGTTAATTATAGTCAAAATTATAATGAAATAATAATTACAGTTTTCATCAATTTACTGAATCTATAAAAAATTAAACACACATATATGAGAGAATGTTTTGCACTCAATATTATGTATGTGTGTGTGTATTTTGTGGGGAGGCAATTTTCCATTTCCACAGTTTTGCTTAAAGATCAATAGATTTTATTTAATTTTTTTGATGTTTTTTATTTCTTGTTTCCAAACAGAATTTGATAAGTTGTTCAATGATGGCAACTGATGCAGGAAAAAAATGTGAAACCTGGAAAAACTTTTTATTAATACCTTTTGAGAGGCAAGAAGAGATAAAACAATGTCCAAATACAAGAAGAAAAGCCTATCAGAATCTTATAGAACTTTTATATTTTTTACAGCATATTATATATATATATATATATATATATATATATAATGTCAGTCAGTTAAGTGCCATACGTGATACAAGCTTGGGCGATCATGTCTCGAAAGAGACATGACTGACTGGGCAGAAGATTATCCCGCAGTAGGTTGCCATTGCTTTCTGCGGTAGACTGGTTGCCGACCAAGGCTATAGAACCCAATCTGTCCTGCTATTTAACCCATAACTGGAAGGAAGAGACGGATTAATACCTTTCCCAAGGGTATTTGCGCGTAAGTGAATACAATGGATTCAACTGGAATTCGAACTCGGCTCCCCGGCTTCTCGTTCCGAGCCGATATCCACTGTAACACAACGCACATCCATATATAATGTATATATGATAAAAATATCATTTTGAATTATGCTATATTTATGGGTAAAAGTACTCACAACCATGGATAGATGTGTAAATATGAAAGTGGACACTAAGGATAACTCAGAGTAGCAATGCAATCTTCAGACATGGCTGGCAAATTGCACTCAAGCATGAAATCGACTTTTGCAACTTGGTAGTCAACTCAATGACAACTTTATAAATGTGTGCATGCGTGTGTGTGTGTGTGTGTGTGAGAATAAGTAAATACTATTCTTAGCCTTGTGTAAAATGAGTTTTTTTTATCTTGTCTCCTATGCATTTAATTTCTTTACAGATACTTACACACACACTCTCTCTCTGGTTTGTGTGTGTGTGTGTGTGTGCATGTGTATATATGTATATATATATATATATATATATATATATACATACAACAATTGTGCAACATACTTCAGTTTATATATGCTAGAGGGAAAATTTTTATTTTCTATATGTTGCGTTAAATATAAAATTGACTCAAGTTATAATAAATTTCTAAAGTTAAAGTATAAGCAAATACAAATATATATTCAATAATTCAAATGATTCAGCATATAATTCCACAATCAAAAGAAACCCAGATGTGTATATATGTCTTATATATATATATATATATTCAGATAGATAAATATAAATAAAGATATATATTCTATAAACTCAAAAAGAGGGGGAAAAAGATGTGGTTCATTGATTTATTGGAGGTCAGGAATCAGAACAAAAATTGTAACATTTAGAATACCTTTATTCACTCTTCTGAAAGAAAACTGAAAATGACACCAACAAAAACCAGACGAAATTCTTCAGCATTCAAAGATGCCAACAGACAGACATTTCCACAGAGATAGGCATTTTCCTGTGAAAAGCTAATGATATTGCCATTTCATAGACAATCTATTATCTTCTCTCTCTCTCTTAGATTGGTTGAATGCAATCTGGGATGTTATAAACTGGCTGTGGGCACATGTTTCTCTTGTTTCCTGTCATTCCAAAGAAATATAAAGTTCTACCGATGTTTTGGGCTGTCAACAAATTCTTGGTAATCTTAGTAAGTGTTAAAACATTTGACTTGTCCATAAATATATTCAGGTTTAGTCCAAGAGAAAGAAACAAAAATCAGTCATCACTGTAGGCACCGGAGATGAAAACAAATTTATCTCTCTAACCTACTTGCGGATATCTGTTCATCATTCGGAGGTGGTACTGCGAAAACTCCTTGACTGATTTCTGTTGTGTGAGAGCAAAAAAACTGAGTGATTGGCTGGGGATGGTTATGAGGATTTTTTTCCACCCACATATCCTGCTGGTATAATGCTAAATGGTCATCTACTTTCTTGGTTGGTTTTAGTTTCCAACATATGGGTCATTCGACATCGAAATTGAAATATTTTGCACACAATTTTATTTTTTGAGATAATAATGATACAATTCTTTCTAGAACTTGGCTCTCCAATTTCCAATTCCAAGCTATTATCCATTACACCACCTGCACATTCAAGCTTATAAAATCTGGTATTACTATGCAGTCACCCATCTAGGTACTGACCAGGCTTAACTCCAATTTCCAATTCCAAGCTACTATCTATGAGTGAATGGAATAAAGTTGCTATTAATGTTGTGTGAGTTTATTTTCTTTTATTTATACGATGTTCGTTTTCTTTATTTTGAAGATTAAACATGGGTATTAATTACCTTTTTGGAGGGGATTATTTTATGTGAATGAGGTATTTTTTGGTTAATTAAATTTTTTTAAAGTTTAATTAAAAATTTTTGTGTAGTGATACTATGCTTTTTAAACCATTGTAACAACCATTACAATATATATATAAAGTTATGTATAAATGGATCTTGGTGTGTCTATGTGTGTGTGTCCATTACCTATAGACTGCAAAACAGCTGAACCGATTTTCTTGAAAATTTACACAGTTGTACTATAAGCGTCTGTGAGTGTTCTTAGCTAGGTTTCACATCGAGGTCTGAAATTTTGCGAGTTTTGTTTGCAAAATTTCTACATTCCAGAAAATTTTTTTTTCTAACAGAATCATTGAGTCAGATTTGAATTTTAAGTTTAGAATTTGTTTTGTTCACTACAGTGTTCTCCCTGTGTAAGATCCAAGAGTCACTCAAGGTAGAGAATTACAGATTTAGAAGCACCACTCCAAGCAAGTGGAGAATGCTACCAAAATGCAAGGGGCCACCGAAAGTGAAAGAGAAGGCAAAGACTTTAGTGAGAACTGGAAACTCAATCCTAAACAGGGAAACAAAAGATAAGCCTTCACTCCTGTTCAAAAGACAAGTGGCGATGTTGCTTAACTTCGGTGACTGTACAGGAACCAATATTTCAACACGATGTGGCAATAAGATGAATAGTCATCATCTTGAATTGACATTTGTCTGGCTTTGAAACATTTGCGTCACACAAAAACCTGTCCTCAATCTAAAGACAGCTTTTTGAAAATCACAAAAAGAAATCATCCGAGTTTCATGCAACACATAATGTAAGCATGCTGCTTGAATTTGTCAACCATTGTAAAGCTCACAGAACTGTTCCAACACAATTTTAAAAAAAAAGCACATCATAATTCAACATAATTATGATAGCACGAAGCCTGATTACAGACTGACTAAATTGCTCAAGAATCAATGGCCATTACCTGTGTGTTCATTTTCCCTGAATGAAATACTGAATGGATAGTCCAAAACTTTCTGTGATCAACATTATGACATTTTCCTCACTTTTGATCTGTTTTTCTAATTTCGTCTAACCAATCTATTACAACTGACTGATATCCCAATAAAAACATTTTTTAACATTGTGCTGAAAAACTTGATAATAGAAATTATGTGTGTGTTGTGGTGCAGTGGATATCAGCTCAGAACGAAAAAGCAGTGAGCTGATTTCAAATTCAAGTTGAATTCATTGCATTCACTTATGCGCAAATACCCTTGGGAAAGGTATTAATCTGCCACTTCCTTCCAGTTATGGGTTAAATAACAAGACAGATTGGGTTCTATAGCCTTGGCTGGCAACCAGTCTACCACAGAAAGCAATGCCAATCTACTGCGGGATAATCTTCTGTCCAGTCAGTCATGTCTCTTTCGAGACATGATCGCCCAAGCGTGTATCACGTATGGCACTTAACTGAGTGAATATAATAGTTGGAAACATGATTAAGCTTCTACTGGGCATAAAGTGGGGGATCAGTTTTCTATTGTTATGAAGTAATAAACTGACCCCCCACTAATTACTACTTAATAATATAATACATCACTTCCCCCTCTAGCTATGAGACAAATAACAGGACAGATTGGGTTCTATAGCCTTGGCTGGCAACCAGTCTACCTCAGAAAGCAATGGCAATCTACTGCGGGATAATCTTCTGTCCAGTCAGTCATGTCTCTTTAGAGACATGATCGCCCAAAGCATGTTTCACGTATGGCACTTAACTGATATACACATATCCAAGTGAGTAAGGGATGAAGAAAATAGTAACAACATTCAAATCATTAATTTAAAACAGTGCTCAATATAGAAATAGAGCTATGAATATTTATTATAAATTATAGTTTAGGACATGTACAAATTACTACAAAGTGAATATTTTGTGTTGACATTTAAAGGACAATGTCTCATCAAGTAGTAAACTATTTCTTGAAAGGAGATGGAAAATTCATTTCCTTATATTGATAAATTTTGTGTGGGTGGCAAGGGATGTAGAGAAAATGAGAAATCAGAATTGGGGGTTGTAAAATAGACACTGAACAAAAAGAAGAAAATGGGAGAGAAGGAGAGAGGTCGTTAAGGGACATGGTGAAAAAGTTTAGAGACAGGTGCCAGGTTTAACAGTAGAATATAAAGTATGGGTTTAACAAAGAGGAAGAAGGAAGAAAATGTATAAAGAGTAGAAGAAATTAGGAGAGGGTGGGTGAAAAAGAGAGAAGAATCGGTAGTGGATAAATATATCTGTATTAGTGAAGTATAAGGCTATATAAATATATATATATATATATATATATATATATGTGTGTGTGTGAATTATTTGAACATTATTTTTTATCGATACTCATATTTAAATAGATATTCTGTTTTTTAATTAAACAGTATTATACATTTATATCTACTGGCCTGATTATTTACGATAAATTTTTATTACAAAAATGTGTCATTCAGCAGGATTCGAACCGGCAACCCCTATCTACATAGGGGAAGCAACCATTTGATCTGGCAATGTCTTAGACTGCTTGACCACGAATGACCTCCAGTTCAAATGAGGTTTTAATCAAGCCTACATAACACAATTTTCGATTCATCGTAACAACCATATCTGCTCTGAAATGTATTGTAATGTCAACAAATGTAAACGTTACGGAAATTAACAAATTTTAACGAAACTTGGTTATAAACAACCGACAATTTGAAATGAATCAAATGGTAGCTTCCCCTATATAGATAGGGGTCACAGGTTCAAATCCTGCCGAATGACACACATTTTTGTAATAAAAATTTATCGTAAATAATCAGGCCGGCAGATATAAATATATAATACTGTTTAATTAAAAAACAGAATATCTACTTAAATACGAGTATTGATAAAAAATAATGTTCAAACAATCATTTTCCACCCACATCTATTGAACAGGTGAAGAGGCTCATCCCTTGTTTCCTGTTTAGGATGTGGTTTCCGGTTTTTCTCTTTTCCAATATTTTCACTCATTTTTTATTATTTTTTTTTCAATTGGAGTAGATAGACTAAACTATCCCCCGGTTCACACTCCACCCACATCTATTGAACAGGTGATGAGGCTCATTCATCCCTTGTTTCCTGTTTAGGATGTGGTTTCCGGTTTTTCTCTTTTCCAATCTTTTCACTCTTACGTAGCCCCCTGCACATCAGTGGCATTTTCGCTTTGCTTGGGGTAATATGATTAAAAAAAAAAAAAATATATATATATATATATATATATATATATATATATATATATATATTAGTCATCCACATACAAGCCCGTTTCGCTGTATCACAGCTCATCATTCGTGTATATATATATATATACGAATTACAATTAAATATGTTTTTTTTTATTTAATACTTATAAATTCTCATTAGGGAAACCTACTTTTTTATATTTGTATTAATAGTCACTTTCAAATTATGGTTTTTAAATTCTCTATATACTAATTTAATTTGAAGATTTATATTGGAAATACTAAGAATTTGTTGAAGCAAAGAATTTATTAACACACTTATTCATTTAATCATAATAAGTACTGGAATAGAACATCCTTATCGAAATATTTTTGTTATCTAAAAGAAAGCAATAAAATGTAACTCCCACAACAAAATGGAAAATCCTAAAAAAAACAAACTAGAGTATGTAAATGTTTAAACAACCCATGTCTATATAAAAAATTATAAATTATTAAATTTCTTAAAAATAAAAATCTATTAAATAAACGTAATGAAATCATTGTCATATGTAAACATTGCAAAATATTCACCTTAGAATATAAGTTAATAATCTAAACTTATTTATAAATGTAACTTTGTGTGTTCATTACCTATAGAGTTCGAAATGGCTGAACCAGTTTTCTTGAAAATTTACACAGTTACAGAGTGATCGTGATTATACAAGAGTCACCGTCCTTAGACAAGTTATACGTCATTAGACGGAAGCATTGTTCACAAGACAGACACATACGTCCTATACAGAAACATTGTCTTCTTGATTGTTATTCTTGTTAACTGTTCATTGGTGTACGTGTATTTGGTTTATTGTACTGAGGTATAATACATCTCTATTCATATATCCTCAGTGTTAAGAATTATTTCTTGCACTATTCTTTCTCTGTTTATCCCCTCCCGGGATATAACAGAATGCAATTGTAGAAACCTTATAAATCTTCCATTGAAAAATGAGTGACTTACAGAATCAATTGTTTTTCAATGTACTATCCTGTCTACAGAAAACTCTAGTAATAATATGAAAATTTATATTGGAAGTCCTAAGAATTCATTGAAGCAAAGAATTTATTAACACACTTATTCATTTAATAATAAGTACTAGAATAGAACATCCTTATCGAAATATTTTTGTTATCTAAAAGAAAGCAATAAAATGTAACTCCCACAACAAAATGGAAAATCCTAAAAAAAACAAACTAGAATACGTAAATTTTTAAATAAACCATGCCCCTTATGTCTATATGAAAACCTATATTTTATTAAATTTCTTAAAAATAAAAATCTATCAAATGAATGTAATGAAATTAATGTTATATATAAACACTGCAAAATGTTCACCTTAGAAAATGGTTAATAATTCTTCATAAAAGAATATCAATTAACTTACATACATCCGGTACTTTTCTTTTGATATCATACTAATTTAATAAATATTGAAATTTATGCAATTTAAGAGACCATGAAAAATTGATGAAAAAATGCATTCTGAACCAAAATTAAAAATAGTTTAATCATGCCAAAAGTCCCTTTAAGTCGGATCAAAAATAAAAAAAAATGTTTAGTTTCTTCCTTTTTTGTTTTTAAAATGGCTGGAAAAAAATCTAAGAAAATAACCTTGTAGCAATAAGGTATACATCACACCAAAAAATGCAGTCTACACTCTAGATGAACGAAATGACACTTTCCAATTAAGCTTGAAAGAAAAAACTTAATTTTAAATAAAAACAAATTTAATTATAATGTGCTCTATGATTTATATGGTATTGAGCACATTTGAAAAAAGTAAATGCCGGAGAACTCAGGATGCTAAACCTCTAAGTTCTCTTCACCTGGATATATCATATATAAAAAATCAGATTTTCCCAAAAAGTATAACCATTTCAATGAGTGAATCTGTCACTTATTTCTTTAGCAAACCCAAGATATTATGGCAAAAGTCAACTATATATATATATATATATATATATATATTAATGTATGTTTGAGCGGCAACCATTCTTTTAAATATCTTATATTGATTATGACCAACAAGGATGTTTTAATTAATCTTTATTGAGGTTTTTCAGCATTTTAAGATTTTCCCATCTTTTAGGAGTTAAAGAATATGAAATTTGTCTAAAGTTTTATTTCTTCTGAGTGCTTTTGGCCAGTTCTTTAGCCATTTTCAAGATTCTTGTATTCATTATAGTCATTCTCTATGCGTTGTATAATATAGTAGTTTTTACTGTTTTATTGTTAGTGACAATACCATGTGTGACTGGGTTGATGTGAAGGTCACTTCTATTTTGAGATAACACTTAACATGCCTTCTAAACAATTTTAGATTGTCAGTAAGAAAATGATGTCTAATAAATTGAGCTTCTATAATAGTAAGATGTCAATTATGAAATTAAAAAGGATTATTTTCGTGTTATCAACTAGAACTTTCATAAGGGGTTCTTGTAAATTATTGGTGATAAACGGTTTTTAATAGCACTTTGATTCATATCAGGGGTGTACTTAATGAGATGGTAGTACATCCAATATAGGTAATTCATTTGTGAGAAGAAACAGAGTATGTATGTATGTATGTATATATATATATATATATATATATATATATACACAAAATAAGATATTTCATCATTTGAAATATAATTCCAGCTAAATGTAGATTTTTTAAACTCTACACATTAATTTATAGACAGTCTTTCATATCTATATATATATATATATATATATATATATATATATATACGTACATATATATCCTGGTAATTTTGATATAACAAAGGCATTTTTACTTGTCTGTATCAGTTATTTTACTTGTTTCCATGAAAACCAAATGAAACTTTGTTGTGCCCTCAAAGTAAGACAAGATGTATACTATTTATAAAAAATAGCTCTGTTAATACTACATTAGGCACGGCTTTATTAATATCTGAGTAATATTATTATACATGTGTGTACCCTCATGTGTATATTTATCAATTCACATAACTATATATATATATATATATATAAGTTTGTAATTACGATGGTTTATACAAGAAAAATATCACTGCACAAAGATTTTCATGTTTCAGAACAAAACTAAAACAAAATGATGACTACTGCTTAATCTTCTAAATAACCAGAAATTCATTTTATATTTTCAAAAGTAAATCATTTTCGCCATTTATTTTAACATATCACCTGAAGAGAAACAGTTTTGTTCTGAAACGTGAAATGCTTTTGTAAACCATTGTAATGACAAAATTACAATATTAAGCTCTACTCTGTATCAAGCATTCTCTATAAAAGTCAAAGCTTGAAAAGTGGGTTTTTAATCTATGTGTTCTTTCACTTTTCTGTTTGATATATATATATATATATATATATATATATATATATATATATATATGACATAGGGTGGTAAATTTACATTGATTACTGAAATTAAGTTTGAGTTATCATAGAACTTGCAAAATTTGTAAATAAATTCAGTTTGGAAAGCCTTTTAAAAAAAAGGCCTCACAGAATTTCAGACACATGAAATTCAGAAAGAACAAAAAAAATGTTTTGACAGAAATAATGTGTCAGAAGCAAGAATGTTACACATACATTCACAGAATGCATTGATAAGTGAAAATTCTCAATCACAGAACTTTAGAGAACTGTTTGCTGTATAGAATTTGGTTGGAAGGGGGTTCTTTGTGAACGTATTCATTATGGGATATAATACATTCTTTTAGACATTTGCTGAATCTTTTAGTTTTAATGAAAAACGAGGAAAGGAAAAAAGTTAAGTTCTAGTGTGAACAACGCCCTCATGACTACACCCCACTTTACTATTTTAACTTTATTATGTTTTCTTGCTTTTTTTCTCTTCCTTTTCAAAGAAGGTTTTTACTCATTTTTGCTGGCTTTTGGTCTTTGCTGGAAAGGAAACAAAAAAAAGAAACGCTTTATCCATCCCCAGACTCTTCTCACCCACTTCTAGTACCTTTCTCGTCCATCATTGATGCTAGTCTCATCCTGGTAATTGCCTCTTGCTGTTGCTCAACCTAAAACGCAGGCTGTGCATATGTGAGTAGAAATATTTTATAGCTGATTAGAGGCTGCCTTTTTTTTTCTTGTCAATACGTTTTTGCAAGTCTTTGTACCCAAGAGTAAAAGAGAAAAATAAATGTCCGAAACTCATAAAATCTGGAACCATTAACAGGTATGGAAGCAGGATTATGGGAACTGAAAAACTGACCTTTCTCTTCAAATTTTCACGTCTGATTTATTTCATACTCCCCCCAACAAAAAAAATGACAATGATGATGATGATGATTACTAATACTAACACAGTATTTGTGATTTTGAAAAAGTTTCTGTACTGAATAGAAAAGTATTTTTCTTTCCAGACACAGACAATCACTCCTACCCCACATTAGCATGGGTCAGGCTAGTCTCTCTGAAAGTAAAACACTACGCCTCTTCAGGTTAACTCTCACAAAAGACCTCAAGTGGAATGACTATATAGAATACATAGCTAAATCTGCTGCCAAGAAGG
>JBBBDQ010000690.1:1440000-1537500 GCA_037127315.1 Ascarosepion bandense | reverse complement strand
ACCCCTTTAATCAGGGAGGCATTATTGTATAGAAAATATGGACCAATCAGAATAAAGCAACTTCTAATTTGGAGAATATGTGAGCAGACTTAATAATAATAATAATTTTGGGGGGCATTAGTATTAATATTTGATTAAATTAAGATCAGAATTATTAATTAACTATTAGATCTACTTTATTATTATTGTGAAATTTTAAAAAATTCTAAGTTTAACAATTTATTAGATTTAGAAAGTTATTCAGATATTAAACGAAAAAGATAAAGAACGCACACATAAATAAACCTACAGACATCCACACATGGAAAAATAGACGCGTATATACACATACACTGGTAAACAGACACAAAAAAAATTAATACACACACACACACACATATATACATGCACAAATTTCAAAATTTTGTTTTTATTGGCTTGTCAATTTGTCTGTTAAATTTTTAAGCTCCATTTGGATACAATTTCCTCATGAAACTTCAAACTTAACATGAACCTGATCAGTTAAATTGACAAAATCTTTTATCAGTATATCAGTAAAACCACTGAAAAAACAACAACCTTGGTACTAAACATTATCACAAATACTATATATATATATATATATATACACACACACACAACTGGCCATAATTATAAAGTCAATAGTGTTTTAAAAAATTATGTATTTCATACTATTTTTTAGTATTTAATGCCAAGTGAATAATTGTAAATGAAAATAGAATGGTTCTTTTGTTAATAACATGTGCATCAAATGAATTTATAAATATTTAATAATTACCCATATATTGCAGTTTCATTAATGAAAAAATGAAGAAGATTTAGGGTGATTCGGACGATTTCATCTTTGGTTCCTTGCCTTGTAAAATTTAGGCAAATAGCGACAATTTACCCATAGCATCCTGTAGATTTTACATATATATATATATATATATATATATATATATATATATATATATACTACTGGTCATAATTATTAGGCATCCCAAGTGTTTAAAAAAAAATGATGTATTTCATACTATTTTTTAGTATTTATTGCCAAGTGAATAATTGAAAATGAAAATAGAATGGTTCTTTTGTTAATACTGCACAATAACATGTGCATCAAATGAATTTATAAGTATTTAATAATTACATATATTGCGGTTTCATCAATGAAAGAATGAAGAAAGTTTAGGGTGATTTGGATGAGTTCATCTTTGTTCCCTTGCCTTGTAAAATCTTGCAAAGTAATATAAACAAAAGAACCATTCTATTTTCATTTGGCAATAAATACTAAAAATAGTGTGAAATAAATAATTTCTTTAAAAAAAAAACTGGGGCGGCCTAATATTTATGGCTGGTAGTGCATGTGTGTGCATATATATATATGTAGAGAGAGAGAGAGAGAGAGAGAGAGAAATATTATCAGCATTTTCAGTTAGGTAAAGATGTTTCATTTAACTTTCCTTTGAGACAAACTTGAAGATATATATATATTCTTAAGTTTGAACTCTCATTTAAGCCACAATTGAGAACACTGATTTTCCAGGCCTCGTTCAAGTGAAGACTGAGACGAAGAACCAGGATGCACAATAACAAACAGAAACTTGCCCGTAACATATAATTAACAGTTGAAATGAAGGGGATAGATAGTTGTTGGTAATAAATCAATAAGCCAATTTGAAGAGGAATTTAGATTTCGTTGAAGATGCCCATGCTTTAGCAAAGTATTCATCGATGTAATAGTCAATTAACAACAAAAGACAGTCATGGCTGTCAGGTATTTTGAATGAGTGAATTGTTTAAGCAATTAGCAATCATTTGGAAAAAGGAGAGTATTTCAGCAGATATTGGACAAACGCCTCAAGTTGTCACGCCAGCAGATGACAATATGAAAATCATAAACGAATGCTGCAGCTTCAATATGTCATGTCCCTTCATGACGTAGATGATCATGACCTTCGACATCACTTTATCCCTCGTAGCTCTTGACATGCTTTCTCCTGTTAGCCCACCCAAAGCCCGCTCTGCTATCCACTTGCTCAAGTCCCTAATGTATGTTCTGTTATTTTTGATGAGATTGTTCTGCATTCGCTGCCATATTGAAGAACTGACATCACATAACAATCCAGTACTCTCTTCTTTGTTTCTAGTGAAATTTTCCTGTCTCTTAATACTCTACTTAGCTTCTGGAATGCATCCTTGTGCTTTTGGATCTCAGGAATATAAATGTATAGAAACTGCTGTGACCACAAAGTGAGGGGTCAGTTTATATGTTGATTGTAATATGGAAATGATCCCCCACCTTATATCGAGTATGCTTCTGTAGAACAACATTTCGGTTGCTTCAAGTCTTTCCTTCCTCTTTGATGATATTGTCCAGCATTCACTGACATATTGAAGGACAGACATCACATAGTAATCCAGTACTCTCTTCTTTGTTTCTAGTGAAATTTTCCTGTCTCTTAATACTCTACTTAGCTTCTGGAATGCATCCTTGGCTATGATTAACCAGAGTTTTCATTGCAAAATACTTCAGGGAATAAATTTACTCCTGCATCAGTAAGAAACCTATTGTGGTGGACAAACATAATCTCACTGCTGACCTTGAAAGGGATCTACACTCTGTGGTGAATTGGTGCAAGAAGTGGCTTGTTAATTTCAATGCGTCTAAGACCAAGCTGTTGTCTGTCAATCATCACAGGCAACCTCTCCTGCCTCCCATAAGCATGGGCCAAGCGAGTCTCCCTGAGAGCAATACACCGCGCCTCCTCGGCCTTACCCTCTCTTCTGATCTCAAATGGAACCACTACATCGAGTCCATAGCTAAATCCACTGCTAAGAAGGTTGGGTCACTGTGTTGGGCCAGGATGTTTTTCATGCCTGAATCCATCCTGCATATATACAAATCAACCATTTGTCCGTGCATGGAATACTACTGCTATATATGGTCAGACGCCCCTGCCATTCATCTCAGTGTTCTCGACAGGCTCCAAAAGAGAATCAGTAATGTGATAGATACCGACTTGGCAGCTCGACTGCAGCCACTTCACCACCGACGAAATGTGGCCTCCCTTTCTCTGTTCTATAAATACTTTCATGGCTTCCGCTCCAATGAACTTAAGTCACTGGTGCCTCCTCAACAGGTGTTTACTCGTGCAACCAGATTGGCAACTGGGTCCCACCCATTCGCAGTTAGGTTAGCCAAATGCAGACGACAATTCTACTCTTGCAGCTTCTTCTCTCGCACCTCCTGCCTGTGGAACTTGCTCCCATATTCTTGCTTTCCTGATGGCTACAACCTCCAGGAATTTAAAAGCAATGTCAATACTCATCTATTAACCACTTGACTCTAGTTCTTTCACAAACCCATATATCCTTTCCTTTCTCTCCACCTTTGCAACTGTCATCACACCTGTATTCCCATCCTTCTCTTGCTCCTTTCTAACTGGTTCGTCTTCCTCTTCACTCTCTTCTAATTAATCTTTTTACACTTGTGTAACCCCCTGCTCAGGGTGATACAATTAAAAAAAATAATCTCTGTTCAACTACCAGCAATTCACAGATTTTATCACATTAAGATAACCAGCTTCAGCTGTACCATCAGTGGTAGTATCTCTGCAGCAAAGAAGCTAACCTTGTTCAACCCAAGGGATTTGGGATATAGAATCATACTGGTCCATAGCTGGCTCCAATAACCTTGTTCAACCCAAGGGATTTGGGATATAGAATCATACTGGTCCATAGCTGGCTCCAATAACCTTGTTCAACCCAAGAGATTTGGGATATAGAATCATACTGGTCCATAGCTGGCTCCAATAACCTCGTTCAACCCAAGAGATTTGGGATATAGAAACATACTGGTCCATAGCTGGCTCCAATAACCTCGTTCAACCCAAGAGATTTGGGATATAGAATCATACTGGTCCATAGCTGGCTCCAATAACCTCGTTCAACCCAAGAGATTTGGGATATAGAATCATACTGGTCCATAGCTGGCTCCAATAACCTCGTTCAACCCAAGAGATTTGGGATATAGAATCATACTGGTCCATAGCTGGCTCCAATAACCTCGTTCAACCCAAGAGATTTGGGATATAGAATCATACTGGTCCATAGCTGGCTCCAATAACCTCGTTCAACCCAAGAGATTTGGGATATAGAATCATACTGGTCCATAGCTGGCTCCAATAACCTCGTTCAACCCAAGAGATTTGGGATATAGAATCATACTGGTCCATAGCTGGCTCCAATAACCTCGTTCAACCCAAGAGATTTGGGATATAGAATCATACTGGTCCATAGCTGGCTCCAATAACCTCGTTCAACCCAAGAGATTTGGGATATAGAATCATACTGGTCCATAGCTGGCTCCAATAACCTCGTTCAACCCAAGAGATTTGGGATATAGAATCATACTGGTCCATAGCTGGCTCCAATAACCTCGTTCAACCCAAGAGATTTGGGATATAGAATCATACTGGTCCATAGCTGGCTCCAATAACCTCGTTCAACCCAAGAGATTTGGGATATAGAATCATACTGGTCCATAGCTGGCTCCAATAACCTCGTTCAACCCAAGAGATTTGGGATATAGAATCATACTGGTCCATAGCTGGCTCCAATAACCTCGTTCAACCCAAGAGATTTGGGATATAGAATCATACTGGTCCATAGCTGGCTCCAAGAAGTCACATGAGCACCACAATAGCCACACTTCAGCCAACGACATTAACCTTTAGGTAAACAGAAGGTAGTCAGAATGGTTTCTGAATTCAACCAGTGAAGGAAACTGACAGAGGAATTTCTTTGGGGAGGGATAGGGTAACCTCAGTTTCTCCAAAGGAACTAGCAAGGCATTGGACTACATTGTATTGAATGTCACAATGAACAAATTACAATGGAAATAGAAGGAGTTCTAACCACAGCATCACAAAAAGAATGAAGATGATTTCTAGAATTATAATCATTCCTAATTGTTATCCATTAAAGCCATGTATACAAATGCAAGTCAGTAAATTAAAAAAAATTTCCTTGTATTTCAAAGTCCATAAACACAGAGATTTCAGAGTGAATTTTGGGTACGAGGAATTACCATTATTTACATGTAGACTATTATCCTCAGATTTGCTATTGTTTCATGAGACAATGGCTGGTCACTAATATCTGAGGATGCCTGTCTGCTTTGGTGGCGAGCCAATCCCTGTTTCAGACACCTGCCGAGACACATTTTGTTTGTTCAACACCCCACAGAGCCCACCTGTTGTTTATATTGCAACTGTACTGAGAGCTCTGTGCAGACAGTTCGGCAATGGAAAGTTCACAGACAATTGGTTGATGCTTGAAGTTTTTTTAAATTAAGCTTTCAGCTAGTTTTTTTTTTCTTTTTAGAACGGTTGTTTCTAAGCCTTTTTAGGCATCATCATCAATTTTGGCAAGACAGGTCAAGGAGGAAGAAAGTTTCTAAGCCTTTTTTAGGCATCATCATCAATTTTGGCAAGACAGATCAAGGAGGAAGAAAGTTTTTCTTTGAGGAATACGCCAATATTGTTGACAAAACTAGAGAACCTAAACTCTATGCAACACAAGACTGACAACAATCTATGATGTAATTAGCAGAATGTCTTCGAAACACTCACAACTAACAACACCTGGACAGTTCACTAACAGTTTCTAAAAAAAAAAGAAAACCTGGACGAGAGCTTGATTTTTAAAAAACTTAAAACGTCGACCAATTGTACAGCTACTGCTAAGAGCAGATCTTAATTACAGTTTCTGATAGAGAGAACGTCATCTGCCATTATCGGCAGCTCGCACAATACAAGTACACTCAAAGATTTGGTCACAATGACAGAACTTTGTACTGGAACAACCATCAATGAACATTTTCATTTATCCAATTTCACTCGAAAAAACTTTGGGTCAAGTTTGGTATGGAGTTCTCAGCTATTTTCTAAAGGTACCATATACTTGGTTCACCACCCCAGCAAAATGACCTCAAGATATCACCTTCCTGAGAAATCGACACCGTTGAGATTTAAGCCAGGGTCCCATGTTCAGAAAGTGAAATGTTCTAACCACTTATCCAAGTACCCATATATTAAATTTTATATTAATTTTTCTCTCTTTCCACACACACACACGCAGATATATATAATAATGGCTTGCTGCTGATATTCAAGTATGCCTGTCTACTAAACAAACTAGCCAATCCCTGTTGAAGATGCCAGTTCAGGTACATTTATGCATGTTCAACATCTACAGGGTTTAGCTGTGGTTTATACTACAACTATGCGGATTGTACCTTAGTTACAGTTTATAGAAAAGAGCACAATAACTGACATGATCAACAGCCTGAACAAGGTCATCATGATTAAACCCTCAGTCACGATGACTTGTGACTTGGTGCTAGCATAACAATTGATCATTTCTAAATACTTTTGTCCACACAATTTTCCTCACTAGTCTTCGGTCAGCTTGTGTATGTTTTCCTGGCACTTTTCCAAAGGTGCCGCATGCTAGGATCACCTCCCAGACAAATTGACTATGGTGATATTTGAACCTGGATCTCATGGTTACAAAGTAAACAACATGCTAACCACTTTATTCTGAGTTTAACCCCTGGGCCAGGCAGTGTCTACTTGAATTCATTAGAATATTGATGTGTGTGTGTGTGTATATATATATATATATATATATATATATATATATATATATATATATATTTATAAAGGAAAACTCAAAACATCATTTAAATTGTTAAACAGTTTTCCAGAAAGTGGACATTCCTGGAAGAGCACAACTTAAGTTTATAAGGAGCAATATAGTTGAGCTCTCCCAGGAATATCCACTTTCTGGAGAACTGTTTACCAATTTAAATGACATGTTCAGTTTTCCTTTATAAATATCATATTGCTCTGGATAACATCCACTGAGCTCTCTATATAGATATAAAAATTAATATTTTATACTAAGTTGATCTTGTTGGATTATCCTTGCCGTTTACAGACTGGACATATATATATATATATATATATATATATATATATATATATATATGGTGTTTTTTTAATCTGACAATATCACCAATAGTTTTAGAGGTGGTGACAATTCTGGTATTTGGGATAGTTAATTTGTTGGAGAGTATATATGGAAAGTTGTTGGAAGCTAGTATTATGAAATCTGCATAATTTTGGGTGGTATTTGCTTTTTTGGGCATGTTTTTTGACATTGAAGATGAAATAATGTGAGCAGTGCAGAAGTTTAAATGTTTGTTCAATATATTTCTCATCTTCAAATAGATATTTATGGCTGCATATTCTGTGGGCTCTAAGGTAGCAACCGATAATTAAATGAGATTTAATTCTATCATTGTAATGAGAATACATATTAATAAGATCGTTTTTGTTGGTAGGTTTATGGTAAATTTTAAATTTCAAATTTATCATTATTACATGTTAATAAGATATCAAGGAATGGTAAAGAATTGTTAGTTTCAAGTTCATATGTGAATATATATATATATATATATATATATATATATATATAATCATCCGCAGACAGATCTGTTTCGCTGTATCACAACTCATCAGTATGGCTTAGACTCCGTTCGCTTCCTAACCCAGGACCGAAACCCGACCGAATATATATTATATATATACAGTACTATGCAAAAGTATTAGGACAAGAACTATTTTATCTTTTATGAGGCATATTGACAGAAAATAAACAATTTAATTAAAATAATTTTATTTGATTTACTCAACAAATGCTTTAACAAGAAAAAATACTTGTTACACAATAAATTTAATATTTAGTATAATAGCTTTTTGTTTTGATCACAACCTTCATTCTGTCAGGCATTGATATCACAAGCTTCTTCAATGTATCGAATGGGATCTCCTGCCAATCAGCTTGTATTTGTTCCCAAAGTGTGTCTTGCAAAATAACATTAGATTTATCAATTTGAGATGGGGGAATAAGAAAAACATCAGTCATATCCAAGGATAATAGAATACTGAGTAGTTTCAAAATAATTTGTTTAATAGAAAATAGGAAAAATCAAATATAACTACTTTTTAGCACATTTCTTTTTACGCCTATTTTTAAATAATCAACATTTGTTAGCAATTTACTTGGCTTTTCACCCTGTATTTGAATTTCAGTGTGGTTTTTAGGAAAATCACCCCTGTTCTAATACTTTTGCACACTACCAGTAGTGTGCAAAAGTGTTAGGACAGGGATGATTTTAAACTTTATTTTGATGCCTCATAAGAGATAAAATACATTTTGTCCTAATACTATTCTACAGTACTGTATATATATATATATATATATATATATATATATATATATATATATATACACACACACATTTGTATTAAAAAGTGTTCGATACAATTATATTGTAGAACTTTTGAATATTTTCCATTTTTAAACGATAGTAGAAACCTGGTTAGTGAAATAACTAGTTTAAAAATGGAATAAATATATATATATATATATATATATATACACACACACACACACACACACACACATTAAGATTAGGAAGATCAGATAATTAAGCTACCATGGTTTCAAATTTTTGGTATCATCAACCATTATAGTTTAATTAATTTCTTAACACTTTAATCTGAATGCACAACAGGAATTTTAAAATGCATAACAATTTTAAATGAGGGAAGGAGTTAGTTAGTCCTAGCATAATAGTACTGTACATTTTTTTCCAGGTTTGTATGAACAAATTTTTAATGTGTATACATCTGGACATTATTTCAGACCATTCATTTAATAACATTTCTCATTCTGGAAATGATACTACAGCTAATTTTCATTCTTGGCACAATCTGCAGACATCACCACCACTGCAAAGTCTGGCTTTTCTTAATATACTCCAGATCATATTACAATTTTTTTCATTTAGTTTCAACGCATCGTTTGCTAGTTTGGTACAATTTCTAAGGCTTGAATGTTGATTTTTGGATATAATAACATTTTTTTAAAAATTGTCTTCATCCCACATATATTTTTTGCTCTGTCCATTTATATCCGGAACTTCTGCTTTATAAATAAATCCTTCGATTTTACAAATGCCATCAAGTAAATATTTACTTTTATCCCTGCAATTACGTTTATCATTAATGCATGTTATGTTCAAAGTTCCTGGCATTTTGTCTTTTTATTTTTCTAAATTACAAGCACAGCTGTAACTTGATTAAACTTAACTGCTATTAAATAGCTTGTGTAATTCAGGATTTTTAGAGAAGTGTTTGTTAAGCAATTCGAAAAATAGTTTCTTTATTTTGGGCTTTACCTCAAAATTAAAAGATGGGTTGAACCAAATAATATTTCACTTCCTTTGCTTATTCTTCAACTGTTTATTTATATTATGCTCATTTTCTATAAAAGCCTTTTGTAATCTTTTTTCTTTCGTCAAAAATTGTTTTATAAGAGGAATTTCTATTTTATTCTTTCAGGTATGTGTCTGTTTATATTAGCAGGATGATTAGATCCACTGTCCATGTACCTTAATTTTGTTTGGGTTTCATATATGGGAAGTAACAGCCAGTTTATAAATTAAATTCCACATCCAAATATTAGACAACCTTCTCATTCATATCTACCTCTATTTTCGAAGTCATTATAATTAAAAGGAAAAAAGGAAAACTAGATTTTGTTTTAGCCTTTGTTTTCATCCTCTGATGGACTTTATCAAGGCAAAAAACAAAATGAATTTATTTGAAGTAAAGTGTGTATAAACAAAAAGTTGTTGATTACTGGCAAAAATGCTCATAAATATTCAACTGGAAAATATCAAACATAAAAAAAATAAATATTCAACTGGAAAATATCAAACATAAAAAAATGTTTTTTATACTCAAAGAGAATTTATCATGTGAAACATTGTTATAAAATGCTGAAATGATAGAAATTAATCTACTTTTTTTTCTTTTTTTTTTTGATATGTTTGTTGTATATTTATAGGGATAAGAAATTAACACCAAAAAACATTTTGGTAAAACCCAACTAAGAAAAATTCACAAGTCAGTGTGAAAAGCTAATTCTAAATGCTGAATGTAACAAAAAATTACAAAGGGGGCATGGATGTGAAAAGGCCCCCTGGCACAGACATCATGAGAAGCAGAAGCTTGACTATAAAAACCACTATGCCAACCTGACATGGGAGTGGTTAGCTGGGACCTAGTGGCAATGTAAAGAAAAAAAAATTCAAGAAGCTGAGACCAGGATGCAAGGCAAGCCACAGTTTCATTCAACCTCTTCTTCCAATTCTCTTTTCTTCCTTTTCACTCCACAAGGAGAACAAATGGACACGTTAAGTACTACTTCTTTATTTGTTTTGCCTTCTCTTTCACTCAATCTGTTGAGACCTACTAAAAAAAAGGAAGGAACAAAGACTTTACATTCTGCTACTACACAACCATGAACTCTAAACTTCTGCAGACATTTTAAATACCGTTTTTTTTCTTTTTTTTTTTTTCATAATCATGTCACCCCAAGCAAGGCATTTTACTGCCACTGTTGTGCAGGGGTTACATAGGAGGTAAGTTATGAGAAAAAATAACAGGTTATATGGGGTGTCAGGGAGAGGGTAAGAAAAAAATGACTGTGGCCATAAAATGATGGATCAGTTTATATATTGATTGTAATATAGAATCGATCCCCCACTTTATATCCACATTATAATAGTATAGAAATTTTATTTTTATAATCATATCGCCCCCAAGCAAGGCATTTTACTGCCACTTTTGTGCATGGGGTTACATAGGAGGCAAGTTATGAGAAAGAGTGACAGGTTATAGGGGGTGTCAGGAAGTGGATAAGATAAGGATGAAAATACTGATGAGAGTGGAGTGGTTGGAGAAAGAAGCATGAAATTTCTATGTTTCGAGATGGATTCTCTTCATCAGGCAATGTTTAATGTTGGTTGTACAGATGATTCACATTTAAAATCATTATATTTAAAATCTTTAAATGTAAATCATCTGTACAACCAACATCAAACATTGCCTGATGAAGAGAATCTATCTCAAAACATAGAAATTTCCATGTCGCAATGTACAATTAATTCATAACTACATAATTATATTAAGCTCTATAATATTTATTATATTGAGCACTGTTCATCATAAAATAAATGCTGGGGCACTCAAAATAAAACCTTGAATCCTCTTCACCTGCAATTATATATATATATATATTCATCTGTAAATTCAGTTAAAACTTAGTGGCAGAAATAGCCATTTTCAACATATCAATTTAAGACATGCATTCTCAGCCCCATATCAACAAAAAATGAGGGAAATTTAAAGCTCAGAGGTTTGTTCTAGTAAAGGAAAGGGTTGGGAGATATTGGTTTTTATACAGTTAAGCTAGGGGAATTTTAGTAGTAATTTCTTCTTTGGTTGTGGAAGGTATATGGCTTGACCCTTGAGTTAGTAGTGGTAGGTGGTGGGAAAGTAACTCATCATTTATCCATCACACCCAATGGTGCATAGGGCAGCAACTTTTTGTTGCTGTTTCTGTAACAAAGTTTTTTACAGGGCAGGGTTGCTAGCCCTGCACCCAACCCCCAAAACTGGAAGACCGGTGGACCATTCTTGGTCTTTACGTTTACAGCATCTGATATTTGAAAATAATCACCCATTTAAGTACTGACCAGGCTTGATGTTGCTTAACTTTGGTGATCGGACAGGAACCGGTGTATTCAACATGATATAGCCGTAGATGGGAAAGTAACTGCTTAGCCAAATTTTTAAAAAAAACAAAACTTTATACCAACAACAGGCAATGTAAGTTTTTACAAACAAAATAAAAAGTATCTCCACATAAATGAAAGTGGTAATTGAGTATAAATTAACATTGTCTGCTTCACACTGTTTCTCAGACATTTGAACAGGAGTAGAGGTTTATCCCACATTTATTGTTTAGGATGCAATATTCAGTTCCTTCTTAAATCTAATTCTTTTCATTTTCTTCTAACCCCAGTAGCCCCTTTGCATCAGAGTAGCATTATCTCCTTGCTTGGAGGGAATTGATTAAAAAAAAAAAAAATCAAATTAGCCTAAAAAAGATAATTCTAGGTGTATTTTTTGTTGGATTTTCTGTGATAAGGAGCTACCATTATTTACAGAATTTATGTTTAAATTGTTGTCATTATTACAATGTTTCAGCTGGTGCTTTCCTTGGCATCTTCCTCAGATAACCTACAGAGAATTCTGAACTGAACTCTTTATGCAATCTATGGGATTGACTGTTCTTGTTCGTGTCTAGGCATATTGTCTCATTCTTATTTTTATTTAATACTGTCCAGTTATTGTTCACTTGAGTGCAACTATGCACTGCCCAACCCAGGGATTGAACTCATGACCATGATATCACCAAATTCACAAACCAATGCTTTTATCCATTCGTCTGCCAATATTTAAATAGTCATCTCCTCTGAGCTTTTTGTTTTTTTTTTATAAGCGTTTCACCCTGAGCAAGGCATGTCACTGCCACTACTGCGCAGGGGGCTACATAGAGTGGAGAAAGGATGATTAAGTATAGGAAATGTCAGAGGGTGGGTGATAGGCGGGTAAGGATACCGAGAATGAGGGTTGGGTAGATGAGAGTGTTCTGAGAATAATTGGGAGTTAGTGTGATAGGAGGTGTCTACTGACCCTACATTTAAACACCTGGAGATTGTAGCTGTCGGGAAAGCAGACTTGTGGAAGGGAGTTCCACAGGCGGGAAGCGCGAGAAAAGAAGCTGTTTGAGTAGAATTTACGGTTACATCTTATTTGTTTAACTGTAAAAGGGTGGGACCTAGTTGCTAATCTAGTATCTCGTGTAAATTCGTGCTTAGGTTGGTGCTTTTTTGTGGCATACCAATAAATAACTAATCTTAGTGATAATTAACATTTGCAAGTAATTACAAATTTCATAAGTTGGAGGTGACTTGACATCAAGCAGTAGGTGGCTCAAGGCACTATTTAAATTGACTAAATTTAAAAGGAAATAATTTAAATGAATAAATTATTCATTTATGAAAAGTAGAAGAAAACACTGTTTTAAACTTAGTGATAAAAAACAGAAAAAATATGTATGAAAAATTCTTGAAATAATTAAAAGACAATATAAATATCAGCTTAAAAAACAAAGTTGATTTTATTAATAGCTGGACATTAATAATACCATTATTGATGTCTAAGCGAATATTGTGAGCGAATATTAGTCATTTCATCATATACTTTGTTATAATATATCATACTAGCAGTATAGCCCAGTGTTGTTCGGGTGTAATGAAAGCTTTAAAACTAATCCATGGTCCTGGAGCTCAGACTCTGCCTAAAGAATATTTGTGTGAAGTTTGGTGAGAATCGGATAAAAATTGTGGATTTGTATAAAGAACATACAGACAGATAAACAGACACACAAACAAACATCTCGCCTTTTATATATATATAATCGATTTTTTGCATTATTGTAAGAACTGCAACCTTGAAACTTCTGAATATCGTTTCTTATGTCTTTGTCTATGAGTGTATGAAATTTGATTAAAATCGGACCACTCCTTCTATAACCCGATTTTTTCAATTATCGATTTTTGATATTTATCGGGGGTATTTGTGGTGCAGTGGATATCGGCTCGGAACGAGAAATTGGGTGGAGCCGAGTTCAAATTCCAGTTGAATTCATTGCATTCACTTACGCGCAAATACCCTTGGGAAAGGTATTAATCCGTCTCTTCCTTCCAGTTATGGGTTAAATAATAGGACAGATTGGGTTCTATAGCCTTGGTCGGCAACCAGTCTACCGCAGAAAGCAATGGCAACCTACTGCGGGATAATCTTCTGCCCAGTCAGTCATGTCTCACGTATGGCACTTACCTGACTGACCTCGACACAAAACCTAGCTAAGAACACTCACAGACGCTTATAGTACAAGTGTGTAAATTTTCGAGAAAATCGGTTCAGCCGTTTTGGAGTCTATAGGTAACGGATACACACACACACACACACACACACACACACAGATACACACAGAGACAAAGTTTCATTTATAAATAAGTTTAGATACAAAATATGTCATTAAAACTGCCAACAGTTCTTTCTTTTATAACCTGCTTACTGCCATTTAATCCTAAGAAATTTAATCCTAAGAAATATAATTTAATCCTAAGAAATATAAATTTAATCCTAAGAAATATAAATTTAATCCTAAGAAATATAAATTTAATCCTAAGAAATATAAATTTAATCCTAAGAAATATAATTTAATCCTAAGAAATATAAATTTAATCCTAAGAAATATAAATTTAATCCTAAGAAATATAATTTAATCCTAAGAAATATAATTTAATCCTAAGAAATATAAATTTAATCCTAAGAAATATAAATTTAATCCTAAGAAATATAAATTTAATCCTAAGAAATATAAATTTAATCCTAAGAAATATAAATTTAATCCTAAGAAATATAAATTTAATCCTAAGAAATATAAATTTAATCCTAAGAAATATAAATTTAATCCTAAGAAATATAAATTTAATCCTAAGAAATATAATTTAATCCTAAGAAATATAATTTAATCCTAAGAAATATAAATTTAATCCTAAGAAATATAAATTTAATCCTAAGAAATATAAATTTAATCCTAAGAAATATAATTTAATCCTAAGAAATATAATTTAATCCTAAGAAATATAAATTTAATCCTAAGAAATATAAATTTAATCCTAAGAAATGATCAAAACACTAAGGTACTTACAAGGCGGCAGAAAAATAACTTTATTTCAATAACCATGCAATTTAATTATAATAGCCATCAAAAAAAGAATCATACATTTATAAATATCTCAAAGAAAACAAACTATATATAAAATTCTGTGACTTCTGTTCGTCCATCCATCACTTATACCATCTAAAATAGCCATACACTGACCAATCAAAACCAAATTTTGGGGTGAAGTGGAAATGGGTCAAGGGTGTACAAAGTACACTTAGTTTTATTAGGGTTCAGTGCTTAGTACAATAAATTTTCATTAGTTTAAAACAAAACTAATGAAGATTTAAAAACCGAATTAAATTTGTGAAATTAACTGAAATGTACAGATTTTAAATCTGAACAAAAAATGTTAGTGATAACATCAACAATAATAAACACTTTAAGGTTTTCGATGCATGTCAGTGTGATGCAAAAATACTGAAAAATGCATATATATATACCACTTTAAAAAATAAAATTTTTCAAATAACTACAAATTTAGAATATGCATTGTAGTACAGTGGATATCAATTCAGAATGACAAATCGGGGAGCCAATTTGGAATTCAAGTCAAATTCCTTGCATTCACTTATGCACAAATACCCTTGGGAAAGGTATTAATTCATCACTTCCCTCTAGTTATGGATTAAATAACAGGACAGATTAGGTTCTGTAGCCTTGGCTGGCAACCAGTCTACTGCAGAAAGCAATGGTAACCTGCTGAAGGATGAGCTTCTGCCCAGTCAGTCAGTCATGTCTCTTTCGAGACATGATCATCCAAAGCGTGTATCACATATGGCACTTGACTGATATGCAAATTAGTTATGCCCATGAAGCAAAAACCACTAAGTTACAAGATACAAGACACATATTTACAGTGTTGTGGATTATGAGTGACAAAATAACAAAAAAAAAAGATATAGAGATAGAGAATGTAAGTTATATTGAACAAAATATACAAACTGGAACACGGGTTAGTCAATTCAGAAAAACTATTCGTAGAAATATATATATATTCAGTCTTGCAGTGAAATAGTATGTCCGGGTAATGTGTCTATATCCAAACAACTCCAACTAACTCTGCACCAACTTACTGACCAACTAGGCAACTCTACAACTGCCATTCTCTGTATAGACAGGATTATATGTACACATCAGGCGAGTCCATTATTATACACAAAAAGGGGCGATCACACAACATAGAGATATAAACAGAATCATTTTTTTTTAATTTCAGTTTTTCTTCCTTTTCAGATTTTGACCAGAGAAGCAAAATTTTTTTAGCCTTATATATCAGATAAGGTTAGCTTCTTTATTTACCCATAAAAATATTCATAGTGAAACAATATAGCAGATGAATGTACTCACTCAGCCACAATAAGACAAAGGCTACAAAAAAACAACATGAGAAAACTATTTGAAAATATTCAAACAATCAGCATAATGTCTCACCTCAATGTAATGGCTTTATACCAATGGATATATAGCACAACACAACCAATCATCTAAAAACCATATATTAAAAAAATACAATATACATTTGCTCTAAAAGAATAAGATTATGTGCATAATGGCTGTAGCAGAAAGCATAAAATTGCACTTAAAACAATATATACTTGAAGTTATGAAACTGTATACAAGATATTCCTCGTCTTCGTTGCCATATTTACAATGCTTCAGCCATTGAAAGCTCCGACCTTCTTCGGGATCTGTCTATATGTATGAAATGAGGTATTGTAATTATTTACATTGCCTGGATTGATTGTACACATCTAGGTCGTCATATTGATGTTTCGGTTCTTGTAAACGCCAACCTTTTTCAGGATCTGTTTATATTCTGAGATGAGGTATTGTAATTATTTACATTGCTTGGATTGATTGGACACATCTAGGTCATCATATTGATGATGTTTCGGTTGTTGTAAACACTTTCTTCAGGATCTGTTTATATTCTGAGATGAGGTATAGTAATTATTTATACTATTTACAATGTTTGAACTGTTGCTTTCATCTTTGTTGTCATACTCACAATGTTATACATTCCGGCCTTCTGGTGCATCAGTCTATATTTGTGAAATGAAGTTTCAGCTGCTGTAATATCCAGCCTTTTTCAGGATCTTTCTACATTTCCCAAATGAAATACTGTAGTTATTTACAATACTTACACTGTTTAAACTTTTCTCCTCATATTGTTTTATGTGTTGTAATTTCAGTATTACCCTTCTGTGGTGTAGTGCAGTGGATATCAGATTGAAATGAGAAATCTGAGAGCCAACTTCGAATTCCATTTTTTTTTTTTTTTTTTTTTAATCATATCGCCCCAAGCAAGGCATTATACTGCCACTGTTGTGCAGAGAGTTGTTGTTGGACAAAAGTTATGAGAAATAGTGACAGGTTATAGGGGGTGTCAGGAAGTGGGTATGAGAAGGATGAGAATACTGATGAGAGTGGAGTGGACGGAGAAAGGAGCATGAGAGAAAGTTATGAGAAATAGTGACAGGTTTTAGGGAGTGTCAGGAAGTGGGTATGAGAAGGATGAGAATACTGATGAGAGTGGAGTGGACGGAGAAAGGAGCATGAGAGAAAGTTATGAAAAATAGTGACAGGTTTTAGGGAGTGTCAGGAAGTGGGTATGAGAAGGATGAGAATACTGATGAGAGTAGATTAATTCCCCATTTTACATCCACATTATAATAGTATAGAATTTTTTTTTCCATTATAAGATGATATTTTTTTTTTATAATCATATCGCCCCAAGCAAGGCATTTTACTGCCATGGTTTTGCAGGGGGTTACATAGGAGGAAAGTTATGAGAAAGAGTGACAGGTTATATAGGGGGTGTCCAGGAAGTGGTTAAGAGAAAGCTGGCTGTGACCATGAAGTGAGGGATCAATTTATATACTGATTGTCATGTAGAAGTGATCCCCCACTTTATATCCACATTAAAATGTGGGTATGAGAAGGTTGAGAATACTGATGAGAGTGGACAGAGAAAGGAGCATGAGAGGGAGAGAATGCAAGTTAATGAGACAGGAGATGACTATTGACTTTACATTTAAATTCTGGAAGATTGTAGCAGTCAGGGAAGCAAGGATACGGAAGAGAAGTAAATGGAAGGGAATTCCACAGGTGGAAGTGCGAGAGAAGAAGCTGATGAAGTAGAATTTGCATTTACAGTTTATCAGTTTCACAGTAAAAGGGTGGAACCTCGTTGCCAATCTTGTGGCTCAAGTAAATTCGTATGTAAGGGGCACCAGTGAGCTAAGTTCATAAAAGCAGAAGCCATCAAAGTACTTGTACAACAGACACAGGAAAGCCACACTATGCTGTTGAAAAAGTGACTGTATCCGAGCTGCCAAGTCAGGATCGATCACATTGCAGATTCTGAATTCATTGCATTCAATTAAGTGTAAATATCTTTAGGAAAGATATTAAGCCATCTCTTTCCTTCAGTTATGGGTCAAATAACAGGATAGATTAGGTTCTATAGCCTTGGTTGGCAACCAGTCTACCACAGAAAGTAGTGGCAACCTATTGCAGGAAAATTTTCTGCTCAGTTAATTATGTATGCTTTCTCACCGACGCAGTGTGGCTTCCCTGTGTCTCTTCTACAAATACTTTCACGGCTTCTGCTCCGATGAACTTAGCTCATAGGTATCTTCTATATATGAATTTCCTTGAGCTACAAGGTTAGCAACTAGGTTCCAACCTTTTACTGTGAAACTGATAAACTGTAAATGCAAATTCTACTCCATCAGCTTCTTCTCTCGCACTTCCACCTGTGGAATTCTCTTCTGCAGACTTGCTTTCCCGACAGCTATAATCTTCAAGAATTTAAATGTAAAGTCAATAGTCATTTCCTGTTTCACTAACTTATATCCTCTCCCACATGCTTTTTGCTTCGTCCACTGCACTCTCATCAGTATTCTCTTCCCTCTCTTACCCACTTCCTGACACCCTCTATAACCTGTCACTCTTTCTCATAACATTCCTCCTATAAAACCCCTGCACAACAGTGGCAGTAAAATGCCTCGCTTGCGGCCACACAATTATAAAAAAAATAAAACTTTCGAGACATGATCACCCAAGCTGACTGATGCCCAGTATTAGATATGTCTCTTTAACTCAACTTTTAAGTTTTTGTTCACCCAAGTTATAGCTAGGTATTGAACTCACAGTTCTTGAGGGAAAAGTCACAAAATCCAATGCCTTTATCCACTGGGCCATGTGTCATTAAAACAACCAAAAGAGGCATAATGCATTGAACTAGAATGGTCTACTCCAGTGGACAAAAGAAAGGGTTCAGTTTGAAAATTGCAATCACCTCAAGTAAGCCAGTTCATACAACAGACAAAATATTATGAATATGGCAACAAAGATGAGTTCAACAGTCCAAACAATGTAAATAGTGAAAATAATTACAATAGCTCATCTCAGAAATATAGACAGATATTGAAGATGAATATGGCAACAAAGATGAAGACAACAGTCCGAACAATGTAAATAGTGTAAATAATTATAATAGCTCATCTCAGAAATATCGACAGATATTGAAGGTGAATATGGCAACAAAGCTGAGGAGAACAGTCCAAACAATGTAAATAGTGTAAATAATTACAATACCTCATCTCAGAAATATAGACAGATATTGAAGGTGAATATGGGAACAAAGATGAGGACAACAGTCCAAACAATGTAAATAGTGTAAATAATTACAATATCTCATCTCAGAAATATCGACAGATATTGAAGGTGAATATGGGAACAAAGATGAGGACAACAGTCCAAACAATGTAAATAGTGTAAATAATTACAATATCTCATCTCAGAAATATCGACAGATATTGAAGGTGAATATGGCAACAAAGATGAGGACAACAGTCGGAACAATATAAATAATATAAATATTTACAATCCCTCATCTCGGAAATATAGACAAATAGAGAAGGTGAATATGGCAACAAAGATGAAGACAACAGTCTAAATAATGTAAATATGTAGATAATTACAATACCTCATCTCTGAAATATAGACAGTTCCTGAAGTGGGCCAGAGAATACAATGGCTGAAGCATTGTTTATTTGGCAACGATGATGAGGACAACAGTATGAACAATGTAAATAGTGTAAACAGATTTTATACATAAAATATTTACCTTATGTTTTTCCCAGCAGATTTAAAAATTGATTTTGGCATTCTGCGCTATTTACTATCAATTGTCCATGTCTTGTGTTTTGTCTACTGAATCTTTGCCAATTGTAATTCTTAATCATTTTCAATCCAATTATTTTTGTGCTTGCTAAATTCTCTTGTGAGAAATTATAGACAGCAATAATTTATTGTTATTTTCAAAATTGTGAATGCAATTATAAAGAAGTCAAGAAAAACAGCTTTATAGTTGAAGTTTTGAACTGAAAATCATAAATACTGGGCTTAATTTGTTATGATGTAACCCTTCATAATGTGGGCTAACATGGTTCTTTACATCTTTGAAAAACAGTAGCTACTCTAGCATCTACGCATCATTCATTCAGCATTGAATTAGAACACTCTCAGCTGTTGGACATGTATAATAATAATATACATGCTAAAAGATCTGTCTCCTACTACCGAGCACCCGTAGCTCAGAGGCAGAATCGCCAACTGACACCAATTCGGTTGGGTTTCAGTCCTGGGTAAAAGGCAATTGGCTGTCTATCCGTACTGATGAGCTGTGATACAACAAAACAGATCTGTCTGCAGATGACTATATATATATATATATATATATATGAAATTATTTGTTTGAACATTATTTTTAATCAATACTCATATTTGAGTAGATAATCTGTTTTTAATCAAACAGTATATTTGTTTCTACTGGCCTGATTATTTACGATAAATTTTTGTTACAAAATGTATGTCAGTCAGCACGATTCAAACCTGTGACCCCTATCAATACAGGGGAAGCCACCAATTGATCTGGTGTGTCTTAGACCACTCGACCATAAATGATACCATAGCCTAAATGAAGTCAAATCAAGCCTTATATAACACAATTTTCGATTCTACGTAAATAATTATCTCTGCTCTGAAAAGTATCATGTCAACAAATATAAACAGACAATGTTACATATACATAAATATATACACACACATATATATATAGGTGCGTTTGTGTGTGTGTATGTTTGTTTCTAACTGCACCAGGTGTTATTTTCTAGGTACCTTTATTTTAGTAGAAGCTCTGTTTTTTTAAATGCTAGGCTTTATGTGCATTCAAAGGACTTAATAAAGACTACATTTAAACTCTTTGGTAGAGTGAAATCTGCATCTTCTATTTTAGGAGAAATCAAAATGTGTTCCTCCCTGTTTGGTTTAAGGAGATTTTTATTTTTTTAATAATCATGTCGTCCCAAGCAAGGCATTTTACTGCCACTGTTGTGCAGGGGGTTAAACAGGAGGAAAGTTATGAGAAAGAGTGACAGGTTACAAGGAGTGTCAGGAAGTTGGTAAGAGAAGGATGAGAATACTGATGAGAGTGGAGTGGATGGAGAAAGGAACATGAGAAAGAGGATGCAGGTTAGTGAGACAAGAGATGACTATTGACTTTACATTTGAATTCTTGGAGATTGTAGCTGTTGGGGAAGCAAGTAAATAAAAGAGAATTCCACAGGTGGGAAGTGCGAGAGAAGAAGCTGGTGGAGTAGAAAATTGCATTTACATTTTCTTGGTTTTAAATTAAAAGAGTGGGACCTAGTTGCTAATCTTGTTGCTTGAGTAAATTCATATATAGGGAGTACCAGTAAGCTAAGTTCATCGAAGCAAAAGCTATGAAGGTATTTGTAGAAGAGACACAAAGAAGCCACATTGTTTTGGTGAGAAATTGACTGTATCCTAGCTTCCAATTTGGGATCGATCACATTATAGATTCTCCATTCGATTTTGTCAAGGACCCCATGTGGATAGCAGGAGCACCCGACCAGATATGGCAGCAGTATTCAATGCATGGGCGGATGGTAAGAGAAGGATGAATGTGGCCATAAAGTGAGGGATCCGTTTATATATTGATTGTAATGTAGAATTGATCCCCCACTTTATATCCACATTATAATAATATAGAATTTTTTTTATAATCATATCGCCCCAAGCTAAGTTTATCGGAGCAGATGCCGTGAAAGTATTTGTAGAAGAGACACAGGGAAGCCACATTGCGCCGGTGAGAAAGTGACTATCTCTGAGCTGTCATTTACATTACAGAGTCTCAGTTGGATTTTGTCAAGGACACCTAGATGGATAGCAGGTGCACCCAACCAGATATGGCAACAATAGTCAATGCACAGGCGGATGCTAAGTCGTGATCGACCACATTACAGATTATCTGTTGGATTTTGTCAAGGACACCCAGGTAGATAGCAGGGCCATCTGACCAGATATGGCAGCAGTTTTCAATGCATGGGCGAATAGTAGATTTGTATATATTCAGGATTGCTTTAGACAGAAAAAACTTCCTGGCCCTGCAAAGAGAACCAACCTTCTTAGTAATGGATTTAGCTATGGATTCTCTATAGTCATTCAACTTGAGGTCTGATGTGAGAATTATCCCAAGGAGGTGCAGTGTTTTACCTTCAGGAAGACTAGCCTGATCTATGCTAATGGTAGGGGGTGGAATAGGAGCAATTGTCGGTGATGATTAATAGATAGCAGCTTCGTTTTGGAAGCATTAAAATTCATGAGCCATTTCTTACCCTAGTTCACCACGGACTGGAGGTCCTTTTCAAGCTCAGCAGCAAGGTTTGCTTTGTCAGCCTCGGCAGATTTTTGATCGAGGAGAGAGTAAACTGTAGCGTCGTCAGCATATATGCCTACTTGGGATCTTATTCATCTGGGAGACAGAAATAATAATCATTTATATGTGAGCCATTTACTTAGCATGCGAGTGCTTTTGGAACGGATATAACCCATCATCAGAGAATTCAGTTTGCATATTCTTGATATACAGCAACATTTAGCAATTCAGGAATATTGTTACAATTCCTTGCGGATAATTAGCAGACGAAATATCTCATAGGTAACAGCTTCTACAGAAACAATGATATAATGTCAGTTTCAAATGAAATCCAACAACAACTTTTTTCATGTGACATGGCCTTTAAGGACGTAGGTGATTATGGCCCTCCACATCTTTCCGGCCATTGTTGCTCTTAATATATTTTGTCCTGTTATTTCTCCCAAACTATGCTCTGCCATCCATTTGTTTAAACCCTTCAAGTATGGACGTGCCCCTTTTTCTCGGTCTTTCTTTCTCTCTAGCCACACTGTGAGTATCAGATTCTCCAAGACCTCATTACATGTCCCAGAAACTTTAACTGTCTCTTCCTGGTGTTAAGTATACCACAAGAATAAATAAGTAATATGACCTTGAAATTAGTATGGCAGTTTCTAAAAAGTGCTCTAGTCTGTATTTACAACCTTAAAAAAACAATCCTCAAGTAAAATATAAGTTTTCTTGCACGTCAAAATCTATATGAGTCAAGAACCACCATACATAATTCACTTTCATGCTCATAGTTTTCTTTCTGCATCATAGAATATACCGCTCACAATTACAAGGACATTTTCGAGTCATTGATTCTGACACGTAATCTTGCTTATCCGTTCAAGAGTCTAACAAGACGAAAGAATGAAGGAAAGAAGAAACAAAAGAGAAGAGAAGGAAGAAAAGAAAAATTAAACAAAGAAAAATTAAACAAAGAAAAAATGAAAAAGAAACGAGAAAGATTGAAATAATAATAAAAAAAACTTATTTGGATTCTTGTTACCCTTCGACTTCTTAACTCTTTCTGATAGTTTGTGCCTAATAAGAGAAAATCTTGTTTTCTCAAGTTTTTGAGTTTTGTTTAACAACATATCAACCTCAATGAGATATTTAATGCCAAAAAAGTTCAGTTTTAAGGTATTTTTTTAGTGTTTGGTTATAGTGAGAAGGTTGATTTAGTCAGATTTTGATGAAATTTTTGTTTTTATTCCTTTTTATTTTAGAAAACTGAAAATGTCTTCTAGTTTTGTCTTCAAAAATGTTTTGCTGAAATTTTTTCTTCAAAAATGTATTGTTGGTAATATTTTTCCATCAAAAATGTATATTTTTCTATAAATTGTTATTTTTATGTATATATTTCTTTAAAGGTGTCATTTTATTCTTTCATAGTGTTTTAACCCCAATTTGGGGATTAACAATTTGCCCATAGTTGGATCCTAGCAGGTGCTATCACTCTGGGTCAGGGTAGACCAACAGCAATTAAGAGGTGGTTTCATGCTCCTCACAACCTGCCAATCAGAGGCCTTGCTGCCAGATGTAGTTTACCGTCATACCCAGGACCAGTTTTCTCAAGTGAATTTATGTCAGTGTTTGACTTCCATACTAAACATCAGTATCAAAACCCGTTATGAGACAGGGATTTATATACAAAACTTCCTGGCTTTCTGTTTACAAGATTACATAAAATGGATAAACAAGCAATGGAAAAATTAAACAAAGCAAAGAGAATTTGTTTGGAAGAAGAGATTAAAACATACAAAAAACGGTAAATGAAAGAAGAAACAGAAACATGTCAAGAAACATAGTCAGTTAAGTGCCATACGTGAGACACGCTTGGGCGATCATGTCTCGAAAGAGACATGACTGACTGGGCAGAAGATTATCCCGCAGTAGGTTGCCATTACTTTCTGCGGTAGACTGGTTGCCAGCCAAAGGCTATAGAACTCAATCTGTCCTATTATTTGGCTCACGACTAGAGGTGGAAGAGATGTATTATATTATTTAGTAATTAGTGGGGGATCAGTGTATTACTTCATAACAATACAAAAATGATCCCCTACCCTATACCTAGTAGAAGCCTTGATCATGTTTTCAAGTATTTCAGTCAGTTAAGTGCCATACGTGATACACGCTTTGGGCGATCATGTCTCGAAAGAGACATGAGTGACTGGGCAGGCTATCCCACAGTAGGTTGCCATTGCTTTCTGCCATAGACTGGTTGACAGTCAAGGCTATAGAACCCAATCTGTTCTGTTATTTGACTCATAGCTAGAGGGTGAAGAGATGTATTCTATTATTAAGTAGTAATTAGTGGGAAATCAGTTTATTACTTCATAAAAATACGAAACTTATCCCCCACTTTATGCCCAGTAGAAGCATTAATCATGTTTTCAATTATTATATTTAGTCAGTTCATTTAAGTGCTATACATGATACACGATTTGGGCGATCATGTCTCGAAAGAGACTTGACTGACTGGGCAGAAGATTATCCTGCAGTAGGTTGCCATTAATTTCTGCAGTAAACTTGTTGTCTGCAAAGGCTATAGAACCCAATCTGTCCTGTTATTTAACCAATAACTGGAAGGTAGAGATGGATTAATACCTTTCCCAAAGGTATTTGTGCGTAAGTGAATGCAAGGAATTCAACTGGAATTTGAACAAGAAACATAGCAAAAATAAAAAAATGTAAGTCAGCTCTTTTCACCTGAGATGAACTACACTCGATGCTTAAATAAAATTCTCCAAGTAGTTTAAAAAACAACCATTGGAGTCAATCTTCAGAGTATTTCTTACCAATGATATGCAAACAAAGAATTATAACTAATAGAAAATGAGTTATAACAGTGACAACAAGGATCAAAACTAATACAAGTTTTAACAGAAGTGATGAGAATATTAGGACTCATACTGAGTGTAACAGGAGTTACGAGAATGCCGAGACTCATACTGAGTTTAACAGAAGTGATGAGAGTATTAGGACTCCTACTGAGTGTAACGGGAGTTACGAGAATAGCAAGACTCATACTGAGTTTAACAGAAGAGATGAGAATATTAAGACTCATACTGAGTGTAACAAAAATTACGAGAATACCGAGACTCATACTGAGTTTAACAGAAGTGATGAGAATATTAGGACTCCTACTGAGTGTAACGGGAGTTACGAGAATGCTGAGACTCATACTGAGATTAACATAAGTGATGAGAATATTAAGACTCATACTGAGTGTAACAGGAGTTATGATAATGTAGAGACTCATACTGAGTGTAAAAGGAGTTATGATAATGTAGAGACACATACTGAGTGTAACAGGAGTTATGATAATGTAGAGACACATACTGAGTGTAACAGGAGTTATGATAATGTAGAGACTCATACTGAGTGTAACAGGAGTTACCAGAATGTTAAGACTCATACTGAGTGCAACAGAAGTTACGATAATGTCCAGACTCACACTGAGTGTAACACGAGTAACAAGAATGTTGAGACTCATAGTGAGTGTAACAGGAGTTACGAGAATATCAAAACTCATTCTGAATATAAATAATAGAGAAAAAATACTTGTGTCTTTTGCACACGATACAAGTGATGAAAAGAATTTGTACCATGTTGGTTTCATTTTTTTCTTTATGCAGAAAAAGAAATTCTTCAAATAGGAAAGAAATACTTGTTCAAATGGTACAAATTCAACAACAGCAAAAGTTAATGGAAATAATTCTGACGGGAACAGTTTGTTTTTTTTGACTCCCAACACACTCTCGAATACCATATCTGAATTTTCATACAATCCAGATGATAGACTTACATTTTCTGTGTATTTTAAATATACAAACAGATTTTCACAGAAGAATGCATGACTGACAAGTTAAGAGAAAAACGAGACTTTTGTTGAGACAGTTAACACGAGCAGAACATGAAAATTACTTTAATTTTGTACTACACAAGAACCAGAAGAGATTTGTTTCGAAGAAACAGTGAATATTATTATTAATTTTTTTAGAAGCAAAAGCTCTTTACTAACATCCATTAGAAATGTATGAATTTAACAAAAAGAAGACAAAGATTTTGTCATATATGCTGGTTCCGTTAACAAGAAACATGAAATATTCAAACCGAACGATGCAGAAATACAGGTGAGAATTTTAATGAAACTTGAGCAGAACAATAAACTTACACTACAAGAAATATTGGACGAATGTCAGAGAATCCCAAATCTGAGGTGCAATGTGAATGAAATTCAGGAGAAAGACTATGCATAATATGCAAAAAAAAATGTACAAAAAGGAGAACTGACTGGTTGGAATTATTTGAGATTTGCTTTTAAAAGTTTACTGCAAAAATGTAAGTGGATAAGTGACCATTTGAAAAAAAAAAAGTATTGAAAAAATGTTTTCCAGATGTTTTGGGTCAGTGTTCCAAAGTTAAAATGAAATTTTAAATAAAATAGATTAAAAATTATAAACTGTTTGAGCAGTAGAAGTGAAATGGAAATAAAAAAAAGATATTTTGCAATGGAGTACATCAATTACCAGTTATTCTGGGAAAAACAAAAAAAATTCAGAACAAGACATGTTTTTTTCAATTTTTTTTTTTTGATTATTTTTTTTTTAATTGTGTCACTGTGGAAATAAAAAAAACAACTGAAAGAAACTAAGAAAGAAGAAAATTCAGACTTGAATGTTTACTCGCCATGTAATGGATAATTAATATTTGCACAAAAAGTTGTAATACCTATCATATTACAAAAGCAAATATTAAATGAATTTCACTAAATTATATTTCATTATGAACATCAGGGAATTTCAAAAATGAAATCTCTTATAAGAATCTATGTATAATGGACCAAAATGGATCAAAACATTGAAAAGCAATAAAATCTTGCAGAGGTTGTGCTCTAGCAGCAAAACCATCTACCACAAAAATACAATCTTGGCCAAAGACAAACATGCCATGGTCAAGACTGCATACAGATTTTGCAGGTCCAATTAAAGGTCTCACATTATCATGTGATAGTGGATAGTTTTGTAAGTGCAAAAAAACTTCTTCGCTGACAGTTCTTTACAAAAATTGTTTATAAGATATGTTATTCTAGATACTACAGCCTTGGATAAAGATACATTTCACTATTCCCAGACTGGAAGATTTATGTAAAAGGTTCTCTATTGAACATACTACTATTCCTCTGTATCATCCAAGGTCAAACAGACAAGCTGAACAGTTTGTGGGTAATTTCAAGAGAGCTTTGATAAAAGCAAGTCATGAAAAAGTGAACAAAGAAATATTCAAGAAAATTTGAGAGTTTACCTCATAACACCAAATCCCAATACACTATCAGGCATGTTGCCAACAGAATTAATATCCATAAGAAAAATTATATTTGTGTTCGACAAGCTGTTACCATGTCAGAAAGAATAAAAATAGATAATGAAAAAGACACTAAATTTTTCAAGATTGGCATGAAAAGTTTCTCAGAGTATATAAAGATGGAAAAGAAATGTGGGAAGATTGCGTAATAATATCACGAATTAGAAAGATGATGTTCATGGCAAAAGAAAAAAATGGGAGCACAAAAGACATTGTATTTAGCTACTTTTTGGTCACAGTTAGGTTAGCCAAATGCAGACAACAATTCTACTCCTGCAGCTTCTTCTCTCACACTTCCCGCCTGTGGAACTCGCTCCCATATTCTTGCTTTCCTGATGGCTACAACCTCCAGAAATTTAAATGCAACGTCAATACTCATCTACTAATCACTTGACTCTAGCCCTTCCCCCACCCCATATATCCTTCCCTTTCTCTCCCCCCGTGCAACTGTCACCACACCTGCATTTTCATCTTTCTCTTGCTTCTTTCTAATTGGTTTGTAATCCTCTTCTCCCTCCTCTAATTAATTTTCTTTCAGTTATATAGCCCCCCGCACATCAGTGGCATTTACGCCTTGCCTGGGGTGAAATGATTAAAGAAAAAAAAAATTTCTTAGCTATTTTTAATGCTATTTCAGTGTATTTCGGCTCCTAATTTTCTACAAGTTTTTTCAAGGAATTTTCAAAAAATTTTAAACCCAAATTTCAAAATCATTTTGTTACAGAAAGTTTGATATACTGTCAAAAATTAGACTTCAGGCACTTATTTACAACATGGAGAGCGAGTGTCAGAAAATGTTGGGACAGAGTGAGAAAAGAAAAAAACAAATTAAATCAAAACAACATTAGTAGTAATGGAATGTTGCTGAAAGTAACCAAGTCATTTTAAAATGTCACGTCATAGGAGAAAGTCATTAACAAATAAAAGGCCCCTTACAATAGATCTGCAGAGCCAAGGAGCCTTGCAATTTCCTAGGGCCTTGCAGTCCCTAGGGAAATTGCACCCTCACCCCCACAATTGCAGAGTCTGTGGGGACCCTAAGCACAGCTCTGCCTAGTGATACAAATGGACTAGTCTAGACACTTAAATAAAGTACTCTAAATTTATATTATAACCGATAAAAAAAATGAGTTACAACAGATAACAAATAGATAAAATTTTGTTAAGAACTATAAAGGATAGGAAACTGTGGGGAGCCATGATCACTAACATCCTGAAAAGACACAGTATATAGAAGCAAAAGAAGAAGCAGAAAGACATATTTTCAATTAATTTCTGGTGCATATTTGCAATAAAAATCAAGGTAGAAGTCCAAGGTTAAATGAAAACAAAGCCTGACATTTAATGTCCAGCCCCAGGCTGAATTGTAAAGAACAAATAATTGGGATAATATTTTAAGAAAATCTGTCCCTGTGGTATAAACGCAAGAGCTATTTCTGCTTGGGAGTTTTTATTTCCATCCCTCTAGAATTAAAAAGCACTCTTTATGATAGTGAAATGAAAATCGCTCAAGGTAAGTCAATCAACATTTAGTTTTAATGAAAAGAGAGTTTAAGATAGTGAGGAAAAAATACAAGATTGTTGAACCCTAAACTGGCAGTTGTTTGAAAGCAATTAAATTAAAACAGAATTCAGGAAAAGAAAGAATTGGTTATTCCATAAAACTGTTCCTTTTGGCATCAGTACATTCTGGTACACGTGCGTTGTCGTACAGTGGATATTGGCTCGGAACGAGAAGCCGGGGAACCGAGTTCAAATTCCAGTTGAATCCATTGTATTCACTTACGTGCAAATACCCTTGGGAAAGGTATTAATCCGTCTCTTCCTTCCAGTTATGGGTTAAATAACAGGACAGATTGGTTTCTATAGCCTTGGTCGGCAACCAGTCTACCACAGAAAGCAATGACAACCTACTGCGGGATAATCTTCTGCCCAGTCAGTCATGTCTCGAAAGAGACATGATCGCCCAAGCATGTATCACGTATGGCACTGAACTGACTGACATTTATTTCTTCAAAGCAACAATTGGTTTTCCTCCAAGAGAGTTATTCGTTTAGAGAATTGGTAAAATTGCTGAAAGCTTGTTCAATGTAATCATAATGAGAATAGATCTTGTCTGCATATAATGTGGTTAATATAGAAATAAAAGTTATAATTTGTAGAGGAAAGGTTGAACTTCATCCAAAACAGAGGTCAAGAGCAACTCAAGAGAGCTAGTGAATAAAGTGTGTGGTATTAATGTCTGAGGAGATAGGATAAAGAGGATATATATATATATATATATTTTTTTTTTTTTAATCGTATCACCCTGAGCAAGGCGGTAATGCCACTGATGTGCAGGGGGCTACGTAACAGTGAAAAGATTGAAAAAGAGAAAGCTGGAAACCAAATCCTAAACAGGGAACAAGGGATGACCCTCTTAAACTGTTCAATAGACATGGGTGGAGTGTGAACTGGGCAATAGATAGATCTATCTACTCCAATTGAAAAAAAATAGTGATTGACTCTTGATTTCAAGTGGTTAAAATTGTAGAATTCAATACAGATTTTGATATATTTGAGTTTTGCTTGTGATTTACATCAAACTCTACCTTTGTTGAGATTTTTTCTAAGGGATTCTAGTTTTTATTCTTATCCTATAAGTTGCCTGATATCCTTAGACATAGTAGATTAAATAAAGGGTTTTCAGAATTCCCTGTAAGTTACCCAATATCCTTAGACAAAGACAGTAGATTAAATAAAGTGTTTTCAGTATTGCCTGTAAGTCTTCTATAAATATTTTCATGGCTTCTGCTCGGATGAGCTTAAGTCACTGATGCCTCCTCAACAGGTGTTTACCCGTGCAACCAGACTGGCAACTGGGTCCCACCCATTCACAGTCAGGTTAGCCAAATGCAGACGACAATTCTACTCCTGCAACTTCCTCTCTCGCACTTCCCACCTGTGGAACTCACTCCCGTATTCTTGCTTTCCTGATGGCTACAACCTCCAGAAATTTAAATGCAAAGTTAATACTCATCTACTAACCACTGGCCTCTAGCTCTCTCCCCTCCCCTGTATAAGCTTCCCTTTCTCTCCTCCTATGTATCTGTCATCGCACCTTCTTTCTCAGTTTTCTATTGTTCCTTTCTAACTAGCTTGTACTCCTCACTCTTTTCTAATTAATCTTTTTACATTTATGTAACCCCCTGCACATCAGTGGCGTTTCCGCCTTGCTCGGGGTGAAATGATTTAAAAAAAAAAAAAAAGAAAAAAAAGTTGCACAATATCCTTACACATAGACAGAAGATTAAATAAAGTGTTTTCAGAATTCCCTGTAAGTTGTCCGATATCCTTAGACACAGACAGTAGATTAAATAAAGGGTTTTCAGAATTCCTTGTAAGTTGTCCGATATCCTTAGACATAGACAGTAGATTAAATAAAGGGTTTTCAGAATTCCTTGTAAGTTGTCCGATATCCTTAGGCATAGACAGTAGATTAAATAAAGGGTTTTCAGAATTCCCTGTAAGTTGTCCGATATCTTTAGACATAGACAGTAGATTAAATAAAGGGTTTTCAGAATTCCTTGTAAGTTGTCCGATATCCTTAGACATAGACAGTAGATTAAATAAAGGGTTTTCAGAATTCCCTGTAAGTTGTCCGATATCCTTAGACATAGACAGTAGATTAAATAAAGGGTTTTCAGAATTCCTTGTAAGTTGTCCGATATCCTTAGACATAGTAGATTAAATAAAGAGTTTTCAGTATTCCTTCTAGGTTACACAGATTAATATACACCTGAGAAAGCCCAGAGGCCAAAATGTTATGATAGTAACAACAAAGATGAAGAGAATAGGAAAAATATAAGTAGTGTAAATAATGATAACTCCTTATCCTAGAAATACAATCAGAAAGTACCCCTTTAATGTTTGTAAATCTAGATACAGTTGGCTATTTTCATGTGACTTTGTATTTGGAGACTGGGAGATCATTCCAGATCAACCCTGTACACATCATACCTAATATCATACTGAGTGCCAAGCATATTCTTTCAAATTCCAATGTGAGGCTGATACAATAGTAATTTATGTCTATATGGTGATATAGCTGTCATGCAAGAGCAAATAAGGATTTTTTTTTTATCATTAGATTCATCATCTTTTGGATATTGAGAACATTAACTAAAAAATAGGTGGACTGAAACAAACACTTGGATAATTACTTACATCATTAACATTGTTTGAACTGTTGTCCTCATATTTGTTTTCATTTTTTTTTTTTTAATCATATCACCCCAAGCAAGGCGATAACGCCACTGATGCGCAGGCGGCTACGTAAGGGTAAAAAGAATGGAAAAGAGAAAGCGGGAAACCACATCCTAAACAGGGAACAAGGGATGCGCCTCTTCACCTGTTCAGTAGACGTGGTTGGAGTGTGAACCGGGCGATAGTTTAGTCTATCTACTCTAATTGGAAAAAAAAAATAAGAGTGAAAAGATTGGAAAAGAGAAAACTGGGAACCGCATCCTAAACTGGAAACAAGGGATGAGCCTCTTCACCTGTTCAATAGATGTGGGTGGTCACAATGTTTTGACTTTCGTATGCTCTGGTCTTCTTTAGAATCTATCTCTATGTCTGAGATGAGGTATTGCACTTATTTACACTATTTGCCTCTCAGAATTATAGACAGATATCGAAGGTGAATATGGCAATAAAGATGAGGACAACAGTCCAAACAATGTAAATAGTGTAAATAATTACAATACCTCATCTCAGAAATATAGACAGATATTGAAGGTGAATATGGCAACAAAGATGAGGACAACAGTCCAAACAATGTAAATAGTGTAAATAATTACAATACCTCATCTCAGAAATATAGACAGATATTGAAAGTGAATATGGCAACAAAGATGAGGACAACAGTCCAAACAATGTAAATAGTGTAAATAATTACAATACCTCATCTCAGAAATATAGACAGATATTGAAAGTGAATATGGCAACAAAGATGAGGACAACAGTCCAAACAATATAAATAGTGTAAATAATTACAATACCTCATCTCAGAAATATAGACAGATATTGAAGGTGAATATGGCAACAAAGATGAGGACAACAGTCCAAACAATGTAAATAGTGTAAATAATTACAATATCTTTTCTCAGAAATATAGACAATCAATCAGATAGTTTGCAATGTAGCTTTAAACAAAACCAAGTTCTTTTAACAGCAAACAGACATTGTGTAAGTTTATTGAAATGGAAATTAGAATGTACAGCAAAAATTGTTCCCATTGTGGGCCTCTGCTGCCCATTTTGATTCAATGTCTGGGTGAATATAGCCTGCAGATACTATTGGCACCTGAATTGAGAATTGGTAGTAGACTGAAAAAAAAAAAGCAAAAAATCCAAACAAGTACTACATTAATTATATACATGATACTGTCCAAAGAACGTGTTAGCCCAAAGATGATGATAGTTTGACCAAAAAGTAAAAGATTTGCATTGAGACCGTATGATATATATTCTACCACCAACACACTCAAAAAAAATTTATTTATTTGGAATGATTTATGGGTTTTCTGTTCTTGCTTTTTTGGTGGTTGTAACTATGAAAGTAATGACATGATAATACACAAGCTCTAAAAATTTGGACAGTTAATTTATATAGATAAATGTGTATGTGTACGATCATGCAAGGAGAGGGCTGAAAAGTTCTCAGTCCGAAAAAGAAGTCTATAAAAAAATCTATCTAAATCTAAATCTCATCTAATCTAAACTTATTTATAAATGGAACTTTGTGTGTCTGTGTGTGTGTGTCCGTTATATATAGACTCTGAAATGGCTGAACCGATTTTCTTGAAAATTTACACAGTTGTACTATAAAAACTGACAAATGTTTAGTTATTTAGATTTTGGAAAGTGGATTGGTTCGTTGGTTGTTTCGTTTTTATGGCATATCAACCTCAGCAGGTCATTTACTGCCATCTAAATTTTATTTAATTATTGCTGGTAATACCTTTTTCTTTCAACTTATTGTTGTTTTTACATAAGTTTTGTGTCTAGAAATACTTTTTTTTCTTTTTGAGTATCAAGATTCATTGGCGTTTGTTTTATTTTTTTTTAGGGGCAGGGTCCCCAAGTCCTACTTTTGTTATTTAACCCATAACTGGAGGGAAGGGACAGATTAATACCTTTCCCAAGAGTACCAGTGCTTAAGTGAATGCAGGGTATTCAACTGGAATTTGAACTCGGCTCACCGATTTCTCTTTCCGAGCCGACATCCACTGCACCACAATGCACATCTGTCGCTATACGCTTACAGTATCTGGTATTCCCAAGCGGTCACCCATCTAAGTACTGACCAGGCTCAACATTGCTTAATTTTGGTGGAAAGTGGATTGAACCTAAAAACAATTCAATAGTTATTGCACGTGAAAAAAGAAAATATAATAATATTGTCCTAAATTATATGTATAATATTGGTCAAGTTTTGATCCCAGCCAGAAGCAAGTGGCTGCATCTAGCCACACTGATGAGCTGTGACACAGTGAAACAGGCTTCTACGTGGATGACTAATATATTATGCTCTCATTACGATTGAGCTCTCTAGAGAAGAAAATTTTAAAAACAGTTTCCACTTCTGCGATATATGCATTACTCTTCAGAAACGAATAGAGTTCTTTTGGTGACTGGTGTGTGTATTTGCTGCTTATATACAACATGTTAAAATTTCCCTTCCCTGATTTCATGCGCCTATGGCTTGTGTGTAGCGACTCCGACTGACACCAAATCGGTAGAGTTTTGATCCCAGCCAGAAGCAAGTGGATGTGTCTAGCCGCACTGATGAGCTGTGATACAGCAAAACAGGCATGTATGTGGATAACTAATATATAACACAGAGGAAAGCTGAAAACAACCACTCCAAAGGTCAGTCAGTCAGTCAGTCAGTCAAGTGCCATATGTGAGACACGCTTGGGCGATCATGTCTCAAAAACAACATAACTGAGCAGAAAATTTTTTCACAGTAGGTTGTCATTACTTACTGCAGTAGACTGGTTGTCAACCAAGGCTACAGAACCCAATCTTTGATGCTATTTAACCCATAGCTGGAGCAAGAAAAGATGGATTAATACCTTTCCCAAGGATATTTGTGGATAAGTGAATGCCATGAATTCAACTGGAATTTGAACTCGACTCTCCAATTTCTTGCTTCGAGTCAATATTCGTTGCATTCAATTACACACAAATACTCTTGGGAAACGTATTAATCCATCTCTTTTTCCTCTAGCTATCAGTCGTATTCAATCGGAATTCAAACTTGGCTCTCCGATTCCTCATTCAGAACCACTATCCATTACACAAGAGACAGTCATCACACTACCTGGGCATAAATATCGATAGAAACATCAAGGGTATTAGTTTGATTAAATTATGAAATAAAAAGTATTACTTGAAGATTCAAGCATGCAGAATTACGTTCAGGAGAAAGTGACTGAATTAAGACCAAGTCTGTCACTGACATCTGAAAATAAGAAAATGCCGAAAGAGAGAGAGATTTGGACGATTGAGTCTGCCATTTGAATGTTCTTATGCAGCTGATGGACGTCCAATAGTAATTAAATGAGATGGTCTCTTCCACTGACCACAATTACATCTTCAGACAGCAAATATATTTTCCCTCACTTTCTTTCATTCAACGCTTGCTTGAACGAAATGAGAAAAGCATAAAGATCAGAAAAGAAATACACAGATATGAAATAAATCTTTTCCATCAATATCTCTCATTCACTCACTCTCTTTATATATATATATATATATATATATATATATATATATATATGTGTTTAAGTCTCTCTCTCTCTATATATATATATATGCGTGTCTGTGTGTGTGTCTTTTTGTCTCACTCTCTTTATATGTATGTCTCTATATGTGCGTGTGTGCATGAGCATTTCTCTTTCTCACTATATATATATAGACACATATGTGAGCGTGTGTCTGTTTATCTTTTTGTGTGTGTATGTGTGCATGTCTTCTCTCACTCATTATATATATATTTTTTCCATTTGTAAACGAGTTATTAAGTAAAATAACTCGTTTACAAATGGAAAATATTTAAAAGTTCTACAAGATAATTGTATTGAACACTTTTTGATACAAATGTGCACTGGTCCAATTTTATTATGAACAAAAACTAAGTAATTAAACGATCAAAATAAATATATATATATATATATATATATATATATATATACACTAGCAGTATAGCCCGGCATTGCTTGTGTGTAATGAAAGCTTTAAAACTAATCCATGATCTTGGAGCTCAGACACTGCCTAAAGAATATTTGTATGAACTTTGGTGAGAATTGGATAAAAATTGTGGATTTGTATAAAGGACATACAGATAGATAAACAAACACACACACAAACATCTTTCCTTATATAATCGATTTTCTGCACTATTGTAAGAACTGCAACCTTGAAACTTCTGAATATCATTTCTTATGTCTTTGTCTATGAGTGTATCAAATTTGATTAAAATTGGACCACTCCTTCGATAACCCGATGTTTTTGATTATCGATTTTCGATATTTATCAGGGGTACCTCAACACAAAACCTAGCTAAGAACACTCGCAGATGCTTATAGTACAACTGAGTAAATTTTCAAGAAAATCAGTTCAGCCATTTCAGTGTCTATAGGTAATGGATACGCACACACACAGGCAAAGTTTCATTTATAAATAAGTTTAGATTATATATATATATATATATATATATATACACACACATACATATATATATATAAATCGAGAGAGGGAGAGTAGCCTGATGTCATGGCATAATACTTTTTAGTAAGTATTGTGTGGGTCATTTATTTACGCATTTTATTTTTAGGGAAACTTAAAATCGGCAGATTTTCATTCAGTGACAGAGGGCAAAGGTCATAGAATGACTTACAGATTCTTGTTTTTTCCAGAATTTTCCATTTTACTTTGAATGTTTTGTTTGTATCTTTTAAAATAAAAGTACTACAGAATCATAAAGATGAATTGACGGTTTCATGTAAACATCAAAAATATTTTTCTCTAAAATTTCATTAATTATAAAGCATTCATAAGTTCATTCATAACTTATGCTCCCAGATAACTTAAAAACTAAACTTTTACTAAAATGACCCACACAATACTTATTTGATTTTCATAACTACTATATACCTTAGTATACCATAATTATTTAATTCTAATACTAACCTAAACATTCCAGCATCTTTAACTCATGAGCTAGTACAAAATAAGTTTTAAAATAAAACCTGAAATCCAACCAGATGTTAAATATTGTCTACCCATTTAAATAATGTATGGTCCTACTAGACTAGTTTAAAAAAAAATAAAAAAGAAAGTTTTGTTTCACCCATGTTCAATGTTTTGTCTTAATATTTCCCTTTCAGAATTTTTTCTTCAAGTGTTTCCAAAAGAAATAGCTTAATGTTTAATGTAAAATGTAATATTGAGTTTTTTAATGTCTGTCAACAGACAACTAACTAGAGGTGGTGTCTCAATAAATCACCATGGAGAAGGCAATGTAACACCACTCCACTATCTAACCTGTGCACAATCATGGCTTTTTAAAATAAATATATGAAACCCAACAGCGTGGTGGGAGTTAATTCCAAAGGAAGCAACTCCTCGGCCCTGTGTGGATTGACATAATAATGTATGGTCCCACTAGACTAGTTTAAAAAAAAATAAAAAGGAAAGTTTTGTTTCACCCATGTTCAATGTTTTGCCTTAATATTTCCCTTTCAGAATTTGTTCTTAAGTGTTTCCAAAAGAAATAGTTTAATGTTTAATGTAAAATGTAATATTGAGATTTTTAATGTAAAATATTGCATAGCGTTCTATTTCTACCCCCTCCCTAATTCTTAAAGGGAAAATCGATCAGTGAAGTTATCCAAAAAAATGACAGTAAAGATATTCTCTTTGAAAAATTACGAAAATTCAAAGAAAATTTCAAGCTTTTTCTGTCTACTGATAATAAAATGCTAATCTGGGGAATTAACAATATCTTCCTCTACATGACTAGTCCTTTTAACTTGTATTTATAGGATATTAGCAACCCAGAAAGATAAAAATTAAACACACAAAGGGCAGACAAACTCTTAAGGAGTCAACAGACAGCTAACTAGAGGTGGTGTCTCAATAAATCACCATGGAGAAGGCAATGTAACACCACTCCACTATCTAACCTGTGCACAATCATGGCTTTTTAAAATAAATATATGAAACCCAACAGCGTGGTGGGAGTTAATTCCAAAGGAAGCAACTCCTCAGCCCCGTGTGGATTGACATGAGCAACAAGCATCACCTGACTGGCATCCAGCGACCGTTAGCACCAGATGAATTGGCATGCCGAAGGACACATTCCAGAAGCCATTGACATCACAAGCTTTTTCAATGTATCTAATGGTATCTCCTGCCAAGCAACTTGTATTTGTTCCCAAAATGTGTCTTGTAAAGTAACATTAGATTTATCAATTCAAAAAGAGGGAATAAAAAAAAATCAGTCATATTCAAGGATAATAGAATAATGAGTAGTTTCAAATAATCAATATTTATAAGCAATTTACTTAGCTTTTCACTCTGTATTTGAATTTCAGCAAGGTTTTTAGGAAAATCACCCCTGTCCTAATTCTTTTGTGCATTACCTGTAATGTGCAAAAGTGTTAGGACAGGGATGATTTTAAACTTTATTTTGATGCCTCATAAAAGATAAAATAGTTCTTGTCATAATGCTTTTGCACAATAATATATATATATATATATATATATATATATATATATATATATATATATATATAAATGTATTTTCAAATTTATTTGTTTGAACATTATTTTTAATAGATACTTGTATTTGAGTAGATACTCTTTTTTCATAATTATATAGATATATATATATACATACACCTACTGGCCTGAATATTCCAGAAATCATGGTAGGAAAATATGTGTCCTTCAGCAGAATTTGAACGCTGTGAACCCTATATATACATATATTTATATATATATATATATATATATACATATATTTTCATTTGTAAATGAGTTATTATGCAACCTAGGTTTCTACCATGTCGTGTCATCAGGCAAATTGCAATAATTAATTTTGAAAGTTTTATTTTTTTTTTTAAGAATGCTCACATAACAGGAATGTTTATTGAACATGCAATTTTCAAAATGAGAAGTTTTAACGTTTTCATCCATTCAAAAGTTCTACAATATAATTGTATTGAACACTTTTTAATACAACTGAGTACAATTTAATTATGACTAAAAACTAAGTAATTAAATAATTTATATAAATATATATAGATGTGACATTGGTGGAATTAATGTTGTTACAGCCTGTGAATAGATTTAGAAATGTGATAAATCTATTCACAGGCCATAACAACAAAAAAAACTTCACAATAATAAATATAAGCCCTGATGATGGTTATAACAACCGAAACATTATAATGTTGGCTACCATACAATAAATCCATATTTTGTTGTTTCTCAAGTATTTTTTTTATCTCACAATATCAGATTTTATTTTCCATTTCTCTTAAAATATATTTATATATATTATATAGATATATTTTCCATTTCCCCACTAAAATATATTTATATATATATATATATTTTTTTTTATTTTTTTTTTCCATTTCCCTTAAAATATATTTATATATATATATATATAGAGAGAGAGAGATAGATAGATAGATAGATAGATATATATATTTTCCAATTCCCTTAAAATATATTTATATATATTATATAGATATATTTTCCATTTCCCTTAAAATATATTTATATATATATATATATATATATATATTTTCCATTTCCCTTAAAATATATTTATATATATATATATATATATATTTTCCATTTCCCTTAAAATATATTTATATATATATATATATATATATTTTCCATTTCCCTTAAAATATATATATATATATATATATATATTTTCCATTTCCCTTAAAATATATATATATATATATATATTTTCCATTTCCCCTTAAAATATATATATATATATATATTTTCCATTTCCCTTAAAATATATATATATATATATATATATATATATATATATATATATATATTTTCCATTTCCCTTAAAATATATTTATATATATATAGGTATATTTTCCATTTCCCTTAAAATGTATTTATATTTATATTTATATATATATATATATATATATATATATATATATATATATAGGTATATTTTCCATTTCCCTTAAAATATATTTATATATATATAGATATATTTTCCATTTCCCTTAAAACATATAAACAAAGTGAAAAATAGAAAATAAAAATAGATACGAAATAAATGAATATATGGAAATATAAATAAAAAGAAAAAGTTAAAAAGATAGATCTATATTAATCCGTGTGTAAGTATTTAAGCAGATATTTGTTTCTAAGTTTGCATGTGGTCATTAATTTACTTCTTTTGTTTAATATATTAGGGTCATTTAGATGTTTTAAGATGACAAGTTTTTCTAAAAGGCCTAAGTTCGATCTGTTTCTCATTCCATTATAAGGTCTTTGCGATGACGTCCCAGATAGTAGTTGTCTTTTTTCTTTTTTGTATTTTAATTACCAAAAATATTTCCAGAGAACAGCACTATTCTAGTATTTATTTTTATTTAAAGTCAATTTAAATATGCCAGGCTTGAAAAATTGTTGTCTTAATTTACAATACTGGCCAACCTTTTTCCTTGACACACTCTTGTCCAATGACCTTTTATCTTGCATTTGTAACACTCAGAGTCTTTTGCTGGGCACAAATGTCTGGCATGCTTTTGGTTTCCATAGAAGTAACATTTGGGACCATTTGAGAGCTTCTTTGAAGGGGTAGCAGCAACATAATCATTAGATAAAGCAGTTTCAATTCTCGTGTTACTATAGCTTTCATATGAGGCGGATTGTTTTGGGGCCTACTTAAGTTGCCCTAGCTTGTTGATATGCATCGACTAAACTCAATTTCCAGTTTGCAAGAAGTCTTTGTTTGATGTGTGCATTGATGAAAGCTTCTCTCATATACCGTTCTTTATTATGGTTGGCATCGGCAGTTTCAAACTTACAGCCTTGTGCCAATCTTTCCAATCCTTGTATGGAGAAATCTATAGATTGCATTTGCTCCTGTTTACAAGTGATCACCAAAATGCCTATCGTAGATAACAGTCATTGGTTTTATAAATGCTTCACCTAATTTCTGCTCTGCTGTGTTGAAATTGTCGACATCACATATCAGCTTGAACACATTTGAAGAAACACTGTTTATGAGAGCATGATGCTTCTTTTTATCTAGTAAGGCAGGACTGTCCCCTTCCGGTGTAGCACTTTCTAGGTAATTCTTGAAGGTTTTCTTTCAATGTCTGTGTTCCTTTTCTGCATCTAGAGTGTTCGGTTTAGCATCAAACCTAGATGTTCACATTAACTTGTCCATGTGTGAAGAGTAATTGTGGTAAAAATTGTTGGTTAGGATAGGCTTTAGCAATACTCATTGTTAGCCAGAATAAGATTTGATAATACTCCTGATAGTAAAGATGTAGGCTTTTTGCCACAATTACAATTTAACATTTGAATGGATTTCTTATACACAAGAAATGGACTATTCCAGTATGAATAACAGGTAAGTCAAGGTAAGATTAATTTACATAATACAACAATAATTATTGTCAGTAATAAAATAAAGATTACAAGCGACAGTATAAGGGTTATCAGTAATGGCATAAGGATTACAAGTGACAGTATAAGGACTGTCAGTAATAGTATAAAAATTACAAGTGACAGTATAAGGATTGTCAGTAATGGCATAAGGAATACAACTGACAGTATAAGGACTGTCAGTAATAGTAAGAGGATTACAAGTGACAGTTATATGGATTGTCAGTCATGGCATAAGGATTCCAAGTGACAGTATAAGGATTGTTAGTAATGGCATAAGGATTACAAGTGACAGTATAAGGATTGTCAGTAATAGTATGAGGATTACAAGTGACAGTTATATGGATTGTCAGTAATGGCATAAGGATTCCAAGTGACAGTATAAGGATTGTTAGTAATGGCATAAGGATTACAAGTGACAGTATAAGGATTGTCAGTAATAGTAAGAGGATTACAAGTGACAGTTATATGGATTGTCAGTAATGGCATAAGGATTCCAAGTGACAGTATAAGGATTGTTAGTAATGGCATAAGGATTACAAGTGACAGTATAAGGATTGTCAGTAATAGTATGAGGATTACAAGTGACAGTTATATGGATTGTCAGTAATGGCATAAGGATTCCAAGTGACAGTATAAGGATTGTTAGTAATGGCATAAGGATTCCAAGTGACAGTATAAGGATTGTCAGTAATAGTATGAGGATTACAAGTGACAGTATAAGGATTATCAGTAATAGTATGAGGAGTATAAGTGACAGTATAAGGATTGTCAGTAATAGTATGAGGATTACAAGTGACAGTATAAGGATTATCAGTAATAGTATGAGGAGTATAAGTGACAGTATAAGGACTGTCAGTAATGGTATAAGGATTTCAGTAAAAGAATAAAGTAGCTACTTTTTCAAGCAACTGAAGTGAGAGACATGTTCTTCTATTCCTGGAAAATGCTGAACAGCGTCAAGAATTCTCTTGCTTTATAAATACATGTTGTTTCTGAGAATATATGAAAACAAGCACTTAATACCAAACAAATAGATGATAAACAAAGCAAAGTTATTTTTGAATTCAGTCGTACAACTGATGTTCTTTGAACTGACAGCACTTACAAACATAGACTTGGTGGGTTAACTTTTAGCATTAAGAAATTACTTTGTTGAAATGGCGAATTTGTTTTTCTTGTCCGTTGGGGAAACTTGTGTGAATTGGATGATGCATTGAATTTATTTTAGGTAACAGGAAACTAATTGCATCTTTAATTTAATGAAATATTTAAATTGGTTTTACAAAAAAAAAAAAATAGCATGAATTTTCTGTTCATGGAATGCATGATATCCTGGGTAGGATTCTCATAATTACATGTCAGGCCAGTGCATACTACCCACAAATCCCTCATCAAAGGAGTTGAGTGAATTTGATTAGGGGATTCATGCAGTAGCCTTTGCTAATTCATCAGCATTTGTTTTTTACCAAACTACCTTCATATACATTACAAAATAAACTAAACGCAACTGTTAAAAAATGATAAAATATTTTGCATATTTTGACATCATTTGTGTTCATTTTTACTTTTTATCAAATATATGAATTTATTTTGCTTCAGATAAACCTTGAAAAAAGGTATATAAAATTCACTATTTTTTATCTATAATGTAACGTTAGAATTATTCAAATTTTTAATAAGAAAATCTCAAGTTGACATGAAAAATTGCCACAAAATTGCCAAAACATTGTTGATTTAATTAAAATGGTTTTATTTAAACCTGATCAGTCATATTTGTTTATATTTCTGAGATGAGGTAGCATTTATAGTATTTACATTGTTCGGACTATTGTCCTCATCTTTCTTGCCATTTGTACAATGTTTTGGCCATTGTATGCTCCAGCGTTCTTCAGGTACTAGGAATTTCGAACTGAACCCTTTATTACAATCACTGGGGTGTATCATCCTCACTCCTTGCGCAATGCCTTGGTTAGAAATCATGAGTTATCTACCTCTAAGCCTGCAAGTTACTTGTTCACCACTGCTGTAGCCTGGTACTGAACTCATAACACCTGTGACTTGACCCAAAGAGTTGTGAGTTCAATTCCTGGCTACAGCAGTGGTGAACAAATAACTTAGTGACTTGAGTTAAAGCGTTGGTTAATTCCAGTGATTTGAACCAAAGAGTTGTGAGTTCAATACCTGGCTACAGCAGTGGTGAACAGATAACTTAGAGAGTTTCGTTAAGGCATTGGTTAGTTCCAGTGACTGAACCCAAAGAGTCATGAGTTAAATACCAGGCTACAGCAGAAACCGAAACATTGTACAAATGGCAGCAAAGATGAGGATAATAGTCCAAACAATGTAAATACTGATCAGTCATGTTTAAAGCAGTTTTTCTTACTGCCCACTGACGTCAATGTCATACAAACACACCAGTTTTCTTCAGTTATTTTGAATTCTAAATTTAATTCAGAAAGAAAGGGATTGTCAGTGGTCAAGAAAAAAGGAAGCATGATTTTAAAAATTGGACTTACATATAAAATAAATATAGTTTATGTTTTTATGATAAAATGCATTAAGAATATAATTATTTATATGGCAAAAACATTAAACATAAGGAAGATACAAATTATCATCTCAGAAATGAATGCAAACATTACTGATATATTATGGCTCTTGTATGTATATTTTATAAACATACATTAAAGATCAGGAAGAAAGAAATTGTCACTGTGCAGGAATAAAGTAATTAAAACTTATAGAGTAGGAATATCAAACATGTAACCAGAAATTTTGTTAATTTGTCTCTATTTCTGAGTATGGTAATTATTTACCCAAGTTACATTGTTCGGACTGTTTTCCTCATCTTTGTTGCCATATTCACCTTCAATATTTGTCTATATTTCTGAGTATTGTAATTATTTACCCTAGTTACATTGTTCGGACTGTTGTCCTCATATTTGTTGTCATATTATCTCCTTCAATATCTATGTTTCTGAGATGAGGTATTGTAACTAACTGCACTATTTTCTTTGTTAGAACTGTTGAACTCATCTTTGCTGCCATATTCACAGCATTTTGGCCGCCATATGCTCCGGAAGTTTTCAGGGTCTGTCTATATTTCTGAGATAAGGTATTCTAGATGAGGTATTGTAATTATTTACACTATTTACATTGTGTGGACTGTTGTCCTCATCTTTGTTGCCATATTCACCTTCAATATCTATCTCTATATTTCTGAGATGAGATATTGTAATTATTTACACTATTTACATTGTTCGGACTGTTGTCCTCATCTTTGTTGCCATATTCACCTTCAATATCTGTCTATATTTCTGAGATGAGGTATTGTGATTATTTACACTATTTACATTGTTCGGACTGTTGTCCTCATCTTTGTTGCCATATTCACCTTCAATATCTGTCTATATTTCTGAGATGAGGTATTGTGATTATTTACACTATTTACATTGTTCGGACTGTTGTCCTCATCTTTGTTGCCATATTCCCCTTCAATATCTGTCTATATTTCTGAGATGAGGTATTGTAATTATTTACACTATTTACATTGTTCGGACTGTTTTCCTCATCTTTGTTGCCATATTCACCTTCAATATCTGTCTATATTTCTGAGATGAGGTATTGTGATTATTTACACTATTTACATTGTTCGGACTGTTGTCCTCATCTTTGTTGCCATATTCACCTTCAATATCTGTCTATATTTCTGAGATGAGGTATTGTGATTATTTACACTATTTACATTGTTCGGACTGCTGTCCTCATCTTTGTTGCCATATTCCCCTTCAATATCTGTCTATATTTCTGAGATGAGGTATTGTAATTATTTACACTATTTACATTGTTCGGACTGTTTTCCTCATCTTTGTTGCCATATTCACCTTCAATATCTGTCTATATTTCTAAGATGAGGTATTGTAATTATTTACACTATTTACATTGTTTGGACTGTTGTCCTCATCTTTGTTGCCATATTCACGTTCATAATCTGTCTATATTTCTGAGATGAGGTATTGTAATTATTTACACTATTTACATTATTTGGACTGTTGTCCTCATCTTTGTTGCCATATTCACCTTCAATATCTGTCTATATTTCTGAGATGAGATATTGTAATTATTTACACTAATTACATTGTTTGGACTGTTGTCCTCATCTTTGTTGCCATATTCACCTTCAATATCTGTCTATATTTCTGAGTATTGTAATTATTTACCCTAGTTACATTGGTCGGACTGTTGTCCTCATCTATGTTGTCATATTATCTCCTTCAATATCTATGTTTCTGAGATGAGGTATTGTAACTATCTGCACTATTTTCTTTGTTAGAACTGTTGAACTCATCTTTGCTGCCATATTCACAGCATTTTGGCTGTTGTACGCTCCGGACATTTTCAGGGTCTGTCTATATTTCTGAGATAAGGTATTCCAGATGAGGTATTGTAATTATTTACACTATTTACATTGTTTTGCTTCCATATTGACCTCAGTATCTGTTTATATTTCTGAAATATATATTGATTTTTTATGCTATTTACATAGTCCTGACTGTTGTCCTCATTTTCGTTGTTTGATATCAGGGTGTAGATAGTGTTGATTTGTAGAAAAAATTTGTCTCTTTAATAGAGCAGATTCATGACAACTTTGAAGTTTCGTGAGGACACCGTTATGATGTTTTCATTTGTCAGGGCTGTTTGCAAGTGTCGGCATGAATCTGCTCTATTAAAGAAAAAACTATTTCTACATATATATATATATGTATGCATGTGTGTGTGTGTGTGTGTGGTTTACTGATAAAATGTACTTTGATAAGCAAATTTTTTATCATAAAGTCAACAAATACCAAATGAAAAAAACAGTATTCAATGCATGGATAAATATTAAATTTATAAATGTGCAAGATGGATTCTGACAAGATGAATATCAGGAGCACCCAATCAGATATTGCAACAGTATTCAGCGTACAGATGAATGGTAGATTTATAAATGTGCAAGATGGATTCTGAGGTTATTGTATAAAGTTTTCTTAAAATTTTAGCTCTTTTTGTCTAATCTACCTTGGTGGCTAATGGCAATCTTAGAGCCAGCGGATTTCAAATAATCACTTCTATAACAAAATTGTATGGCAAGCGCTCATACTAAAGTGACAAGTTAAGATCAAGCTTACTTTGTACCAATTCATTTTCCCCTCCCCTCTGGTTAATTGGAAAATACAAAGGCAGACTTCACTCTCTAGTTTGAATAGGGCAACCAGTCTTAGAGAAGGACAATGCTAAATTATAACCAATGAAAAAAACAAATTTTTTTTTTTTTTTTTTTTTTTTTTTTTTTTTTTTAATCGTGTCACCACCAAGCAAGGCATTCCACTGCCACTATAGCGCAGGGGGTTATATAGAGCGATTGGGTATAGGAAATGTAAGAAGGAGGGTGATAGACGACTTAGGATGTACATAGAGAGAGAGTTGGAGAGAGTGGGTGTGAGTTAGTGTGTTAGGAGGTGTCTATTGACCCTACATTTAAACTCCAGGTGGTTGTAGCCATGCGGTAGGGAATTCCACAGGCGGGAAGTGTGAGGAAAGAAGCTGTTGGAGTAGAAATTGCGATTACATTTCATCGGTTTCACTGTAAAAGGGTGGGACCTAGTTGCCAATCTAGTATCTTGTGCAAATTCACACCTAGGGCAGAAGCCATGAAAGTATTTATAGAAGAGGCACAGGGAAGCCACATCACGCCGGTGAGAGAGAGAATGCAGGCAGTCAGCCAAGTCGGTATCAATCACATTACAGATTCTTCGCTGTATTTTGTCGAGAACCCTGAGGAGAATAGCAGGGGCACCTGACCAGATGTGGTAGCAGTATTCAATACATGGGCGGATGGTAAATTTATATAATTGCAGGATAGATTCAGGCGGAAAGAATTTCTGGGCCCTGCACAGAGAGCCGACTTTCATAGCTGCGGATTTAGCAATGGATTCAACATAGTCATTCCACTTGAGGTCCGCTGAGAGTGTCAGGCCAAGCAGGAGTAGTGTTTTACTCTCTGGGAGGCAAGCCTGTTCCATACTAATGGGAGGAAGGTGCAGTTGTCTGTGGTGGTTAATTGAGAGCAGCTTTGTTTTGGAAGAATTGAATTTTACAAGACATTTCTCACTCCAATCCGTGGTGGATTGGAGGTCCTTTTCAAGCTTGGCAGCAAGGTTCACCTTGTCACCAACACCAAATTTTGGATCGATGCAAGTATAAACTGTGGTATCATCGGCATACATGCCTACTTGTGATCTTATGGCATCGGGGAGATCATTGATATAGATTAGAGCCTTGGGGGACACCCGCGTTTGTACCCTTTTTCAAGAATATTCATAGCAATTTATAGATATTAAAGTAAGGATGCTGTGGAAAGCCATAATCGTTTAAAAAGGAAATAAACATTCTACCATGACAATACTTGTTTTTATTTGTGACAGCAAGTTGGGCGAGTTGAAATGGCTTCTTCACTAGGAGAATTTTATGGGAGATTTTTTTGGCTCCACAAGCAGTTCTCTACCACATATGGTGTGAAAATTTTTCTGCAGTAGGTTGCCAATTTTTACTGTGGTAGACTGGTTGCCAACCAAGGCTATAGAATCCAGTCTGTCTTTCTATTTACCCACAGCTTGGGAGTGGGGAGATGAGATGGATTCATACTTTTTGTAAGGGTATTGGCATGTAAATGAATGTAATGAATTCAATTGAAATTTAGACTCAGCTCTCCGATTCCTCAATCCGAGCCAGTATCCATAACTCCACCTTGTTTCCATGACAATACTTCTGTACATGAGTCATTAACAGTTTGCAAGTTACTGGTTAAGAAATCCATTAGAAAAAATAATGAGCCAAATACTAAGCTGTCTGTGAGATATGACTTTCTAAAACACTGAAAATGTATCCTGATATGAAATTGAAAAAGTACCCGGAAAGAACAAAGACCTCCTGACATCCAGTATTATGGAACTGCATGACTGAAATGTGTTTCAGAAAATTAATTTTCAGTTTCAGTTTTGTTTAATGGCACATCAACCTCTGTAGGTTATTTAATACCCAAAAAGTTAGGTTTTAAGGTATTTTTATATAACGTTCAGTTATAGTGAGAAGGTTGATTTAGTCAGATTTTGATGAAAAAATTTATATTTTATTTTAGAAAACTGAAGATGTCTTCCAGTTTTATATTCAAAAATGTATTGCTAGTAATAATTTTTTCTTTAAAAAATATATTATGGTAATATTTCTTTTTTCTTCAAAAATGTGTTATAGTAAAAAATTTTTTTATTCGAAAATGCATTGTTGGTAATAGTTTTCCTTCAAAAATATATATTTTTTCTATAAAAGCCTATTTTCATGTATATCTAAACTTATTTACAAATGGAACTTTGTGTGTGTGTGTATCCGTTAGCTATAGACTCCGAAATGGCTGAACCAATTTTTTGGAAAATTTACACAGTTGCACTATAAGTGTCTGCAAGTGTTCTTAGCTAGGTTTTGTGTTGAGGTACCCCCGATAAATATCGAAAATCGATAATCGAAAAAAATCGGATTATAGAAAGAGTAGTCCGATTTTAATCAAAATTGATTAACTCATAGACAAAGACATAAGAAACGATATTCAGAAGTTTCAAGGTTGCAGTTCTTACAATAGTGCAAAAAAACGATAATATATATATATATAAAAGCTTTCTTTACACCCAAGCAACGCCAGGCTATACTGCTAGTATTTCTATAAAAGTCTACTTTTATGTATATATTTCTATAAAAGTCTATTTTTATGTATATATTTCTATAAAAGCCTATTTTCATGTATATCTAAACTTATTTATAAATGGAACTTTGTCTGTGTGTATGTGTGTGTGTGTGTGTGTGTATCCGTTACCTATAAACTCCAAAATGGCTGAAGCAATTTTCTTGAAAATTTACACAGTTGTATTATAAGTGTCTGCGAGTGTTCTTAGCTAGGTTTTGTGTTGAGGTACCCTCGATAAATATCGAAAATCGAAAAAAATCGGATTATAGAAAGAGTGGTCCGATTTTAATCAAAATTGATTAACTCATAGACAAAGACATAAGAAACGATATTCAGAAGTTTCAAGGTTGCAGTTCTTACAATAGTGCAAAAAATCGATAATATATATATATATATATATAAAAGCTTTCTTTACACCCGAGCAACGCCGGGCTATACTGCTAGTATTTCTATAAAAGTCTATTTTTATGTATATATTTCTATAAAAGTCTACTTTTATGTATATATTTCTATAAATATCTCTTTTATAATTTCATCGTGTTTTGACCCCAGTTTTGGGGCTTAACTATTTGTCTACAGCTGGGACCCTAACAGGTGCTACCACTCCAGGTCAGGGTGGACCTGGGAACAACAGCAGTTAAGAGGTGGTTCCATGCTCCTCTCAACCTCCCAATATGAGGCTTTGCTGCCGTATGCAGTTTACTGTCATACCCAGGACCTTCAGAAAATGAATTTGAAGGATGTTTCTATCAAAGCATCATCATCTCATGAAGTAAACAACTTCATAAAGGAAATACATTGGACACAACATCAACTGGCAGTTACCAAGAAAACAAACATTGCTTTCATAGGGTCGTACTAGGAATGCAATTGTTGTACCTCATGAAATAATTTTTGTTAATAATATTTCAAAAATAAATGAAGGAGTTTGAGTTATGTTTAACAGCATATCAATATTTGTGGTTTATTTAATGCCAAAAATGTCTTCTAATGTTGTATTCAAAACCGTTTTGCTGGTATTTTTTTTCCTCCAAAAATGTATTGTGGCAATATTTTGTTCTTCAAAAACGTATTCTCCAAAAATGTATTATGGCAATATTTTGTTCTCCAAAAATGTATTGTTGCTAATATTTTCATTCAGAAATGTATATTTTTCTATAAAAGTTTATTTTTATACTTTCATGATGTTTTGACCCCAGGTGCTATCACTCCTGGTCAGGGTGGACCTAGGAACAACAGCAATGAAGAGGTGGTTCTATGCTCCTCCTAACCTCCAAATTAGAGGCCTTGCTGCTGGATGCAGTTTCCCGTCATACCCAGGACCAAATAAATGAAGGAGAAGGTAATGATATAGCAACATTGATGAGCATGATTATGTTTTTTAATAATGATTATGTTTTTAATAATGATTATGTTTTTTAATAATGATTATGTTTTTTAATAATGATTATGTTAATGATGTAGTATAAAAATAGATACCATGCTGATTCTATGTACATGGCTGGAGAGCAACTCTTTCATCCTCATTGAAGTATACAAATACTACTACACTGATCTGAAGTGGAAGGCTGCAAAGGAAAACTTCAATCTTAGTGGAAGGCACAGATACTACACTGATCTTTGACAGAGAAGTGGAGACCAAAACATTGATTTTCAGTAGAGAGCACAGATACTACACTGATCTTTGACAGAGAAGTGGAGACCAAAACATTGATTTTCAGTAGAGAGCACAGATACTACACTGATCTTTGACAGAGAAGTGGAGACCAAAACATTGATTTTCAGTAGAGCAGACCAAAACATTGATTTTCAGTAGAGAGCACAGACACTACACTGATCTTCAGCAGAGAGTTGGAGAGCAATAATTTGATTTTTATTGAAGTACACAGGTACTACACTGATCTTCAGCAGAGTACTGACAAGCAATACGTTAATCTTTTTTGAGTCCACAAATACTACAATTGCCTTTGTTAGAGGGTTGCAGCACAACACTTTCATCTTCAATAGAGTACACTGATACTATGCTGATCATTGGTAGAGGGCTGAGAACAACAGTTTGATCTTCACAGGTACTGCCCTGATCTTTAGCAGCATACTGTGGAGCAATACTTTGTTCTTTATTGGAGTACACAGACACTACACTGATCTTCAGCAGAGGGCTTTTGAAGCAACTCTTTTATCTTTAGTTGAGAGAACACATACTATACGAATCGTTTGCATAAATGCTAATCCATATATAATTAACCATATGTTTTTGACAGGTAGTATGCTAGTCTTTAGATAAATTCTCCACAGTTCAATAATGAAGAGTTAAATTGACAATAAAGAAAAGTAATTTGAGTTTTTAATTTTACATAGATAGTTTGTCATTTTGGCATGATCTCTCAAAAGCTCTTGAATACAAACAGTTTAGATAAAAACAGAAAACATGTAAAACAGTCCAATAAGTGACCAACTGTCTCTCGGGAGTCCTTATCTTCTGATGTTTTAAAGCACAACTAACAAGGTCCCTCAACCGAAAAAGTCTTTAATCTCATGTTTCTTTGATTGGAAGTGTGAAATGGGGGATTGAGTATCACTCAGGCAAAATAATTCAGCACTTGATTACGTTAGAAATTCACAGAGCATGAAAAGGATGGTTTCAATCTAAAGCCAGTCACTGAAACATATCAAATGTCTACAAACAGCTTGAATTTGTTTCCCCGAGTCTCTACCCGACATGTAAAAGTATTCACCACTTTCTTCTTGATGCCTGAAAATCATTTGAAGTTGTTTTAGGATTGCTTGGAACTGAATTTAGTAAATACGGATGTGTAGATGGTGTAACAATTATCCACACAATAAACGAAATTGGCATGTTAAGTTCAAGCTCACTTTGTACTCATTCATCTCCCCTCTCATCCAGCTATTTGGAAAATATAAAGGCAGATTTCACTCTCTAGCCTGAACATGGCAACCAATCTTAGAGAAGGACAATGCTAAATTATAATCCATGAAGAAAACAGAAAATCAATTCCATATTTTTTCCAAGAGTACTCAGAGCAATTTATAGATATTAAAGTAAAGATACTGTGGTTTGACATGATCATTTATAAAATGAAAAATTTGTTAATTTAATGCATTTTCACCATTATTCAATGTTGATTCCAATCTTACTGGAAATGAATATTTATTGTATTTTGTTCAATAATTTTCGCACACAGCTGAAAGTGGAGGGGGTGAGGCTAGTCAATACTTTCTATACGAGACCTAGCTAATCAGATTTACAACCCAATCACTCATTACAATATGCTCATTCATCACAAGAATTCGCCCATCAGCTTACAATCCTATATATACCACAATACCAGATATTCAGTGATGGACCTAAAAAAGGGGAAAAAAACAATGACGTAAACATTTTGTTTTATATAATATTTTTTTTTTATAATCGTGTTGCCCCAAGCAAGGCATTTTACTGTCACTGTTGTGCAGGGGTTTACATTTTTTTTTTTTTAATCATATCACCCCAAGCAAGCCGATAATGCCACTGATGTGCAGCAGGCTACGTAAGAGTAAAAAGATTGGAAAAGAGAAAGCCGGAAACTGCATCCTAAACAGGAAACAAGGGATGAGCCTCTTCACCTGTTCAATAGACATGGGTGGAGTGTGAACCAGGTGATAGTTTAGTCTATCTATTCCAATCATAGAAGGAATGTTATGAGAAAGAGTGACAGAAAACAGGGGGTGTCAGGAAGAGGGTATGAGAAGAATGAGAATGCTGATGGGAGTGGGGTGGACGGAGAAACAAGCATGAGAGAGAGAATGCAAGTTAGTGAGACAGGAGATGACTATTGACTTTACATTTAAATTCATGGAGATTGTAGCTGTCGGGAAAGCAAGTAAGCGAAAGGGAATTCCACAGGTGGGAAGTGCGAGTAAAAAATCTGCTGGAGTAGAATTTGCATTTACAAATTAGTTTCACAGTAAAAGGGTGGGACCTAGTTGCTAATGTTGTTGCTCAAGTAAATTCATATATAGGAGGTACCAGTGAGCTAAGTTCATCAGAGCAAAAGCCGTGAAAGTATTTGTAGAAGAGACACAGGGAAGCCACACTGAGGTGGAGAGAAAGCGACTGTATCCTAGCTGCCAAGTCGGGATCAATCACATTACAGATTCTCCACTGGATTTTGTCAAGGACATCTAGGTGGATAGCAGGAGCACCCGTTTTTTTGTTTTTTTCCAAAAATTTATCTAAAAATATGGTACAGTGAATATTGGTTTAGAATGAGAAATCAGAAAGCCGAGGTCAAATTCCAGTTAAATTTGTAGCATTCACTTACTTGCAAATACTCTTGGGAAAGGTATTAATCCATCTCTTTCCTCCAGCTATGGGTTAAATTTTGTTTCATATAAAATATATATATATATATATAAATATATATATATATATTTTTTTTTTTTACAAAAATTTATCTCAAAATATATGATACAAAAAAACATGATATGAAAATGAGAGGGAAGGAGATGAAACCCAAAACAAATTAAAATATACAGTAAAACTTTCAAACTAAAAATAACAAACATTAGTAAATCTTACAGGGAATGACTGCAAAATACTTTTTTCTCCCCAAATGCATGCTGGGATTTCTTCCTAGACAATAAGAGACGTCACTTTTCATTTCATCTTACTCAGTTCCAGTCTGTCTTGCCTTGAAGTCAGAATGCTAGATTTGCTTGTTCAAACATGCATTTGAATGTAAACCCCTATTCTTAGTCTGTGAACTTGTCGCCATATTACAGTCGCCTTGCCTTATTACTGTTAATTTCTCTTTTATATATTGTTTGCTTGCTTTATATTGCATGCTTTGCTATATATTATATTGGGAGATGCGTTACAGGGCAGTGAATATTGGTTCAGAATGAGAAATCAGAAAGCCGAGGTCAAATTCCAGTTAAATTCATAGCATTCACTTACTCACAAATACTCTTCGGAAAGGTATTAACCCATCTCTTTCCTCCAGTTATAGATTAAATTTTGTTTCATATAATATATATAGTCATCCACAGACAGATCTGTTTTGCTGTATTGCTCAATACGGTTAGACTCTGATTGCTTTTTAACCCAGGATTGAAATCCGACCGAATTGGCATCAGTCAGCGATTCTACTTCTGAGCTATGGGCGCTTGGTAGAAGGAGACTTTTTTTTATATATATATTTTCAGATAAATTTTTGTAAAAAAAAAAAAATTATATATATATATTTTTTTTTTACAAAAATGTATCTAAAAATATATGATAAAAAAAGTCAGTTAAATATAATATGTGATACACAATTGGGCGATCAAGTCTCAAAATAAACTTGACTGACTGGGCAGAAGATTATCCCGCAGTAGGGTCTCATTATTTTCTGCAGTAGACTGGTTGCCAGCCAAGGCTATAGAACTCAATCTGTCCTGTTATTTAACCCATAACTGGCGGGAAGACACAGATTAATACCTTTCCCAATAGTATTTGCATGTAAGTGTAATGCAAGGAATTCAACTTGAATTCGAACTCGGCTCCTCAATTTCTCGTACCGAGTTGATATCCACTGCACCACAACGAACATCCGCCTGAATAACTGATGAGTCATTATCATTCTAAAATGTTTTTGAATGACTAAATCAATTCTTTGCAAATTACTTTCATATAGAAATACATTACAAATAATGTTACTATAGTAATCTAATCTAATCTAAATCTAATCTAAACTTATTTATTAATGGAACTTTATCTGTGTGCGTCCGTTACCTATAGACTCTAAAACGGCCTGACCAATTTTCTTGAAAATTTACACAGTTGTACTATAAGCATCTGCAAGTGTTCTTAGCTAGGTTTTGTGTCGAGGTACTCCTGATAAACATCGAAAATCGATAATCGAAAAAACCGGTTTATAGGAGTGGTCTGATTTTAATCAAATTTGATACACTCATGGATAAAAACATAAGAAACGATATTCAGAAGTGCAGAAAATTGATAATATATATATATATATATATATATATATATATATATATATATATAAGACAAGATGTTTGTGTGCGTGTCTGTTTATCTGTCTGTATGTCCTTTATACAAATCCACAATTTTTATCTGATTCTCACCAAACTTCACACAAATATTCTTTAGGCTGAGTTTGAGCTCTAGGACCATGGATTAGTTTTAAAGCTTTTATTACACCCGGGCAACGCCGGGCTATACTGCTAGTACATTATAAATATATCTTCTATAATTCTGTGAAGAGTAATTAGTATTATTGTAGTCTACTATAAATATGTGAACAGTGGAGACAATAAATAGCCTTCCCTGGAAAAGAACATAAAATGTGTCCATATCCCACTAATGTGACTATTCCCTTCAGTATCGGTTACTATGATATACAAATTTACAACTCTTGGTTTAGAGAACCCTATTTTAGCAAATTATTTTCATACAAAAATGCATTGCAAGTAACATTATTATAGAATACATTGTAAACATGACATTTATGATTTTAAGAAAGGACTTAACATCAGGTCATAAAACGGCACCAACCACCATTCTGAAGGAGACTTGAAAACCCTGTGCACATGTTAAACCATAAATTAAAGCAGACAGATATCATCAAATCATTAAACGGCGCCTGCTATCACTTTAAAAGAGAGTTGAAAAAGCCATATCCTACTACTGCGCACACTTATATAAACCATAAACACACACGTACATGAACTAACCCACTTACAGGTACACAAACACACACACACACACACACACACACACATACTCACGACAAGTAATGACAGCAGTAACAGCAAATGAGGACCATTCGTTTAAAGGCACAGTCCAGCAGCGAACAACTTGAAACTAAGCTCTATCATTTTGAAAATGAGATTCTGATCTCGAAATATTAATGAATAATAAATAGGTAATACCCAACACCTTCTTTACCTTCCTTTATTATATTAAACGCATTGTGATAGCAGCCTGATACCTACCCATACACTTTAAAAAAAGTCGTTACTATTCCAAGAATTTTCCAAGCTATTAAAACCAGTCTTTGTCATTGATCTTTGTATAGAAACACATTATAAACAATGTTAATATTGAAACATATTGTGCATAATATTAACATAGAAACACATTGTAAACACACCTTTTATAATTTTGAAAAGTGTCATTATGATTCTGAGTGTTTTTTTTTATATTCTTTTTTAGAGTACTAAATCAATTCTTTGTAAACAATTTGTAGAAATGCCTTATAAACAATAACATAGAAATATGCTTTAGATATATTTTTTCTCATTTTGGGGTGAGTCTTGATCATTGAACTCATTTTTTTCTATTATTGTTGTTAACCTAAGATTTTAATCTACAGCCTTCTTCAGGTACAAAACTTGTATGGAAAATGCCATCTATAATTTTGAATAGAATTATTATCATTCCAAGAGTCGTTCAGACAAATGAACTTATTGTATTTGTTTTGGTGTTAGCAAAATATTTCAGATGATCCAGTCAGTTGCTTGCATGCACGACATGTAAGGAAAAAGAGTGTTTTTCTTATTCTTCTTTTTTCACGAATTATTTTATAAAAAAAAAAATAGCTTCCTTTCATTCATGACAGACTCTGCACACCTAAAGATGGCTGCCAAGTATATTGGTCAAAATGAGCTAAGAACAAAAGCAAAATAAAGAATTAAATCAATGTTTTGAACAACTATTAAAATTAAAAAAAAAAAATAGAATTTGCTTCTTTACTTTGGCTCAAGTTTGGGAAAAGACAACCACATATCAAGACTGAGGTTTCACAAATGAGATATACTGTGTGGAAAACAAAATAGAAAAGTTAGAAAATTGAGATACAATTAGGCTTATGGCCTATCACGTTGAATACACCGGTTCTCGCTTGATCACTGAAGTTAAGCAACATTGAGCCTGGTCAGTACTTAGATGGGTGACCGCTTGGGAATACCAGGTGCTGTATGCGTTTAGTGACGGATGTGCATACTTACGACCATATCACGTTGAATACACCGGTTCTAGCTCAATCACCAAAGTTAAGCAATGTTGAGCCTGGTCTGTACTCATATGGGTGACTGCTTGGGAATACCAGGTGCTGTAATTGTTTCTTGACGGATCTGCATTGTGGTGCAGTGGATATCGGCTCGGAAAGAGAAATCGGTGAGCCGAGTTCGAATTCCAGTTGAATACCCTGCATTCACTTAAGCACTGGTACCCTTGGGAAAGGTATTAATCCGTCCCTTCCCTCCAGTTATGGGTTAAATAACAATAATAGGACTTGGGGACCTTGCTCCCCAATGAATCTTGATACTCGAAAAGAAAAAAGTATTACTAGACACAAAACCTACATAAAAACAACAATAAATTTTTGAAAAGAAAAAAGATATTACCAGCAATAAATAAATAAAATTTAGTTGGTATTAAATTACCCGCTGAGGTTGATCTAAACTTATTTATAAATGGAACTTTGTGTGTGTCTGTATCCGTTACCTATAAACTCCAAAACGGCTGAACCAATATTTTTGAAATTTTACACAGTTGTACTATAAGCGTCTGCAAGTGTTCTTAGCTAGGTTTTGTGTCGAGGTACCCCCGATAAATATCAAAAATCGATAATCCAAAAAATCAGGTTATAGAAGGAGTGATCCGATTTTAATCAAATTTGATACACTCATAGACAAAGACATAAGAAATGATATTTAGAAGTTTCAAGGTTGCAGTTCTTACAATAGTGCAGAAAATTTTATATCGATACCAGGAAATCAGAATTTGACTTACATCCATTCATTTTTCTTTCACTACATGGTTTCACTTTAACTGGAAACAACAACTGCTTTTTAGTCCTTCGTGCCAACGTCCAAAGAGTCTGAGCTCCAGGACCATGGATTAGTTTTAAAGCTTTCGTTAAACTCAAGCAACGCCGGGCTATACTGCTAGTATTTTAAAATAATAATCCCCCCTACAATCCCACATGTTGAACATGTTGAACCTTTTTCCATGTCATATGAAACCTGTTTTTATTACCTTCTTTTTTTTAAATTTTTTTTTTGTAATCGTCTCACCCCAGGCAAGGAAGTACTGCTACTAGTGTACAGGGGGTTACATAATAGGAGAGTAAAGAGAAAGAAAAACAGGTCATAATAGGTGTCAGAGAATGAGTAAGAGAAGGACGAGAATACTGGTGTGAAGAGAGCTGCACGAGAGTAAAGTGTAAAAGTAGAAAAACCAAGTACGGGGTGTCAGTGAACAAATGGGATTCAAGGAGATAAGAGATGACAGTTGACATTGCATTTAAACTCTTGGAGATTGTAGCTATCACGGAAGAAAGTTTACGAAAGGGAGTTCCACAGGCAGGAAATGCAAGGAAAGAAGCTGCCAGAATAGAAGTTGTGGTTACACTTGATCGTTTTCACAGTGAAAGGGTAGAACCTTGTTGCTAGTCTAGTAGTTCAAGTAAATTTGTGCAGAGGGGGCACCAAGAAGCTAAGCTTATTGAAGCAGAATCTGTGAAAGTATTTGTAGAAGAGACACAGGGAAGCCACATCTCTTGGGGTGGGGAAAGATCACTGGAGTTGAGTTACTAGGTAAAGATCTACTACGCTGCAAATTCTTCTTGGGATTTTGTTGATAACCCTGCCGATAAATTGTAGGGGTGCCTGATCAGATATGGCAGCAGTACTCAATGCACGGGTGGATGATAGATTTGTATTATGTGCATAATAGATTCAAATGAAAAAAACTTTTTGACCTGAAAGAGGGAACCAACCTTCCTAGCAGTACATTTGGTTATTAATTCAATGTAGTTGTTCCACTTGAGGTCAGCTGAGAGAGTGAGGCTGAGGAAGTGCAGTGTATTGCTTTCAGGGAGACTAGTATGATCCATGCTGATGGTGCGTAGGAAAGATGGTCTATGGTGGTTAAAGGATAACAGCTTTGTTTTGAATGTATTAAAATTTACGAACCATTTCTTACCCCAGCCCACCACTGACTGGTGTCCTTTTTTGGGAGCAGCAGCAAAGTTTGTTTTGTCAGCATCGGCAGATTTCTTATCGAGGCAGAAGTAAATGGTGTTCTTGTCAGCATAGATGCCTACGTAAGGATCTGATTACATCAGGGAGATCATTGATGAAAAAAAAATTTTAAGCTAAATCTCATTATAATTTGTTTTTAAAAATAGAAATTACTTATTACAATCTAATAGTTGCAGGAGAAAATCACTAACCTGAATGGATTAGTCATTGTGACATGCTAGTGATAAGACTTTTGTCCACCATCTGTTGATTCAGCATCATACAGGATGAAATGAATATGCCTAACTTGACATCATTATGGTTCGAAATTTTGGCTTCATCTTTATTGTCACATTAACAATGTTTCAGTAGATTATTCTAACTCCACTTGCCATGCTTCTTTTTTTTTTTAACAAAAAACAAAAAAAATGCATGTGGCATGTGGAATTAGAGCAATCATTTCCAGAGGACTAAGTAAAGAGCCCAGTTCAAAATTCTAATGTATATCACCTGATGAAGAATGTCATGCACAATGGCTGAAACATCATGAAAATTGCAGTAAAGATGAGAACAACAGTCGAAACAATGTAAATAGTTACAATACTTCATCTCAGAAATACAGTAGTGAGCATAAAGATCAGAACGCTGTTAAGAAAGAGTTTAAATGTGAAATAACTTTTTATTTTAACGCTTCATAGAACATTTTATCAAGGAAAAATAAGGAAATAAAGGTAAATTATATAATTTCAAATTCCAAAACATAAAGCTCAAACTAATTTTGATAAAGTTAGAAGAATAATTATATAACATTTGAAATAAAGCATTCTTGCTACTGTATATAGAGATCCTGAAGAAGGTCGGAGTCTACAACAGCCGAAATGTCATGTACATGGCAATAAAAATAAGAACATTAGTCTGTACAATTTAAGTCGTTAAAATGGTTACAGAACCTCATTTCAGAAATAAATAAAAGTCCTGAAGAAAGATCAGAATGCACAACAGCCGAAACCAAGTGGAATTGTATCTCATTGGTTGTTTTGTTTTTATGGCAAATCAACCTCGGCGGGTCATTTATTGTCAACTAAACTATTTATTTATTGCTGGTAATACCTTTTTCTTTCAACAATTTATTATTATTTTTTATATAAGTTTTTGTGCCTAGTAGTACGTTTTTCTTTTCGAGTATCAAGATTCATTGGGATTTGTTTTTAAAGACAGGGTCCCCAAGTCCTACCCTTGTTATTTAACCCATAACTGGAGGGAAGGGAGGGATTAATACCTTTCCCAAGGGTACCAGTGCTTAAGTGAATGCAGGGTATTCAACTGGAATTCGAACTCGGCTCACCGATTTCTCTTTCCAAGCCAATATCCACTGCACCACAATGCAGATCCGTCAAGAAACAATTACAGCACCTGGTATTCCCAAGCAGTCACCCATATGAGTACTGACCAGGCTCAACGTTGCTTAACTTTGGTGATCAAGCGATAACCGGTGTATAGGCTGTAAGCCCCTATTATTTGGTCTATTTCCTCTTGACAGAAGTCTGCCTTGCCAGGCTAGAGATTGAACTCACTGCTACTAAATTCATAAACAAACATTGTAATCTACCAGGCTATTGTCACATAATAAACAAACCGGCAGAATACAATGCTAATATATATGTAAATAATCCCAATTTTGTTATGGCTGTTAATATATATACCTGGAGTATAGTGCAATTCTTTACAATCAGTTATTTAAAAATAAGTGTGTGTGTGTGGGGGGGGGCTGTACTGAAGGACATATGGCCCAGTGGATAAAAGCGTTGATTACAGTGACAAGACTGTAAACCCCAAATTGGGGACTGACATCAGTCATCACCCCAAAAAGATAGATTTGAAAATGAAAAACCATTCTTTCGTCTTTTAAATCAGTAGGTGAAGGGTTCCTGTGCTCTTTCATTCAGTGGTCCTGTGTATGACTGTAAACTGCATCCAGCAGCAAGGCTTCTGATTGGGAGGTTGTGACGAGCATGGAACCACCTCTGAATTGCTGTTGTTCCCACGTCCACCCTGACCTGTGGTGGTAGCACCGGTTAGGGTCCCAACTATGAGTAAAATAGTTTATTCCCAAATTGGGGTCAAAAGTATAAAAATAGACTTTTATAGAAATATATACATAATAGACTTTCATAGAAAAATATACATTTTGGAAGAAAAAAAATATTACCATAACATATTTTTGAAGGCAAAAAAAATTATTACCAGCAATACACTTTTCAATACAAAACTGGAAGACATCTTCAGTTTTCTAAAATAAAGAAATAATAATAATTAAAATTTTTTTCATCAAAATCTGACTAAATCAACCTTCTCACTATAACTGAATATTAAAAATCAAATACCTTAAAACCCCACCTTTTTGACATTAAATAACCCACAGATGTTGATATGCCATTAAACAAAACTCAGACTCTTTCATTCAAACCGTAAATTGTTGAACATAAAGAATGATCAATTTGGAAAAACGCGAGAGATCTCTTTATAAAAATAGCTTTTATCTGAAAGCTTTTCAGTATTTTTTTTTATTGTGTTGGCCAAAATGTTGTAAGGAATTGGAAGTCTCTATAATGTTCTCTTCTTCACTCTCTTTCACTGAAAAGTAGTCAGAAAATTTTCCAACAAAACAATCCCTTCAGACTATATGTATTATAACTTTTTAACATTATCAGAAGGAACCCCTCTGTTGGTGTAAAGCGATGCAATTAAATTTTTAGAAAGATGCAGAGATATACAAACTTCAGTATTTTATGCCCAAGAAAGCTCAGAAAACAATGGTTTGGAAACGATTGCCAAAAACCTTTTAAGCAAGAACAATGATCCTTAGTTGTACAAAGATATTCCATTGACTTGACCCAAAGAGCTGTGAATTCGACACCTGGCTACATAATAACTTAGAAGAGCTGAGATAAAAGGAGATAACTAAGACATCCAAAAGTAGCATAGTTCATAGAACAAGAACAATATACTGCAGCGATTGAAATAAAGGGTTTGGCTCAAAATTCTAATCACCTGAAGAAGGCCAGAGCATACAATGGCTGAAACATTGTGAATATGGCAATAAAAATGAGGACAACAGTCTGAACAATGTAATAATGTGAAAAATAGTGGGTCAGACTATACATCAGTAATTTTTTTTGAAGAGGTTAAAAATCATACATTTTTGGCAACTCACTGCACTATATATAGGTAAACATTTTCTGGATAAAATTCATGCATAAAATTTCAGTGATCGCATTATACATTTCACTTGTATGCAAGTTGTATTTTTATACACAGGAATTTTTTTTAATATTAATTTTAAATATTTTCCTCCTGATAGCTTCAATTGGCACATAAGTTAAACATTTTTCATAAGTTTCTTTCACAACAAAAGGCCTCCTCACACAAAATTCCCTTGTTTTGGCATTACAACATGGTAAGTAATGAATTGTAAAGCATAGACATTTAGATGCCTGAGGTATTCAAGATATCTGCTTTCATTTCTACATGAAAAACTCCCATATTAGAAAAAAAAATTTCTATATCAACTGCAAGCAAGATTGTTCTGTCAACTAAAACAGGGGAAAAAGCAAGAACTCCTCTTGAAAAACTACTAGGTTGCAAAAAGAAAGCAGAAATTATCTTTGGCTGAAGAAATACTTAAATTGCTTTTTTAACCAAATTTTCAGAAAAAAAAAGTTCCCATAGCTTAAAAGCAAATTTTAATGGGAAATACACGAGCTCTCTGCACTGGAAACATTGAGAATGAAAAATCAAATTATCTTACCGTTCATTAGTCATATAAAAAAGGTAATGTGTACTTTGTTAGCAAGTAAGGAAAACTGGCTTTCAACTAATTGCATTTAGTAGATCCAGGGGTGACAAGAATTTCACAAAAAACAAAAAAAAACATACTCTCTTATCTGTATTCACATCCAACAACTTGCAATAGTAAATAAAGTATGTGGCAACATTTTACGTGGGTTTTTCAACCAGTGAGTCTCATTTTCCAGGAACCAAATTTAGATCAAGTTTTCTAAATTTAAAAAAGAAACTTTAATTTTTAAAAATTTTTTTCAAGATTTTATACTTTTTACCTGAATTTCAAAGATACACAGAAATTTATTTTTTGCAAATTCTAAATAATCCAGCATGTTTATTCATAACAACTCAAAAAACAGCTCCATATATATATATATATATATATATATATATATATATATATATATATATGTTCTCACACTCTGATTGAGCACTCTGGAAGAATGGTAGACTTTGAAAAACAGTAGCTACTCTGGTATGTACACATCGCTCATTCACTAATGAATTAGAGCACTCTGGCTATTGGGCGGGTATAATGACAATATACATGCTAAAAGATCTGCCTTCTTCTACCGTGCACCCATGGCCCAGAGGTAGAATCACTGACTGACGCCACTTCAGTCGGGTTTCAATCCTGGGTTAAAAGCAATCGGAGTCTAACCATACTGATGAGCTGTGATACAGCGAAACAGATCTGTCTGCAGATGACTATATATATATATATATATATATATATATATGTGTGTGTATGTTTAGGCAGCAAATTTTCTTTTAAACATGTCAGATTAGATAAATTGCACACATTATGTTTGCTTATTTTTAATAAAATCCATTCATGCTCACGGATAATCTCTGAAATATTACAATCAAAAGATGTCAGAAATGAGCTGTAACATTGACAGATGTTATTTTCATTCGTTTCTCAAGGTACCCAAGTACTTTCAATCTCTTTCCAAGATCATCTTCAGGGTTGTGAGTTATGGTAACAAATGTAATCGGAAAACTGTGTTGCTAAAAATTACTGTACATTTTTTCTGCTTCAAATATAATGCTTGACAAATTGACAAATTGCTAGAATTCATTAGAATGTGAAAATTATCCAAAATGGAATTTTTTTTTATATGTTGTAATGTCATGGTGCATGACGTGTTGAAAGTACTTGGGTACCTTGAGAAATGAATGAAAATAACATCTGTCAATGTTACAACTCATTTCTGATATCTTTTGATTGTAAAAATGTGAAAGATTATTTGTGAGCATGAACAGATTGTATGAAAAATAGGCAAATATAATGTTTGCAATTTATTTAATCTGACATATATATATATATAAGCACAAAGAGTTTGTCACTTTAACTGAGCAGTTTCATGCAAACTTCTAAATTTTGTGAGGACACTGTTATGATGTTCTCACTCATCAGGACTTGTTTGTCATTACATCCTGGGTTTTTCTTGTTTATATAGAGCATGGTGTGGTTTTTGTGGGAGTGGGCTTGTTTGTGATTGGTTGATTTTTTCTTTTGGTTTCTTTCATTTTTTTTATTGTGCAGGTGTTGGGTTTATTTTTGTTTTTTTAATGTACGTGTAAGTGGGTGTTTGCTTAACTGCTTTATATTTTAGGTTGGGCTCTTTTGTTGAATTGACCTCTTTTATTGGTTTTATCTTTCTCTTAACATGTTGGTATGTTTTGCCACATAATGGTTTATAATTTTGGGGTTATGATTGGGTATTTGTATTTTTGTGTTTGTAGGCTTTTTTGTGTGTTTTTTTTCATTTGGTATTTGTTGACTTTATGATAAAAAAATTGCTTACCAAAATACATTTTATCAGTACAACCACTGAAAATAATCTCAGCAACCTTATTGCTAAACATAATTTGTAGGCTTTTTTGTGTGTTTTTTTTCATTTGGTATTTGTTGACTTTATGATAAAAAAATTGCTTACCAAAATACATTTTATCAGTACAAACACTGAAAAAAATCTCAGCAACCTTATTGCTAAACATAATTCACAATTCAACACACACACACACACACATATATATATATATATATATATATATATATATATATATATATATATATGTAGAAATAGTTTTTTCTTTAATAGAGCAGATTCATGCCGACTTTTGCAAACAGCCCTGACAAGTGAAAACATAACGGTGTCCTCACAAAACTTCCAAGTTGTCATGAATCTGCTCTATTAAAGAGACAAACTTTTTCTACCAATCAACACTATCTACACCCTGATATCAAGCACTTCTTGATAAAATATCTGCAATCCAAAGTACATTTTATTCGTAAAACTACTGAAAAATAACAACTTTGGAACTAAACATTATCACAATTAAACCCTAGTGGTAAATTGTAATGATATTTAGTGCCAAAATTACTGTTTTTCAGTCGTTTACTGATAGGCATTTTAGGCAAGCAGATTTTTTGTCATAAGATGCTCAATATTAAGGTAAGAATAGAACATTAATAGAATTAATGGGAAAAAGTTTGTCACTTAGCTGAGTGGTGTTATTTTAGTCATGTCAACTTTGAAGATTTGTGAGTACATTGTTATATTGTTTTCACTCTCCAGTGTAATTTGGCTTTTCAGAAAAATTCTGTTGCAATATAAACTGGCAAGCTATTGCATAATTTCTCCTTGAATGTCAACATCAACCACAAGAGAAATAGGGGTGAATACAGCAATGCAAAACATGCTAATTGAATGAATCAACGAATGATGATTATATTAAAATATAAAGCCGAAAATTTCAGGCTTCTCTCTGAACGCAAATAAATACAATATAAACTAAAATCATTTCCAGATATGTAATGCAGATTTTTAGTTCTTCATCCTTTCAATAAAAAAAAAAAATAACTAAAAAAAAAAATGATGCATTGCAGCTCAGATCAGATGCCAGGTTCATTGACAGGGTGCAGTTTCTTCCAGTCAAACGTTGTAGCCCCGAGAATTTGTGTGAGCATGAAAAAAAACTACTGAACAAATGGATATCGACTCGGAACGACAAATTAGGGAGCGGAGTTTGAATTCCAGTTGAATTCATGGCATTCACTTATGCACAAATACTCTTAGGAAAGGTATTAATCCATCTCTTTCCTCCAGTTATGAGTTAAATAACAGGACAGATTGAATTCTATAGCCTTGGCTGGCAACCAGTCTACTGTAAAAAGCAATAGCAACCTACTGTGGGATAATTTTCTGCCGAGTCAGTCATGTCTCTTTCAAGGCATGATCGCCCAAAGCGAGTTGTGTGACAGCTCTTGCTGTTTTAAATTTGACAAGACCTCAGTCAGGCTCATACTGGAAGAATAATATTTTACCATTTTATTTTCTCATGTATCACTTGAAAGTGTTGGGATAAAAATACTCACCCTAGAGTGTAAGAACAAAACAAGCAATAATAATAAAATATTGACCCAAAATCTAGCAATAAAAGAACATTTTGTGCAAGAATGATTTTCTCATCAGAATCCATCTTGCATGTCTGTCTATTCATCTAATGCCTTGAATATTACTGCCACATCTCGTCACCTTTCCTACTACACATCTCAACATTCTTGAGGCTTACAGCCTATCACACTGAATACAACGGTTCTCGCTCGATCACCAAAGTTAAGCAACATTGAGCCTGGTCAGTACTCAGATGGTTGACCACTTGGGAATACCAGGTGCTGTAAGCATTTAGTGATGGATGTGCATTGTGGTGCAGTGGATATCGGCTCGGAAAACGAAATCGGTGAGCCGAGTTCAAATACCAGTTGAATACCCTGCATTCACTTAAGCACTGGTACCCTTGGGAAAGGTATTAATCCGTCCCTTCCCTCCAGTTATGGGTTAAATAACAAGGGTAGGACTTGGGAGCCCTGCCCTTAAAAACAAATCCTAATGAATCTTGATAAACAAATAAAAACAATAAAACAAATAAACGAAATAAAACAAATCAAAACGATTTTCAGCATTAAATGACCTAATGAAGGTTGATATGCTGGTTAAATGAACCAACCAACCAGCCAGCCAGCCAGCCAGCCAGCCAGCCAACCAGCCAGCCAACCAACCAACCAGCCAGCCAAACAACCAACCAGCCAGCCAAACAACCAACCAACCAACCAACCAACCAACCAGCCAGCCAACCAACCAGCCAAACAACCAACCAACCAACCAACCAGCCAGCCAAACAACCAACCAACCAACCAACCAGCCAAACAACCAACCAGCCAGCCAAACAACCAACCAGCCAGCCAAACAACCAGCCAACCAACCAACCAACCAACCAACCAACCAGCCAGCCAGCCAACCAACCAACCAACCAACACTCTTGACAAAATCTAACGAAGAATATTAAATATTATCAGTCCTGACTTAGCATTTCAGTTTCCGTTAATGTAATGATATATCTACAGTGACATGCAGAGGTCTGGTAGTGCATGAAGCAAAGTCTGGTAGCGTTTACAGTGAGGATTATGGCTGGCACCCCTTAGCCACACTCCAAACAAAATTACAACAGTATACTTAGTTTATTTTCTTTCGGACATGGAGTATTTAATAATGTGCATTGTGGTGCAGTGGATATTGACTCGGAATGACAAATTAGGAAACCGAGTTCAAATTCTAGTTGAATTCCTTGCATTTAATTACACGCAAATACCCTCGGAAAAGGTATTAATCCGTCACTTCCCTTCAGTTACAGATTAAATAATAAAACAGACTGGGTTCTATAGCCTTGGCTGGCAACCAGTCTATCGCAGAAAACAACGGCAACCTACTGCAGGATAATCTTCTGTCCAGTCAGTCAAGTCTCAAAAGAGACATGATCGCCCATGCGTGTATCACATATAGCACTTAACTGACTGACACTTAATGACCAGTCCAAATTGAGCACTGCGTGTAAGTGGGGTCCATCTCCACCACAGACAGCACTTTTTGGAAACTTTTTTTAAAACATGCTGGCATTATTTGGACCTTATCTAAAATTTTCTTCACAGGTTTGGGCAAATTACCAGCAACCAAATATAAACATTTTAAAAGTAAAATTAAAAACTATTTCATTTATTTTTTATATCTAATTTTAGGTGTATTGATAAATCAAAACAAAAATAATACACCCCATTGGAAATGCTCCCCACATCCTAAGGAGTGCCACTTGAGGCTACTGCTTCATTGGCCCTCTCCTCTGTACACTACTGCTTCACTGTAACTTTACTATAGATATTTTCATTGCATTTGTCCTCTTTGGTACCACAACTTCATTATCTTAAGCATCATACTAGATTGGCAGTTAGGTCTCATCATTTTACTATTCAAACAGCTTGATACAATCATAAATTCTATTGTAATAGTTTCTTCTCTCATACTTCTCAACTGTGGAACTCTCTTCCAGCTTCCTACTTTGCTGTCAACTATGATCTTCAGAAGTTTAAATGCAACATTAATCACTGTCTGCCTACATTTCTGAGATAAGGTAATATTTACACTATTTCCATTATTTGGACTATTGTCCTCATCTTGGCTGCCATTTGTACAAATAGCAACCAAAATGAGGACAATATTCCGAATAATGGAAGTAGTATCAATCACTGTCTTCTGTCTTTTTCAATCTTGCTTTTTCTGTTTTTTATTATCCTTCCGTTTCAGTAATATTTTATAATCTTTTTTTCACTCTCAAGTCACTTCTTGCTTGGGCGTGAAATGATTTTAAAAAAATTGACCGACCAAGAGTGCTACGAAAGAAAACAAGATGAATGCATAAAATTTATATCAAAACAATAATCAAGTTAAAAATGTCTCATCAAAAGTTATTAAAAAAAACATAGCAACAGTCTACTTTTTTTTTTATAATCATATTGCCTTAAGCAAGGCATTTTACTGCCACTGTTTTGCAGGGGTTTACATAGGAGGGAAGTTATGAGAAAGAGTGACAGGTTATAGGGAGTGTCAGGAAGTGGGTAAGAGAAGGATGAGAATACTGATGAGAATGGAGTGGACGGGGAAAGGAGCATGAGAGAAAGTTATGAGAAAGAGTGACAGGTTATAGGGAGTGTCAGGAAGTGGGTAAGAGAAGGATGAGAATACTGATGAGAATGGAGTGGACGGGGAAAGGAGCATGAGAGAAAGTTATGAGAAAGAGTGACAGGTTATAGGGAGTGTCAGGAAGTGGGTAAGAGAAGGATGAGAATACTGATGAGAATGGAGTGGACGGGGAAAGGAGCATGAGAGAAAGTTATGAGAAAGAGTGACAGGTTATAGGGAGTGTCAGGAAGTGGGTAAGAGAAGGATGAGAATACTGATGAGAATGGAGTGGACGGGGAAAGGAGCATGAGAGAAAGTTATGAGAAAGAGTGACAGGTTATAGGGAGTGTCAGGAAGTGGGTAAGAGAAGGATGAGAATACTGATGAGAATGGAGTGGACGGGGAAAGGAGCATGAGAGAAAGTTATGAGAAAGAGTGACAGGTTATAGGGAGTGTCAGGAAGTGGGTAAGAGAAGGATGAGAATACTGATGAGAGTGGAGTGGACGGGGAAAGGAGCATGAGAGAGAGGATGCAGGCTAGTGAGATAGGAGATGACTATTGATTTTACATTTAAGTTCTTGGAGATTATAGTTGTCGGGGAAGCAAGTAAATAAAAGGGAATTCCACAGGTGGGAAGTGCGAGAGAAGAAGCTGGTGGAGTAGAAAATTGCGTTTACATTTTCTTGGTTTTAAATTAAAAGAGTGGGACCTAGTTGCTAATCTTGTTGCTCGAGTAAATTCATATATATGGGGCACTAGGGAGCTAAGTTTATTGGAGCAGAAGCTGTGAACGTCTTTGTAGAAATACTTTCACGGCTTCTAGAAATACTTATAAAAAACAAGAAACAACTATTTTGAAAATTTATTTTTCATTTTAAACAGAAGTCTGGCCGAGTCAGCAACAAGAAAGACATAATACAAAACTTGTAGACTGCAAAAAAAAAATGATTTTAAAAAAGTTGACTCATTATCATCATCATGATTCTGCAGCCTTGGCCGAGATAGAACTCACTACACCCTTCCAGTATTCCCTATTTGTCATAGCTCCTGTAAGGTCTTCCTTGGCGATAGATGTATCTCTATGTATGGAAAGGTTAACTTACGAGATTGATTGTGAGATGATGGGTGTCTCCATAATACAAACGATGAAACAAGTTTATCTGTGGCACGTGCACAATGCCCAGCAAACTGGACACGTCTCTTTTGAACTGAGGTTGATACTCTTGGTAGGTCTCCATATATCATTTCTAGAGTTGGGTGGTTTCGCCATGAAAGATCAAGTACTCTTCTGAGAAGACGAGTATAACATCCATCTAAACGGCGCTGTTGTTTTGCTGAAAGAGTCCAAGTTTCAAATCCATAGAGTAAGATTGGTTCAATAAGTGCACAAAAAAACTTGGATTTTGATCTTATGATCAAGATTGGATTTCCAGATCTTATCCATTTTGTTACAAGCAGTCCATGCTATGCCTTTTCTGATATCAAAAGTTGACTAACCAAGAGTGTTGAGATAGAAAACAAGATGAATGCATAAAATTTATATTAAAACAATAATCAAGCTAAAAATGTCTCATCAAACGTTATTAAAAAAAACATAGCATCAGTCTACTTTTGACAGAAACAAGAAACAACTATTTTGAAAATTCATTCTTCAGTTTAAAAAATAGTCTGGCTGAGTTAGTAAAAAAAAACAAAAAATACGAAGCTTGTAGACTTTGCAAAAAACAAAAAAATAATTTGGCATATTCAATGAGTGGATGAAAAAAATGCCTGCAGTGGTATTTGGTAGTAAGAAACAAAGCTGAATACCATTTGTGAAGAAGATTGGCATCAAGAGAAAGAGAAAAAAACAATTTCTGGTAATGGCAGCTTCAAAGAGTGATATTTTCAATGGCAATTTTGTTGACAATCAAAAGAAACCTTGTAGAACAATGAATATGATTACACACTTAAGCACCAGCTGGCTTCACTTGTGTGAAAGGATTTACAAATTTTAAAATGAAAAAGGAAAAAAAAAATCCAATATTAGAATATTAATATTTTGGAATGAAGAAACGAGTGAAAAAAATTTTGAAAATATCTAAATAAAATGAAATGACCAAAAAAAATAAAATGGTCGTCATAATTCTAAGAGTTGCTCATAACTGCACTTAAAACCATTCCTCAATGGCAGTAAACAGACATGGATATTGAAACTTCAGAGGTTCAATTTGCTTTAATATTCCGTGTTAGTTTGAGATGTGAGGAATCATGTCTCTCCACAACTTCTTCATTTATCTTTGCCCTGTTTTGCATTTCAGAGGTTCAATTTTCTTTGATTTTCCATGTTAGTTTGAGATGCAGGAAATCATGTCCCTTCACAACTTCCTCGTTTATCTTTGCTCCTGTTCTGCATTTCAGAGGTTCAATTTTCTTTATATATGAATTTTCTTTATATATATATATATATATATATATACACACATGTATAAAACAAATAAAACTATATGTTGAACTTAGCTTTATGGTTCGAAGTTTTGCAGAAATGGTATCTACTCATAAATGTGTTAGATAATTGTTGTGGAGTAGTTTTCGCACTGAAGGTTATAATCGTGATATATCGATTGTTAATCGGCTTAATGCACTTAAAATGTTAGGAACTTGGTAATCTTCCACTGAAAGCTGACTCCTTAGTATTCAGCTAACTGCCAACTAATATCAACTGCCTAATAGTTCTACTGAACTCCAATAGAACTCTAAAGAACTCTCAAGAACTTTTATGAACTTCCTAAAAGCTTTTCGAGTTAACTTCCTGTTAACTCTTATTAATATAGGAGGGAGAGTCCATTATCTGAGGAATAAGTGTTTTTCACCATAATATTAATTAAATTTCATGATCTAAAATCTGATGGACAAATACTAGATAACATTTTTGTTTACCATTAATGCACTAGTTTGTAATATTGAGCTCTTTAATCCTGAAAACTGATTTACACTTTATTCTCTAGAAATATAATGTTCAACAGATTTTTATTAAAAAACATTCTTGGATGTGTGTATACAGATATATTAATGAGTTTTTTGTCATAATTAAAGTAGACTAGTACACAGTTGTATTAAAAAGTGTTAAAAACAATTATATTATAGAACTTTTGAATATTGTACAGTGGAAAATGAGTTATTTTTGCAACCTAGGTTTCAACCTTTTGGTATCTTCAGGCGATTTACAATAACTATTTTAACTATAAGTTATTGTAAGTTACCTGATGATACTGCAAGGTTGAAACCTAGGTCACAGAAATAACTCATTTACAAATGAAAAGTGTGTGTATATATATATATATATATATATATATATATATATATATATGAAATGAATTGTTTGAACATTATTTTTTTATCGATACTCGTATTTACGTAGATATTCCGTTTTTTTAATTAAACAGGATTATATATATATAATATATCTACCAGCCTGATTATTTTATGATAAATTGTTGTAATGAAAATATATAGACTTGATAAAAAAAAAAACCTCGTTTAGACTGGAGGCTCTTCGTGGTTGAGCGGTTTAAGACATTGCCAGATCAAATGGTAGCTTCTCCTATGTAAATAGGGGTTACAGGTTCTAATCCTGCTGAATGGCACACATTTTGGCAATAACAATTTATCGTAAAATAATCAGGCCAGTAGATATAAATATTTTTTTTTTTTAATCATATCACCCCGAGCAAGGCAGTAACGCCACTGATGCGCAGGGGGCTACGTAAGGGTAAAAAGAATGGAAAAGAGAAAGCCGAAAACCGCATCCCAAACAGGAAACAAGGGATGAGCCTCTTCACCTGTTCAATAGATGTGGGTGGAGTGTGAACCGGGCGATAGTTTAGTCTATCTACTCCAATTGAAAAAAAAAATAAAATAATAAAGGAAAAGAGTGAAAAGATTGGAAAAGAGAAAACCGGAAACCGCATCCTAAACAGGAAACAAGGGATGAGCCTCTTCACCTGTTCAATAGATGTGGGTGGAGTGTGAACCGGGCGATAGTTTAGTCTATCTACTCCAATTGAAAAAAAAAAAAATAAAATAATAAAGGAAAAGAGTGAAAAGATTGGAAAAGAGAAAAAACCGGAAACCGCATCCTAAACAGGAAACAAGGGATGAGCCTCTTCACCTGTTCAATAGATGTGGGTGGAGTGTGAACCGGGCGATAGTTTAGTCTATCTACTCCAATTAGTCTATCTACTCCAAATATATAATACTGTTTAATTAAAAAGCAGAATATCTACTTAAATACAAGTATCGATAACAAATAATGTTCAAACAATTCATTTCAAATTGTCGGTTGTTTATAACCAAGTTTCGTTAATCTTCGTTAATTTCTGTAACATATTTATATATATATATATATATATATATAACATAACAATAAAATACTTAATAAACACACATCCAACCTGCAAAATAATAGTAACATTATCAAAAATAATTCTAACTCTCAAAAAATATGATTTGTTCAATACATGACCAATCATATAATTCACAAAGCTAGCATCCATTCTGACAGTGATGTTAAATTTTATTTTGGTTCTACCAAAAAGCAATGGAAAAACTGATTTTTACAATCATAAATTGACTTTAAATAAAAATACAAGAACAGCATTGCCTGCACAAAATATTCTTACCTGGCAATATTTCGGGCAAAAACCCAATTATTACCTGGAACATCATCAGTAAAACCAAATCTTATAACAGAATCACAAATAAATGTATTTTATGCCTTTCAGAAAAACTTAGAAAAATTAACCCTAAAAATAAACGTAAATAACCCTAATTTATTAAACAAAGAAAGTGAATTGATAACCACATATTTGCTTTTCACGTTCTTCTATTTATTTCTTATCTATTTTATATATATATATATATATATATATATATATATATATATATAGTCATCCGCAGACAGATCTGTTTTGCTGTATCAGAGCTCATCAGTACAGTTAGACATCCGATTGCTTTTAACCCAGGATTGAAACCCAAACAAATTGGCATCAGTCAGCAATTCCATCTCTTAGCTATGACCACTCAGTAGAAGAAGGCAAACTTTAAGTGTATGATGTCTCATACACCAGTAGCCAGAGTGCTCTAATTCATTACTGAATATATATATATATATATAAATAAAAAAATAATTCATAAAATAAAATGACCCAAAAAATAATAATTCATAATTATATCTATATATATATATATATATATATATATTATATCGGGTTTCAATCCTGGGTTAAAAGCAATCGGAGTCTAACTGTACTGATGAGTTGTGATACAGCATAACAGATCTGTGTGCAGATGACTATTTACACTCTCACACCCTGATTGAGCACTCTGGAGGAATGGTAGACTTTGAAAAACAGTAGCTACTCTGGCATATACACATTGTTCATTCAGCAATGAATTAGAACACTCTCACCTACTGGGCGTGTATAATGATAATATACACACTAAAAAGTCTGCCTTCTTCTACCAAGCACCCATAGCTCAGAGGTCAAATCGCTGACTGATGCCAATTCGGTTGGATTTCAATCCAGGGTTAAAAGCAATCAGAGTCTAACCGTACTGATGAGCTGTGATACAGCGAAACAGATCTGTCTGCAGATGACTATATATATATATATATATATATATATATATATATATATATATATATTCTGTGACTCGTTAATGCGTGTGTTTTTATATATATATATATATATATATATATATATATAAACACACACAAGTTTCATTAAATACTAGTGAAAGTTATCTTATTTTTTTTTATTTTTTGAATATATAGATTGAAATCCAGGAAGATGAATAAAATAAGTAAAGAACAGATTGGAAAGTGTCTTTAATCTAACATTTCACTTTATTAAGCTTCTTCAGAGATTGATAAAAGTTTCTAAATCCGTGTCTTATTAACAAATCTCTGAAAAGGCTTAATAAAATGAAATGTGATAGAATAAAGACACTTGTCCTATCTATTCTTTACTTATTCTATCACACACACACATATATACATACATATATATACATACACACACACACAAGGACAAACATTTTGGGACACTCTCTGGATTTATGAATTAGCAAGTTTCATGCCTTCTTTGCTTTAATTTACTCCTTCTAAGATAGGATGCTGCAACTGTTTAACTAATTAGTACATGCCATGCCATTTTTTGAGAGGGGCCTTAACTAAAATTTCAAATCCCTCATCTGAAAGATTACCATTAGCCAGTTAGATAGGTGATGAAAAAAGACCTACAATTTTAAGGAAATTATCCAGTAATGGGTTAATTTTCTTGTTTTTTACTATCATTATTGAATATATGATAAAACTCTTCAGGAAGAGAAGAAAGTCTCTCTGGTTCAAAGTGAGTTGGTAAATTAGTTTTGAAAAAGGCATGAAACCTTCAATTTTTAAGACATTCTTCAAAATCTGGGGAGTTTTCTCAAACTTTCTGCGTGCATGTATGTGTGTGTGTAGTTGTGATTAAATCGATGAGTACAAATCTTAACTACTTGGTGACCAGAATATTTTTGTATCATCCCTATTAAGTACAATATATTGTCAACCACTCCTACTAGAACCCCTACCTTCATCCAACCCATGTATGAATTTGATTTACTGACAGACATCAAAGACCTACTAAAAATAGATTTCTCTTACAGTATCAATCACTCCAAGAGAAAGAAATACCTTACACTGCTCAGAAACATTTAATTCATTTTTTAAATACAATTGTTGACAAGAAAAATCAGACTTACCTTTGAAGTGTTCAATTATAAGAAAAAAACAAGGAAATACCATTTGCTTACCTAAAAGAAAAAGAAAACGGCACTTATAATGACATCCCAACAGGTTCAAAATAGGGATACATATACAAACATGAACTTCTGCCTGAACAAATATCATCTTTGTGATTACATTACATTTACAACCTTTAACAAAAAAGACAAAGTCTTTTAAGAGCTACAAGGGAGAAGGAATTGGGGAGATCCACAATCACCTACACTAACGGCAATAATTATTAGGCCAACCCAGTTTTTTAAATGAAATGATGTAGTTCATACTATTTTTTAGTATTTATTGCCAAGTGGATAATTCTGAATGACAATAGAATGTTTCTTTTGTTGTTATTACTTTGCAAAATTTTACAAGGCAAATAACGACAATTTACCCATCGCACCCTTCAGATTTTGTGTATATATATATATATATATATATATATATATATATATATATATACTACCAGCCATAATTATTAGGCCACCCCAGTTTTTTAAAGAGATGATGTATTTCACACTATTTTGAGTATTTATAGCCAAATGAAAGTAGAATAGTTCTTTTGTTGTTATTAATTTGCAAAAACGTTATACACTGGGCAGAAGATTATTTCACAGTAGGTTGCCATTGCTTTCTGTGGTAGACTAGTTGCCTGCCAAAGCTATAGAACGCAATCTGTCCTATTACTTGACCCATAACTGGAAAGAAAAGACTAATTAATACCTTTCCCAAGGGTATTTGTGCATAAGTGAATGCAATGAATTCAACTGGAATTCGAACTCGGCTGCCCGATTTGTCATTCCGAGTTAATATCCACAACACCGCAAAGCACATAAACAGTAATAACTAATAATAAAACAGAACTATTATAATCATGTGATGTAATAAAAGTTCCATGACTAATAGAAGATTTGTTCCTACCATATATCTCCAGGAGTTTAAATGTAAGGTCAGTAGACACCTCCTAACACACTAACTCGCTCCCATTCTTTCAAACACTCCTCCCATCTGCCCAACCCTCATCCTCGGTATCCTTACCCATCTATCACCTTCCTTCTGACATTTCCTACACCTAACCACTCCTCCTCTTTACCTTCCCCTATGTAGCCCCATGCTCAATAGTGGCAGTGGAATGCCTTGCTTGGGGTGAAATGATAAAAAAAAAAATCTTAAACCATACAGGGCACACACACATATATATATATATGCTGAACCCCGCACGATTCGCATATGTATGTTTATGCAAGCCTCAGTGAGCGAACGCACATGTGTGTGTGTGTCCTTGCGAGCATTGATGGATGTACAAATGTATATATATATATATATATATATATATATATATATGTCTGCATCAGTCATGATGACAGATTTCCCCCCACTTCCACAAAAATACACGAATGTATGCAACCCTGTATATAACCAATTTTTTAAAAAATTTAATCAGTTTGTCTGACAATCACAAGAGCATAAAACCCAGGGTTACAAACTCACACCTATCTATATGAATATGTCTGCTCTACCACTGATATTGAGTGCTTTCAAATACATACCACGAATATATAATATATATAACAATTTGCATATATATATTGGAGTAGATAGATCTAACTATCTATCACCCGGTTCACACTCCACCCACATCTATTGAACAGGTTAAGAGGCTCATCTCTTGTTCCCTGTTTAGGATGTGGTTTCCGGCTTTCTACGCAGATGACACTACAATATACTCCCGCACCAGTAAGAAACCTGTCGTGGCGGACAGACATAATCTCGCTGCTAACCGTGAACGGTATCTACACTCTGTGGTGAACTGGGGCAAGAAGTGGCTTGTCAGCTTCAATTCATCTAAGACCAAGCTGTTGTCTGTCAACCATTACAGGCAACCTCTCCTGCCTCCCATAAGCATGGACCAAGCGATTCTCCCGGAGAGTAATACACTACGCCTCCTCGGACTTACCCTGTACTCAGACCTCAAATGGAACCACTATATTGAATCCATAGCAAAATCTACTGCTAAGAAGGTTGGGTCACTATGTCGATCCAGGATGTTTTTTCCACCTGAATCCATCCTGCATATATACAAGTCAACCATTCGTCCGTGCATGGAGTACTGCTGCCATTTATGGTCAGGTGCCCCTGCCGTTCTCCTCAGTGTTCTTGACAGGCTCCAAAGGAGAGTCTGTAATGTGATAGGTACTGATCTGGCGGCTCGACTGCAGCCACTTCCCCATCGTCGAAATGTGGCCTCCCTTTGTCTGTTCTATAAATACTTTCATGGCTTCTGCTCAGACAAACTTAAGTCACTGATGCCTCCTCAACAGGTGTTTACTCGTGCAACCAGAGTGGCAACTGGGTCCCACCCATTCACAGTCAGGTTAGCCAAATGCAGACGACAATTCTACTCCTGCAGCTTCTTCTCTCGCACTTCCCGCCTGTGGAACTCGTTCCAGTATTCTTGCTTTCCTGACGGCTACAACCTCCAGAAATTTAAATGCAAAGTCAATACTCATCTACTAACCACTGGACTCTAGCTCTCTCCCCACCCCCGTATAACCTTCCCTTTCTCTCCACCTATGTATCTGTCATTGCACCTGCTTTCTCAGCTTTCTATTGTTCCTTTCTAACTAGTTTGTACTCCTCACTCTTTTCTAATTAATCTTTTTACATTTATGTAGCCCCCTGCACATCAGTGGAATTTCTGCCTTGCACGGGATGAAATGATTAAAAAAAAAAAATCTTCTCAATTTGTTTTTTTTTTTTTCAATTGGAGTAGATAGATCTATCTATCTATCGCCCTGTTCACACTCCACCCACGTCTATTTAACAGGTTAAGAGGCTCATCCCTTGTTCCCTGTTTAGGATGTGGTTTCTGGCTTTCTCTTTTCCAATCTTTTCACTATTACGTAGCCCCTTGCATATCAGTGGTGTTACCGCCTTGCTTGGGGTGATATATATATATATATTTTGATATTTATAATTATATATATACACTCTTCACACACACACACACACACACACATATATATATATATATATATATATATTTTACACTGGATGTCTGAGTGATCAGTTAGTTATCAAATGTATCACTTTAAGAAATATCATTATATATATATTAAATAATGATAATTGAAATCAATAAATAAGAAATGAAGAAGGGTATAAAACTTTCATTGATTATATGAGAACATATATTTATTAATATTATTTTCGTTGTTAAAACTTGACTATTCTGAATCAATGAAAAAATAAATAAATAAATGTTATTACTCAAAATGCTTTTCTGAGAAATTTGCAAATATGTCCTGTTGTTCAAACATGCATCAATACATAAGGAAAGGGTAGAAGCAAAAAAAAAAAAAGTAGAAAACACACACCCATAAAACTGGATTAGAATCACAAAAACAAATTAAGATCCTAAATAAATTAAGTGATTCTGGGAGCTGATTGGACAAAAAGACAATTGAACTTTCAATGACCCATGTTTATGCATCTTGGCACAAACAAAAAAGTTTGAGTTCAGAGCTGATCACATGATTGAATTAGTTATCTATTCAGATTTTCTGTGGCAGACCAGCAGTCAGTCAGTCAGAGAACACAACCAGGACACTAAAAAGGGACAACAAAAACAACACTTCAAGCTGAACCTCAAAAAGTCAAAATTAACATACATCAAGTAAACTTTTTTCTTTGATCCTTCATTTTTCTAAAACAATCACATTTCACTTGAATAAACTCTTTGAACTTTGAAGGTATTTTATTTCCATAACAAATAAAGACTTGAAAAATACCAATTGTTTGTGTATTGTGTATTGTGTATATATGAAATGTGATGTGCGTTGTGGTGCAGTGGATTAATGCTCAGAATGAGAAATGAGAAATGGCAGAGTTCAAATTGAATTCCTGCAGAATTCATTGCATTCACTTACATGCAAATACTCTGGGAAAGATCTTAATCCGTCTATTCCTTCCAGTTATGGGTTAAATAAAAGGACAGATTGGGTTCGATAGCCTTGGTCAGCAACCAGTCTACTGCAGAAAGTAATGGCAACCTACTGCGGAATAATCTTCTGCCCAGTCAGTCATGTATCTTTCGAGACATGATCGCCCAAGCATGTATCATGTATGGCACTTAACTGACTGACTGAATATAATAGTTGGAAACATAATTATAAATTCTACTGGGCATAAAGTGGGGGATCATTTTTCTATTGCTATAAAGTAATAAACTGATCCTCCACTAATTACTACTTAATAATACACCTCTTTCCCCTCTAGTTATGAGTCAAATAACAGGACAGCTTGGGTTCTATAGCCTTGGCTGGCAACCAATCTACATCAGAAAGCAATGGCAACCTACTTGTGGGATAATCTTCTGCCCAGTCAGTCATGTATCTTTCAAGACATGATCGCCCAAGCGTGTATCATGTATGGCACTTAACTGACTGACATAAGAAATAAATGATTCTTCTTTGTATTGTTCTACAAAACATTTCTTCTTGTTTTCTCTTTTATTCTTTTTTCTTTAATTACACTGTTTAATAAATAAATACTGAGTCGTCTCAGATATGAGTAAATACAAACATTTCAACAAATCATTGCTCAGTATTTGTCTATATTTCTGAGATAAGGTAGTATTCACACTATTACATTATTCAGACGATTGCTCTCATCTTTGTTGCCATTTGTACAATGTTTCAGCCATTGTATGCGTCTGTCTTCTTCAGGTGCTAGGAATTTTGAACCAAATCCTTTACTTCGATCAATGGGGTATATCATTCTCATTCCTTGTGAGAAGGCTCTTATGGTAGTCATGAGTTATCTCCCTCTAACCACTGCTGTAGCCAGGTATTGAAATCACAACTCTTTGGGTCAAGTCACTGGAACTAACCAACGCTTCAACTCAACTCTCTAAGTTATTTGTTCACCACTGCCGTAGCCTGGTATCGGATTCACAGCTTCCTGGATCAAGTCACTGGAACTAACCATCGCTTCAACTCAACTCTCTAAGTTATTTGTTCACCACTGCCGTAGCCTGGTATCGGATTCACAGCTTCCTGGATCAAGTCACTGGAACTAACCAACGCTTCAACTCAACTCTCTAAGTTATTTGTTCACCACTGCCGTAGCCTGGTATCGGATTCACATCTTCCTGGATCAAGTCACTGGAACTAACCATCGCTTCAACTCAACTCTCTAAGTTATTTGTTCACCACTGCCGTAGCCTGGTATCAGATTCACAGCTTCCTGGATCAAGTCACTGGAACTAACCAACAAACATTAGGCTTATAAGTCCTAGAAATTCAGTTGTTTTTATATACATGGCCCAGTGGATATAGACGTTGGTTAGTTTGAATTCCAGTTGAATTCCTAACCATTTACTTATGTGCAAATACACTTCAAAAAGGTATTAATCCATCTCTTCCCTCCAGTTACGGATTAAATAACAAAAGAGATTAGGTTCTACAGCTTTGGCTGGCAACCAGTCTACTGCAGAAAGTAATGGCAATATAATAATCTTCTACCCAGTCAGTCATGTCTATTTCGAGACATGATCACCCAAGTGTGTATCACATATGGCACTTAATTGACTGATTTATGGTCATATTAAGAATAAAATTTAATTTTCAATGTAATAATTGTATTAGTCAATATAACTGCATATGTAATCTCAAAATAAATGTTTTCATTCACTATGCACCTACATATATATATATATATATATATATATATATATATATACACACACATATATATATATATATTATAAATTATACTTTAGAACATATTCAAATTACATTCTACTACAAAGTGTACATTTTTTTTCTACATTGAAAAAACAATGTTTCATCAGGTAGTAAATGCTATTTTTGAAAACTTTTACTACCTGATGAGACATTGTCCTTTCAATGTCAAAACAAAATATACACTTTGTAGTAGATTTTAATTTAAATATGTTCTCAAGCATAATTTATAATAAATATTCATAGCTCTATTTCTCTATTGAGCACTATCCAAATAAATGTTTTGAACATTGTAAAAATTTTCTTCATTTTTATTCATTTGGAGATATATATATATTGATATGTCCCAGAAAGGGATATATATATATTAATCAAAGTAGCTAAGTGGTTTTGGCAAATGTAACTGGGTAGGACAATTTAGCAAGTAGCCGTAATGGACGGTACTCATCATAGTCTTATGCAGTATGCTTTAATGTAGGCGCAGTCAATAGGCGTCCCAATAGGCATAGTCCTAGCCATCTCTACCTTAGTCTGTATTTATGGCTGATACCAGCCCATCATATTACTGTGAGGAGGAACCAAGGTGTATGCATATTCATTACATCATAAATAAAAAGGTTGAATGATAAGTAATTTCCAGATTGGAGAATCATTTGCAATGGCAATATTTATCATAATATGAGTGAGTTATAAAGTCTGAATCATAAGTGGCCATTAAGTTTAGAACACACTAACAGAGTGTTTACACAACAGTAGCAACATACACAGTGGATGAAATTAAAAATATTGTTCTCTTGCATGACATTTCAAGTTTGCATCGACTAAAACCAAAAAATGAGTTCGTAAATTCAATTGATCTGTTCTACTGCTCTTGCCATACTCACCTGACCTTGTCAAAACGGATTCTTTCAATGGCCGTTTTTCAACTTCTGCTTAATGTTTTGATGTGGAAAATTTTCTCTATTGAAAACCAGATTCAAGAGTTCATTGAAAAGTTTTTCACTTCAAAAATTTTGGTGAAATGGAATCAAAGAGCTGCCTAACAAGTGCCAAAAAGTCATTGCAAATAATAGTGAATATATAATTGAATAAAATATAATTGTATTTTATTTTTTTGAAAAGTAAACATGATAAATAAAAAAAAATTATTAATGATTCAAACATATATAGGTGTGCTTGTGTGTGTGTGTGTAACGAATGCACAATAGAGTGTGGAGGTGGTAAAAAATAAAGAGCTCAGTTAAACTTAAGATTTGATATAATGTAATTTGACACAAACTTTTCAACGCCCATTCATCTGCACTCCTGATAGTTTCAATGCAATTTTTGCAATCCTCATGTGACCCACCAAAAAATGTAAAAATAGAAATAATGTTATATCTTGTACGTGTGTGCATATATATATATATATATATATTTTTTTTTTATTTAAATACTTTAATCCAAGCAGAAAAAGCAGGAAGGTAAATTCCAAAACCCGATCCTAATTAATATTAAATATTAAATTTTAATATTAAAAAATGATACAAGAGGAGAGCTCCATGTCATAAAAATTAGAGCAAATATTTAAATGAAATTTTTTCAAAGATGTTGAATGCACATTTCGACATGAAATCCCCGAAGAGGATAACACATTACCTCAGCAACAAATACTTTGGGATAGTATTTGTTGCTGAGGTAATGTGTTATCCTCTTCGGGGATTTCATGTCGAAATGTGCATTCAACATCTTTGAAAAAATTTCATTTAATTTATTTATATATATATATATATATATATATATATATATATATATATATATATATAAAATGTTTATTACCATCATTATTAATTACCTGATAAGACATTGTTCTTTCAATGTCGAAACAAAATGTACAATTTTGTACTAGTTTGTAAATGCTCTAAAGTAATAATTGATAATAAATATTCATTGCTCTATTTTTATATAAAGCACCGTTTTAAATTAATGTTTTAAATGCTGAGATTATTTTCTTTGTTTTTATTTATTTGGAGATATATATATATATATATATATATATATAATAACAAAACCGACTCTCTATGTATCCTAATCCTAAAATTTTACACAAGTAAATTTTGAGGACCACGAATAACCGGCAGAATCTAACTCCGTTATTGTCCGCCGCTATAAAGCTTTGGACAAGAGGGGGGGAAAAAAAAAGAAAACCGCGGAGCACCGACAATACATACAGTACTTCGCAGCAAAGAAAAAAAAACCCTCCAACGGAACGAACCACAAAGAAAGAAAAGTGCTCGATACAAACAACCAAATTGAACTAATCAAGAGGCAGTGACGTAGAGCAAAAACACACGACAAAAAATCGCAAGATCGCCAAGACCTACCGCGGTTTCGCACAATGGCTCGTGTTGTGTATATATATATATATATACTAGCAGTATAGCCCGGTGTTGCTCGGGTGTAATGAAAGTTTTAAAACTAATCAGACTCTTTGGACGTTAGCACGAAAGACTAAAAAGCAATAGTTGTTTCCAGTTGAAGCGAAACCGTAGACTGAAAGAAAAATGAATGGATGTAAGTCAAATTTTGATTTCCTGCTATTGATATCAACTAAGTATTTTTCGTCGAGAACTGCAACCTTGAAACTTTTGAATATCGTTTCTTATGTCTTTGTCTATGAGTGTATCAAATTTGATTAAAATCGGATCACTCCTTCTATAACCTGATTTTTCCGATTATCGATTTTTGGTATTTATCGGGTGTACATCGACACAAAATCTAGCTAAGAACACTCACAGATGCTTATAGTACAACTGTGTAAATTTTCAAGAAAATTGGTTCAGCCGTTTCGGAGTCTATGACTAACAGATACACACACAGAAACACACACACAGACAAAATTCCATTTATAAATAAGTTTAGATTAGATTTAGATATATGCATAACTCTTCAGCAATGAATTGAGTTCTTTCAGTGACTGGCATGTGTATACACTGCTTATATATAACACGCTTAAATTTCCCTTCTCTGATTCCATACGCCTATGACTTTGGGGTTAGCAACTCCAACTCACACAAAATCAGTAGAGTTTTGATCCTGGCCAGAAGCAAGTAGATGTCTAACCACACTGATGAGCTGTGATACAGCAAAACAGGCTTGTATGTGGATGACAAATAAATATATATATGTTAAAGAACACACACTTAATTCCTCCTCAGGTTTCGACCACACAGAACTCTTCAGGTAAGCAAGTGGTGTGTGTTCTGTTCTTTAACATATTGTTAGCTCTGCATATTCAGTTCATTTGTGTTAGGTGTGCATTGAGAACTTCTTTCAAACTACTGCCTGCTCATCGAAACACCCGCTATTTAACTAGTGAGTGTGTGTGTGTGTGTGTATATATATATATATATATATATATATATATATATATATATATATGGATGTGTATTGTGCAGCAGTATATATTGACTCAGAATGAGAAATCAGAGAGCTGAGTTCGAATTCCAGATAAATTTGTTGCATTTACTTACACACAAATACCCTTGGAAAAGGTATTAATCCATATCTTCTCTCTCCAGCTATGGATTAAATAGCAGGACAAATTGGGTTTAATAACTTTGGTTGGCAACCAGTCTACCCAGAAAGTAATGGCAACATACTGCTGGAAAATCTTCTGCCCAGTCAGTCATGTCTCTTTTGAAATTGTTTTTATATCAACTGTCACGGCCTAAGGAAAGTTTAAAAATGCTAATTCACAAAAAAATATTTAAAAAAAACTATTTCCTCTATTTTTTTAAAAAGTGGACCACACTATTTATATAGTACCTGAATTTGTTTGAAATCCTAATAGTTATACAAGGCTGGGCTGAAAAGTTCATAGGCTGACGATGAAAAAGTGATACTAGAACTATGAAATTATTAATTTTAAATATTCCTATTAACCCAAAAACACTAACCATGGGTATATCGTACACAGTGCAAATGACGCCATTTTAATTACAATCTAATTAAATTTTCAGTTCCTGTTAATGTTAACTCAAAGTACAAATTTGAAAGTGACTGCATGTAAAATATTTCAAGTAAAGATTTATATTTAATATTTTTTTGATATTTTGTAAATCGGGAATGATATATCCATGGTAAGTAGCGGTGTAACTTTAATTGATGATTAGTGTTCCAGGGTTAATAACTGAATTGTTTTTTTTTTTTCAGGTCAACTAATATTGTGGTGATACCAACCGAGCAAAAGCGAGCAAACTGGATGTTGGCTCTATGCCAGCAGAAAGCTAATGAATAAAAATCACCTCCATGCAAGTGAATTCCCGCAGATGTTCCGTTGAAAAATAAAAATTAATCAAATATCAAATTACCATTTCCAAAGCCTTCCAAATTTTATTTCCCAGCCAATGGGAAGCCCAGAATCAAATACAAGGATGAAATTTGGAACGACCTGCACCTGCATTTTGATATAAAAAGCGGAGACACAAAAGCTTTGTCAGACAGAAGGAATCTTAGGCTAGATTTATCAGTTTCTCCCTTGACTTAGGTCGAGAGACTACAATGCTGACCTCTTTCCTTCCCTGTCTCAAAAGTACTTATCGACCTTTTCAAAAACATTCCTCAAAAATACTGACCTCTTCAAAGACATTCCACAAACCATCTTGCTGACCTACTGACCCGAGAAGCAGTAACTTCTAAATGAACATTCCTTACCTTCAAGACGCTTCTACACTCCTAAGCCTTTTATCTTTTCAGTTTTATATTTGTGATACAGTAGATATCAGCTCCTAACAAGAAAAACCGGAGCCGAGTTCGAATTCCAGTTGAATTCACTGCATTCACTTACGCACAAATACCCTTGGGAAAGGTATTAATCCGTCTCTTCCCTCTAGTTATGGGTTAAATAACAGGACAGATTGGGTTCTATAGCCTTGGTCGGCAACCAGTCTACCACAGAAAGCAATGGCAACCTACTGCAGGATAATCTTCTGCCCAGTCAGTCATGTCTCAAAAAAGACATGATCACCCAAGCGTGTTTCACGTATGGCACTTAACTGACTAATTTGTCATGAACTCTCTAACCTCCGTTGGACTTTTATTTCAAGTATTACTGTATTTGTAAAAACATTAATTGAAATGTGTATATATATATATATATATATATATACATATAAAAATGTTATTTTATATTCAAATTGCCTTTCTTGATTTTATAATCATTTCATGAATTATAGTCGGCTATCTTCCCACAAGGCCAAATTCCGTTAACCTGTGCGGTATACAATTACCCTTCACTACAAACAGAATCCTTCTATAACTAGAAAAAGAATAAATAAGATATCCCCGCTATAATATCTAACTGTTCAAAGACAACTTAAAAAAATATATATTTATTAATATGCAGTTTAAACTGCTGCTATGTTGCATTAAGCACTGTTACATTCACACCAGCACTCAATGTGCGACATCCTATATAAATATTAAGATGCCTTACATGTCACCTGTCGAATCAAAGTGCTATTAAAAAGCATTTATCGACCCATAATTGACAAAAACTCCCAAGGAAAATTCTAGTTGATAACATAAAAATCCTTATTAAAATCACATAATCACTAACATTTTACTATAAGAGAAGCCCTACTGATTAAATGACATTCTCCTGCTATCAATGTGACACTGTTCAGCAGTAGAGATGGTATGTTAAGTGTTTTCTAAAAATAGAAGTGACCCTCATGTTAACCCAGCCAGGCATGGTCCCATAAATGCTCAATTGTTTTCATATTGGACAAATACAATGACCCACAATTCACTGGAAATTTTCAAAATGCAACGATTTGGACAACTGATAATACAATATATTCCAGAACAAAATGAAAATCCAACAAATTCTTGCTTTTGTTGAAGGATCCCTTCCCAGATTGATCATGTCTCCAGAAGTGTAGCTGTACTCAGCACGTTTGGCTAATTGTGAGTTGGTGAGGCAATTATATTTAACCCATAGTTGCAGTGGAGACAGTTCACCTAATCTTGAACACCACTTGTATTTTTTTTTTTAAGTGTGTGTTTGAGAGAGCTTCTGGAGATTCATTTATGCTCATTGTCAGAACAGGGTCTAGTGGTAAGCCAGTTTAGTCACCAACTATTCAGGTTTTGAATTCTGAATTGACCTGCACCTAGATCAGTTACTGAACAATTTAGAGTGTGAGACTCACTTTCATAAAAATATTTCCAACTAGCATGCAGTTGGCAGACAAAAAAAAACAGGGTTTTAACTCAATACATGTCCCTCTCTTGAGTGATCATAGAGTGGATATTCTGCTGGATATTTATTGAGCACACGATCCACACTGGAATCATCAGCCAATCAGAGCCTACAGAATAGACTTGCCTGGATAGCAGAGTGGAATCTCCCAGGCTGTTATATAAACCATCTACCAGAGTCAGTCTGCTAGCTTCAATTTCAACTACAGTTCATAACTGTCTGTTACTATCTACTAATTGTACAGTTACCACTGAAGACTATTTACCCATAACGAAGGAGAGAAAAGATAGATTCATAAATTTCCAATAAGTGAATATAATGAACCTGACTAGAAACCAAAGTTAGCTTCCCAATTCCTCGATCAAAGATACCAACTATTACTCTACTGTGCTTCCATAAGGCATTATCCTGCTTGGATCACCCCTTTTTGTCTGAGGTACATGGAGATCGCAAATGGGGTAAATTGTCAAAAAACATTGCAGAATAGTGGTCATCAGTCAATATCATATTTATGTAGATGGGTGGACCAGAGACATGCTATCTGAACATGCTGTGTCTTGTCATGTTAATAAGGCCACTCAGGTGGGTCTTCTGTTCTCATATCCCATGCAAAATTAAGAACATTGAACTGACTTGTTGGATGTACATCTAGATGTTTTTACAACTATATGTTCACTCAATCTATCTATCACCCGGTTCACACTCCACCCTCGTCTATTGAACAGGTTAAGAGGCTCATCCCTTGTTCCCTGTTTAGTATATGGTTTCTGGCTTTCTCTTTTCCAATCTTCTCACATTTTTTTTTTCAATTGGAGTAGATAGATCTATCGCCCGGTTCACACTCCACCCTCGTCTATTGAACAGGTTAAGAGGCTCATCCCTTGTTCCCTGTTTAGTATATGGTTTCTGGCTTTCTCTTTTCCAATCTTCTCACATTTTTTTTTTCAATTGGAGTAGATAGATCTATCGCCTGGTTCACACTCCACCCTCATCTATTGAACAGGTTAAGAGGCTCATCCCTTGTTCCCTGTTTAGGATGTAGTTTCCGGCTTTCTCTTTTCTAATTTTTTCACTATTACGTAGCTCCCTGCATATCAGTGGCGTTACCGCCTTGCTCGGGGTGATATGATTAAAAGTAGTGGGTTACTGAATGAAGTTGTTGTATGCATGTAACAAAAGGAAATAATGGCAAATTGTCTGAAGATATCACATATTGACGGATGTGCTTTGTTGTGCAGTTGATACTGACTCAGAATGAGAAATTGGAGAGCCGAGTTCAAAACCCATTTGAATTTGCTGCATCCACTTATGTGCAAATACCCATATAAAAGGTATTAATCAGCTGCTTCTCCCTCCAGCTATGGGTTAAAAAACAGGACAGATTAGGTTCTATAACCTTGGTTGGCAACCAGTCTACCAAAGAAAGTAATGGCAACCAACTTTTCTCAATGGAACCTAGAAACTATGAATTTAGTAGCAGTATCTGCATTGTGGTGCAGTGGATATTGACTTGGAATAACAAATTGGGGAGCCGAGCTTGAATTCCAATCGAACTCCTTGCATTCACTTATGCACAAATATCCTTGAGAAAGATATTAATCCATCTCTTCCCTCCAGTTATGGTTAAAATAATAGGACAGACTGGATTCTATAGCCTTGGCTGGTAACCAGTCTACCACAAGAAAGCAATGACAACCTACTGCGGGAAAATCTTCTACCTAGTCAGTTATGTCTCTTTCAAGACATGATTGCCAAAGCATGAATCACATATGGCACTTAACTGACTGATATCACATAAACAATAGTTGATTATAGACTTGAGATGGTTAAGATCGTATTGATTCAGGAAGCATCCATTTGCGAGTCGGTTCCAGAAAGAGAATAGGAAGGATTTGAACCTGTACATGGCATAGTTGGTCTTAGCTGTAAAGGTCTAAACTAAGGAATATAGCTCATCTGAAGATTTGTCACTACGATAACAGTAAGTTGGTGCCATTTTAACTGTAGGAAGCGAACTGTAAAATCGAAAATTATTCATCATCCAGGAATCTGCATAAACACTTTTGAAGTCTGATACCTACTGAATTAAATACCGATGTGGTACGAACCATTACCACAAACAATTATAGCTGAAGGTATTTTGGCATGAACATCAAAGACTCTTAGTCAACCAGTGCACTGTCCACAAGGAGTGCTAATGCCTTTCCTTGGGTATATATATATATATATATATATATATATATATATATATATAGGGTGGGATAAAAACTGTGCACCATAAAGATTGATTAATTAATTAACCATGTTTTAAATGTTTTATTTGTTTTAATATTTTCTTATCTTGTTTATCAGATGCACCCAAGAAATATTGAGATGCACCCAAGAAATATCAGATGCACCCAAGAAATATTAATTTAAGAAAGAATTAATTATAAATGCAGTAAAATGACTGAGGAAACTCTCCGTTCAGTCAATAAATCAGGCTTGCACAGAATTGAAATGCATTTTGACAAAGGAGGACGACATTTAAAACAGCACATGTGACAATTAATAAATAAAGTTTTCATGTGTAATTATACTTTTAATAAATTATCTCTATAGTCATGACTTTTGCCTTAACTGTTTCAAATATCTAAATTTTTTTGATAGGTCCTGTTGAGTGGTCCATCAGGGTTTCTGTGAGGCCTTAAAAAATCATTTTTTTATCAGACATGCCCAAGAAATATTGAGCAACTTAAAGAAAGAATTAGATTGTTGGTTGGTTATTTTGTTTTTATGGCATATCAACCTCAGTGGATCATTTATTGCCAACTGAATTTTATTCATTTATTGCTGGTAATGCTTTTTTCTTTCAACAATTTATTGTTGTTTTTATATAATTTTTGTATTTAGTAATACTCTTTTCTTTTCGAGTATCAAGATTCATTGGGATTTGTTTTTAAGGGCAGAGTCCCCAAATCCTACCCTTGTTATTTAACCCATAACTGGAGGGAAGGGACGGATTAATACCTTTCCCAAGGGTACCAATGATTAACAGAATGCAGGGTATTCAACTGGAATTCGAACTCAGCTCACAGATTTCTCTTTCTGAGCCAATATCTACTGCACCACAATGCACATCTGTCACTAAACACTTACAGCACCAGGTATTCCCAAGTGGTCACCCATCTAAGTACTGACCAGGCTCAACATTGCTTAACTTTGGTGATCGAGTGAGAAATGGTGTATTCAACGTGATATGGCAATAAGCCAAAAGAATTAGATCTGAATGAAGTAAGATGATAAAAGAAACTATCTGACATGTTAATGAATCATGTATATATATATATATATATATATACTAGCAGTATAGCCCGGCGTTGCTCGGGTGTAATGAAAGCTTTAAAACTCATCCATGGTCCTGGAGCTCAGACTCAGCCTAAAGAAAATTTGACATAATAAAATAATTGCGACAATTTACCAATCGCACCTAATATATATATATATATATATATATACTAGCAGTATAGCCCGGCATTGCTTGGGTGTAATGAAAGCTTTAAAACTAATCCATGGTCCTGGAGCTCCGACTCTTTGGACGTTGGCGCGAAAGACTAAAAAGCAATAGTTGTTTCAAGTTAAAACGAAACTGTAGACTGAAAGAAAAATGAATGGATGTAAATCAAATTTTGGTTTCCTGGTATTGATATCAAATTTTCTGCACTATTGTAAGAACTGCAATCTTAAAACTTCTGAATATCGTTTCTTATGTCTTTGTCTATGAGTGTATCAAATTTAATTAAAATCGGACCACTCCTTCTATAACCTGATTTTTTCGATTAACGATATTTATCAGGGGTACCTCAACACAAAACCTAGCTAAAAACACTCGCAGACGTTTATAGTACAACTGTGTCAATTTTCAAGAAAATTGGTTCAGCCGTTTCGGAGTCTATAAGTAACACACACAAAGTTCCATTTATAAATAAGTTTAGATAGGTATAGAATTTTAAGAAAGGTGGAGATTTTGAAATGAATATTTAATAATTAAATAACTAATACAGTGTAACCCGGATATAAGACAGTTGTAGGGACCGGATAAGGGTTCTCTTATATCTGGGTTTGGTCAATTTTATATACATTACCACAGGCTCTAATTTGGGACCAGAGAAAATAGCTCTTATATCCGGGTTTGGTCTATTTCATATACATTACCACAGGCTCTAGTTTGGGACCAGAGAAAATAGCTCTTATATCCGGGTTTGGTCTATTTCATATACATTACCACAGGCTCTAATTTGGGACCAGAGAAAATAGCTCTTATATCCGGGTTTGGTCTATTTCATATACATTACCACAGGCTCTAATTTGGGACCAGAGAAAATAGCTCTTATATCCGGGTTTGGTCTATTTCATATACATTACCACAGGCTCTAATTTGGGACCAGAGAAAATGTCTCTTATATCCGGGTTATAAGTATAATTACCCAAATTTTATTTAAATAAAATTTGGGTAATTATACTTTTAATTTTTCCCTATACTTCACAACTTTTGTCTCATCCTATATGATTGATTTAAACAATAGTTTTTATCAATTCTCATATTTGAGTAGACGGTTTGTTTTTTTATTATTAAACAGTACACTTATTTATTTACATCTATGACCTGAATAGTCGAGGTATGTCAGATCTAATGATATTTTTCCTTATGGTATGCAGATTCAAATCCTGCCAGAGGGTGTCCATTTTTCTAACAAAATTTCTCGAATATTCACACTGGTAGATGTAAATAAATATACTGTTTAATAATAATAAAAAACAAAGCACCTACTCAAATCTAAGTAGCCATTAAAAATAATGTTTGAACAAATTACAAATGTTGGATTTAAGACATGTATGTGTGGGTGTCTGCACCTTGAAAATATCTGTCAGTCAGTTAAGTGCCATACGTGATACATACTTTGGGCGATCATGTCTCTTTCGAGACATGACTAACTGGGCAGAAGATTATCTCGCAGTAGGTTGCCATTGCTTTCTGTGGTAGACTGTTTGCCAACCAAGTCTACAAAACCCAGTCTGTCCTATTATTTAACCCGTAACTGGAAGGAAAGAGAAGGATTAATACCTTTCATAACGGTATTTGTGTGTAAGTGAATGCAAGGAATCCAACTGGAATTTGAACTTGGCTCCCCAATTTTTTATTCCAAGCCGATATCCACTGTACCAAAGCACACATCCTAATCAGTAAGTTAAATTCCATAAGTGATACACGCTTTGGGTGATCATGTCTCAAAAGAGACATGACTGACTGAGCAGAAGATTATCCCGCAGTAGATTGTTATTGCTTTCTGTGGTAGACTGATTGCCAGTCAAGGCTATAGAACCCAATCTGTCTTATTAATTAATCCATAAACGTAGGAAAGAGACAAATTAATACCTTTCCCAAGGGTATTCGTGCATAAGTGAATGCAACAAATTCAAAATCGGCTTCCCAATTTGACGTTCCGAGTCAATATCATTGCACCACAACGCATATCCTAATCAGTCAGTTAAGTGCCATACATGATATATGCTTTGGGTGATCATGAGCACAAGATTATCCCGCAGTAGGTTGCCATTGCTTTCTGCAGTAGACTGGTTGCCAGCCAAGGCTATAGAATCCAATTTAACCCATAACTGGAGGGAAAAGACAGATTAATACCTTTCCCAAGGGTATTTGTGTGTAAACAAATGCAAGGAATTTAACAGGAATTCGAATTTGGCACCCTGATTTGTTGTTCTGTGTTGATATCCACTGCACCAAAACATGCCTTCAAAATGGACTCATCTTATTCCTTATATGCACAAAAAGGATAGAAATAAAAATGTTCTTGAGGGTAAGTCTATACTGAACGGGGAAACAAGGTTAAAAGGTAAAGATGGGTGGGTTATATTAAGAGGTGATCTTAAGCTAGATCTTGGTATTTGCAGCATATGTACATAGTTATGGCTACAGTAAAAATATCATGTGTCTTTCAGGCAAAATCTTTGTGTAAGTGTTTATTTATGTATTTTTTATTAAATATTTAATTACTTTTAATTTTATTGATAGACAGACAGATATAAAGTATTAACGGACTTATTTTTAATTCATCATTTTTATTACTCCCAAAAACGTAGGTTGTGTGTTGTTTTCCTCTGTATCTCTTGCCTTCAATATGTCCTGTGAGTGTCAAATTTTTCACACCTCCATTCCTCATTAGGTATCTCCGAAATTTCAACTATTTCCTTCTGATTTTGAGTATAAGCATCCTTTCTCTTTCCATTTTAAATCTTAATCCTTGTTTACATGCCCCATCTATGGTATTCTCAGTATCCTTCTGTAGAACAACATCTCTGTTGCCTCAATTCTTCTCTTCATCTGAGAGTTTGAGTTTTGTTTAACAGCATATCAACCTTTGTGGGTTATCTAATATCAGACAGTTGGGGTTTTAAGGTATTTTTTTAAATGTTCGGTTATAATGAGAAGGTTTATTTCGTCAGATTTTACTGAAATTTTTTTTTTATTCTTTTTTTTATTTTAAAAAATTGAAAATATCTTCTAGTTTTGTATTCAAAAATGTTTTGCTGAGAATAATTTTTTTTCCTTCAAAAATGTGTTATGGTAATTTTTTTCTTCAAAAATTTATTTTTGGTAATATTTTTTCTTCAAAAATTTATTTTTGGTAATATTTTTCCTTCAAAAATATATATTTTTCTATAAAAGTCTATTTTTATGTACATATTTTTATAAAAGTGTATTTTTATACTTTCATAGTGTTTTGACCCCTGTTTGTAGGGTTAACTATTTACCCATAGCTGGGACCCTAACAGGTGCTACCACTCCAGATCAGGGTGAACCTGGAAACAATAGCAATTAAGATGTGGTTCCATGCTCCTCACAACCTCCTAATCAGAGGCCTTGCTGCCGGATGCAATTTACCGTCATGCCCAGGACCCTTTATCTGTGAGGAAATTTGGTCATTTCAACATGGTGTATGGTCAGCAAGCTTGTTTTGCTAGAACCTATTACAACTGAGAAGCAAGTTTGATCCTCACTGGATACCCCATACTTTTGGCCTTGTACCACATCTGGTTTTGCGCTTGGTATTTGGAAGACATATTTTGCTATTCCAATACATCTTCGGATTTCTGTATCACATTTATCAACCCCATTAGAAAAAAACTACCCACCAAAAATTAAGTTTCTGTACCTCTGTAACATGTGATACCTTGGACGTGTGCTATGGTGCAGTGGATAGAAATCGGAAAGCCGAGTTTGAATCCTAGTTGAATTCATTTGTGCACAAATACCCATGGGAAAGTTATGAATCCACTTCTTTTCTCTCTAACCATGAGTTAAATAGTAGGGTAGATAGCCTTGATTGGCAACCAGATTACGTCCTGCGAGATAATCTTCTGCCCAGTCAGTCACGTCTCTTTCAAGACATGATCACCTAAACCTTGTATCACGTATGGCACTTAACTGACTGACTAAATATAATAGTTGAAAACATGATTAAAGCTTCTATTGGTCATAAAGTGGGGGGGGTCGTTTTTCTATTGTTATGAAATAATAAACTGATCCCCCAGTAATTACTACTTAATAATATAAGAAATCTCTCCAACCTCTAGCTATGAGTCAAATAACAGGACAGATTGGGTTCTATAGCCTGGGTTGGTAACCAGTTTACTGTAGAAAAAAATGGCAACCTACTGTGGGAAAATCTTCTGCCTAGTCAATTATGTCTCTTTCAAGACATGATCTCCCAAGTGTGTATCACATCTGACACTTAACTGATTCACCTCTGTGATATTACATGCTTTTCTTTCTTCTTACAACTGATGGTGAGAATAAAAGATGGACAGGATTGAAGAAGATAGAAGATGGCAATTGACGTTGCATTTAAATTATTTGAGATTGTAGCTGTCAAGAAAGGAAGTAAATGGAAGGGAGTTCCACAGGTGGGATGTGCCAGAAAAACTGTCAGCGTAGAAAAGGCATTACTATTAACTATTACACATTAAAAGGGTGGGACCTAGATGCCAATCTAGTAGCAAACTTAAATTCATGTGGTCAGAGCAGCATTTATAATGATTTATAGTCAATAACTTGACATCCATTATCATGTCATGCATTTTATTTTTTAACCGTTTCACCCAAAGCAAGGCGATAACACCACTGATGCGAAGGGGGCTACATAAGAGAAAATAATTAGATAGAAGGAGAGTAAAGAGAAAGACGAACCAGTTATGGGGGGTTTCAGAGAAAGGAGCAAGTAATGGGAATACAGGTGTGATGACAGTTACAAAGGTAGAGAGAAAGAAAAAGATATACAGGGTGATGTAGAAAGAACTTGAGTCAAGTGGTTAAGAGATGGGTATTGACATTGCATTTAAATTCCTGGAGGTTGTAGCCGTCAGGAAAGCAAGAAGATGAAATAGAGTTCCACAGGCGGGAAGTGTGAGAAAAATAGTTGATAGAGTAGAATTGTTGGCTGTATGACGTAGCTATATACACTATATGTATAGTAAGTCCTGTTATAGCCTCCTGAACCTTGAGGATATCCTTGCTGTTGAGGTTGAATAAATACAGTAATTTTGCTATTTCTACAGCAAAAAGAAAAATTTTAACAATCTGAACAATTCTTAGAAAAATAAAAAGAGAGAAATTATTTTATTTTCCGTTTTTGGTTTAATTTTTTTTTTTTTCATAATCATTTCACCAAAAGCAAGGAAGAAATGCCATTGGTGCACAGTGGGTACAGAGAGAAAAATAAAAGGGACAGGGAATGTCGTAAAATAGATAAGAGGTGGATGTGAAACAAGTAGAGAAAATATGGCAATTGATGTTGCATTTAAACTTTTGGAGATTGTAGCTATTTAGATGTTGAAGAAAAGATAAGAGATGGATGAGAATCAAGTAGACAAAAGATGGCAATTGACGTTGCATTTAAACTTTTGGAGATTGTAGCTATTTAGATGTTGAAGAAAAGATAAGAGATGAATGGGAATCAAGTAGATAAAAGATGGCAATTGACATTGCATTTAAACTTTTGGATATTGTAGCTATTGGGATGTTGAAGAAAAGATAAGAGATGGATGGGAATCAAGTAGATAAAAGATGGCAATTGATGTTGCATTTAAACTTTTGGAGATTGTAGCTATTGGGATGTTGAAGAAAAGATAAGAGATGGATGAGAATCAAGTAGATAAAAGATGGCAATTGATGTTGCATTTAAACTTTAAGAGATTGTAGCTACTGGGATGTTGATGAAAAGATAAGAGATGGATGGGAATCAAGTAGATAAAAGATGGCAATTGACGTTGCATTTAAATTTTTGTATATTGTAGCTATTGGGGTGTTGAAGAAAGGATAAGAGATGGATGGGAATCAAGTAGATAAAAG